>JBCAQO010000009.1:293682-648078 GCA_039111635.1 Heterobasidion occidentale
TTTTTGCGCTCTGAGATTGAAGAAAACGCATACCTGAGATGCTCCGATGACTCGGACCGTCCAACGCCTTGAACGTGATCTTCAGAGTGCGGCTGGAATGATGATGACACTGCACCAGGGGTGTCAATGTGCATCTGCACCTCCTGTGACGTGTTGCCGCTGGACAACGTACCACCCCTGTACGACGTATTGCTACCAGGCGACACATTTGACAGCTGATGTTGCGAAGGGGCAGGCAGAGGAGGGGCGGGTAGAGGAGAGGCAGGCGGAGAAGGGGCTGGAGGGGCTGGCAGAGGAGGGGCTGGCGAAGGAGGGGCTGGCGGAGGAGGGGCTGGCGGAGGAGGGCTGGCGGAGGAGGGGCTGGCGGAGGAGGGCTGGCGGAGGAGGGGCTGGCGGAGGAGGGGCTGGCGAGGAGGGGCTGGCGGAGGAGGGGCTGGCGGAGGAGGGGCTGGCGGAGGAGGGGCTGGCGGAGGGCTGGCGGAGGAGGCTGGCGGAGGAGGGGCTGGCGGAGGAGGGGCTGGACGAGGAGGGGCAGGTCGAGACAGGGCAGAACGAGGAATGCGATCGTGGTCGTATAGGAGAACCGCAGAAAGGCGACTGTTAGACGCTGCTCTCTTCTTGAGTATTTCTGCGTGCTTTTTCTCTGGGCGAAGACGGCTGATATCACAGTCGATCAGGTGGAAAGTGCGCCCCCTAATGGAGGGAGGGTCTGTGCAACCCTCACGATCTTCAGCGTCACTATCGTCCTGATCCAGCCCGATCTGTGTCTCCATGTAAAACACGCGCACGTTGACGCAATCGTCTGCGGATAGATAAGAGGCTGAACAGTAGTAATCCTCCCATCTTCTGTCTTTTTTGGAGCCGATGATGCCACGATCGTCACCCCACAGCATTGCCAGGTACGTTGTCTGTGGCGGGGGTTTGTAGGACACAATCGTGAACGGTTTCCCGTTAAGTCGCCACCGATCGGGCCTGAGGTCACCGAATGCGCTGACCTCTCCCGCTTGTCGAGCGCTCCAAGAGTATGCAATATTGATTCGTGCGAGCTTGAGAAGCTCCCAAGTCGTCTTCATTTCGGGACCCCAGGTTGGATAGCCCTGTGTGACGATGGTGACTCCACGGATGCGAGCGCCCAAGATGAACTTATCCAGTTGGTCGAAAGCAAATGACAAAGAGGCCTGAGCCTTAGGACGATCACGCCACTAGAAAGCAAGACATGAGATATAAGCAGAAACCTCAACCCTGTAAAGCACTCACTTTCGGCCCAAACCCCTGCTCAATCCTCCAGACAAGAAAGCTGATGAATCCAAAGCAGTCGAGAAAGGGACGACGTAATCGCCAAAAGGTGATATGTGCATCCTCTTCAGTTTTCCAGGGATAGACAATCCCTTCCTGCAACACACTAACCTCGAGAGGCCGGTTGCCATCCCAGTCAAGAATGTCTCTCAACGCACTGGTACAACGGATGATAAAAGCTCTGATCTGGTTGTGTGCCTTGACCAATCCTGGGCGAATGGTCCGAGAAGGGAAGCAATAAAAGTCATGACTTGCTTCGGAGGCTGGAAAAATCCATTCCGAAGAGTCACCCCTGATGGATCCAGGATCAACTGGGATGAAGGGCCTCCAGGGAAAACGCGAGTCATGAGGAGCTGGATCTACTGCCCAATCGTACGGTTTCAGGCGTCCGGCACGAGATGGATCAGCGTCGAAGGTCACGTCCGCTGGCGGGGTGAATGCGTTTCTGGAGATGTAAGATGTGGAACTCATGGTAGGGCAGGGGCGAAATGCGACAACTACCCATGCCGACTGCTGCGACCTCGTGACTTCAACCCAGGGGTATTGGTCTCGGGAGACGGAGGCTTTCATTGTGATGAAAAGATCGAAGCGGAACAATTGCTGGAGGAGAGTGCGTCGACGTGAAGGAGACGAAAAGTAGAGGTCTCAACAGATGTGGCACAAGAGCGGCACAAGACTATTTCTGGAGGAAAAACGCTCTCAGAAACTGCCTAGACAGCCGCGGAAAACACGGTACCGCCCAGTGACGACCGCGGGATGACTGGAAGGAAAGGGAGACTTGAAGATGAAGGAATAAAGCTTTCAACCGATAAGGACGCCACAAGACAAATTCTGGAGGAAAAACGCTCTCAGAAACTGCCTAGACAGCCGCGGAAAACACGGTACGCCCAGTGACGACCGCGGGATGACTGGAAGGAAAGGGAGACTTGAAGACGAAGGAATAAAGCTTTCAACCGATAAGGACGCCACAAGACAAATTCTGGAGGAAAAACGCTCTCAGAAACTGCCTAGACAGCCGCGAAACACGATGCTGCCCAACGACGACCGCCTGAGGACTATGAGTGGGGCAACTTGAAGTCATGTGAGCTCCGCTCCCACGGTCAGCGATTTCGGTCCCACGGTCACTCTTTGGCCGAATGTCTGTACGGACGTCGTCATATTACCAGCTCTTAGCTCTATCGACAAATTTCTGAGAGTGACCCTCCTCCGGGAATGGGTTGCTCTCACTCCGCCACCGTCTATCCTCCTGTCGAGCAGCTTTCTGAGAGCGATTTTCCTCCAGAAGTGCGTTGTCATTCCCCCGACATCAAGCGGCCGTAGTCAGACGGCGTCGCGTGTTTAGCGGCTGTCGGGAGACATTTCTGAGAGCGACCTTCCTCCAGAAATGTGATGTTCCCAGGCCATCTTCGTATATCCTCTCGGCAATCAGCTTTCTGAGAGCGGCCTTCCTCCAGAAATGCGCTGCCCATAGGCCGTCGTTCTTTGCGTCCCACCCTGCCATCAAGCGGGTGTAGTCAGATGGCGTTGCGCGGCTGTTGAGACACATATCTTAGAGCGTCTTCCTCCATGAATGTGTTATCCCCATCTCTCCCCCCAACGAGCAGTTTTCTGAGAGCTTTCCTCCAGAAATGTGCTGTTTGCCGGCCACCTCTATCGTCCTGTCGAGCTTTTTGAGAGCGACCTTCCTCCAGAAATGCGTTGTCCCCAGAGCCTTTCCATTTATCCTCCCGGCAACCAGCTTTCTGAGAGTGACCTTCCTCCAGATATGCGTTGCCCATAGGCCGAAGCTCTTTCCATCGCACCTTGCCATCGAGCTACCGCAATCAGACGGCGGCGCGCGGTTCGCGGCTGTCGAGAGACATTTCTGAGAGCGAGGTTCCTCCAGAAATGTGATGTTCCCAGGCCATCTTCGTATATCCTCTCGGCAATCAGCTTTCTGAGAGCGAGGTTCCTCCAGAAATGCGTTGCTCGTAGGCCCTCGTCCTTTGCGTCCCACCCTGCCATCAAGCGGCCGTAGCCCAATGGCGTCGCGCGGCTTCTGAGAGCGATGTTCCTCCAGAAATGTGTTGTCCCATCTAACCTCCCAACGAGCAGCTTTCTGAGAGCGATTTTCCTCCAGAGATCCACTACTTTTAAGCCGTGGTTCTTTGCGACTCCATCAGGCAGCGTGCTGCTTCACCGCGTTGCACATAATGATGGAAAATATTCACAACGAGACTGGACCTACGAATTGCGATGCTACTGAGATCATCCTCTGCATCAAGAGGAAGATGGACTGGGCATCGCGCTGGATCTCTCATCGTCGCTTCACATTCGCTGAGCGGTGAGCCGCCTTTGCCGCAGCAGAGGACATCTTCTCCGGTTTTTTGCCTCAATCTTCTGGTCGAAGAAGCGTGGCCTTATGCTTATACCTGGACTCACCTTCTCCAACAAACTCATCAGTCGCCTCGAGGGATTCTATACGACTTTAATAAGGTCCGCATACCGACCAGCTTTGGGCTACTGAGGCATATCATGCTCATTGGGGCGCAGAACACGGATCTCGCCACGCTCACAGAAGCCACCGCGTACGCTGTTGTCGAGTTTGGTGGATGGAAGAACGACGCGCTGCCTTGAAAGTGCACATCGATTGTTCAACGTGCGAGAACGTCGTTGGGGATATGTGTCGGGTACGTGACGTCCTCAACTACCATCCGTTTGCGCTTGCATTCATTCGCTCACCATACTCGCTCTCCATTCGCATTCGCCTTTCTCCTTAAACCCTTTCACACTTCGCGTTTCGTTTGCGCTCCTCGCACCCTCACCACACATCACGACCTACTCTCAATCATGAACCCCAAATACGCTTGGTACCGTCTTAAAGTCTCGACCTCGTTCCACATCGACGCGCTGCGGGGCAAGATTCGATTTTTCTTCGGACGTCATCCGCCCGATTGTGGGTTCATTCAATCTGTTCGCGCAGAATTGTAGGTTTTTTGTTGTCTTTTCTGCCGCATCCCTGATCTACAACCACAGCCTTGATATTGATGCCGAGGGTTACATTGGCACTGTTGGAAGGAGGGAAGAGGTAGGGGAGAGAGGTGAAAGAGCAGTGAATTCGGAGACGTAGGTAGTGGGATGAAAAGACAGGACATTTCATACGGTTTGCAGGTCTGGGGTCAAAATTCACGCGGCAGAGAAGATGTCTCAGAGGGCCCTACAGCGCGGTATGTTGTCTTCACTCTCATAAATTGTAAAGAAGCTAATGAGGAGGTAACTTAAACTGGGATGCTATTCTAGTTCATGCAAGTTGTCCAGCCAGTTTTCCCTGAAGCAATTTGCATTGCCTATCCTGTGAACTCTTCCCTCCATCACTCCTCGTTGTTATCCTCGTTGTCGCCCTCGTTGTTGCCATCGCCCATCGCCTCGCCTGGCTCCCCCTCGTCTTCGCGCCCGTGTTCTTGCCCACGCACGCTCCTCGTCCTTGTTTTGAGTGACGTTGATGCCAGCCGTGCGGCGCGTGGTTTCGAACTGCTCGACTGCCTTGTCTTCTTCGGTAAGATACTACACGAAGAAATGGACTTTGTCACATTCCATCGGCCGCATACATACAGTTGACGCGGGGATCTTCGATTTACACCCGCAAGCGTGACCACACGAAATGCGACAGCAAGGAAAGGAGAACGCACGTCGAGTCAGCAGTCCCGGAGCCCACCGGCCCAGACGTTCACAGCGAGCGAACAGTCGACGCTCAAGGAGTTCCGTGTACGTGCCCCTGTCCCTTCGATGCTGCCGTGACCACACCATACTCACAGCCGTAGCAGACACACCTCCCCGAGATATTTGCGAGCATGTACGACAAGCTGGATGCGAAGACAGCGCTCTATGGCGCAAATAAAGATCTGATCGTCATATCCAGCGACATACAGCGGTTCCTTCGGTGTGCTCCGCTGGTTTGGCTTCAACAGCTCGTGTTCCCACACACCGCGCTGACACGTGCCCCCTTGCGCCGCAGGCGTACGAGTTCTTCATGAATGATCCGGGCTCCCTGACGTAGATTTTCTGGCTCTTCAAGCCTTTGCTCTCCGCCAACACCCTCGCGAAGACAAAGGTCGCTGGGAGCGGCGCACATGCGATCGGGGCAGAGCTGTGGCTGCTCATCATCAACGACAAGCTTCCAACGTGATACGGCGACACCGTGGCCGACACCCCATTCTGATCATGTCCCCCCCTTTCCTCCAATTCCTTTGTGCCGCATTTGCACCTCTTAAAGGCGCCTTCAAAGCACTCCATCACCGCGCTCTCCCACTTTTCCTTCTTGATCTGCGTCCACAAAGTGTCCCTCGTCCAGCATGCGGACTGCAGGCCCACCGCCATGCAAGGCAACGGCATGAACGTGAACGAGACACAGAGCGCGCGCTCCGCGTCCGGCAGGCGCGTCTGCAGTGCCGTAGCTAGAGGCGAGGGTCAGGGCGCCGCGCCGGGGTGGACCCGGCGATGCGGAGGGCTTGCGTTGTGCAGTACTTAGTGATTTTCCAGTAGCCGGTAGCGCGTCCTGTGGCAGGGACGGGGCGGAGTCGGGGCGGGCAGGAGGACAAACAAGATGAGTAACGATGAGGGTGTTGAGTTTATTGAGGGTGGCCTCGCCGCTGTCTTCGAGATCGGAGACGCCTTGCGCGACGAGCCATGGATGTGTCAGTGGCACAGCATAGTGAAGAGGCGCGCAGCTCTGTCCAGGACATATGTTAGCAAGAATAGAACGTTTGCGTAGAGACTAGAGTGATCCACATTCAACTTTTATTATCTTTTTGCGAAACAGTTTATGATACGCAACACTGGTCAGTCTCGTGTGCGCTTGACCGAGATGTAACATGTGTGTGCGGTTTTGTTTTTCGTGTGTGATGTCATTCTCGTGTGTTCGGGAGTTGTGCAGTCTCGTGGGGAGCTTAGTTTTCGTGGGAACCTCCATTGTCGTGCGGAATGAATAAAACGACACTTTGACCGCCATACACAGCAAGGCTTCAACCACGCAGCATTATAGACGACAAATGTTCATCGACATCACTAATATGAACACCAAATAACCACGTTCTTTTGTACATCATGATACGAAACTTCTCAGTGGGGACTACTCATAAACATACAACACAAGACAAAGCACACGACTGCCAACTGACCACAATACGAAGCGCTCATACGATCAGAGATGGTGGAACTTGAAAAATCTGTCTTTTCGATCGAGTGGGATGACCTGTCCTAATCACAATGACTGCTCTCTATCCGCTTCAACATGGATCAAACTGGAGCCTTCGTCGTCGGATTGTACAAGATCAACTGTCGCCATGCCTTCTGGTCAGCTGACGTCCGTTCCAGATTCAGCTGACTTACCCTCCTCTGCTTCCTGTGTTCCGGATGCTAGATAGGCGAGGCGAGGCGGGATATCATCATCGAACAGAAATTGGTCCCCGCTGATGGAGTACTTGCGTTCGCGCCATGCGAACCACATCCTGACATTTTCTTCTCCAAACGAATCATACCCTTGGCTGATATGTCGCCACAAAAAGGATCGCCATTTCCTTCGTTTCATGTCTCTGTTGAGCAGCGCCGCCCAATCTAGGACCAAGTACGATCAGCAAGCCACATTCTCAGATAAAACAAAACACTCAACTCATTTGGGCCACGTCCGGCACAGTGTAAGGAACCTGGCCCACAGCCTGCTCATCCTCACGGTAGAACATTCGCTGTGCGCGATCGTGACCGTAACCAGAGTACTCCCGATACAGGTACCCGTGGATCTTTGGCCATCGCCAGTTACTTCCCATCTGATCATTGCAACTGGCCGCGTAAATTGCCTTAAGAAACGCACGCCGCAGCCTCCAGATGTACGTGTATTCGCACATGTGTCTCGGCGACATCTCTAGATCCTTCTCGTGTGTAGGATAGACGATGGGTGAGCCGTCGGGGTGCCGCAGTGACTCGAAGAAAGCCATAGCCTTGTTCATGAGGGTGAGGGGGATAGAATAGCACCAAGGCATGACGCAGGGATGTTCTTCCGTCTGGTCATCGTCAAGCTGGTGAACAGTAGATAAGAGAACGCGGCACAGGGGACCATTGCCGTCGAGAAACACTCTGCAACGAGGCGCGTCGCTCCTGTCTGGCATGCTAGGCAACTCGGGGAATGCCAACCTGTTGTCATGATTGCAAGAGCGTTGTTCACTCATCTTCCTTTGATATGGCACTAGAGTGATGTGGTACGTTGCCAAAGGGCATATCAATATGTGGGAGAGGCAGATCGGATTAAATAGACACACGAGGCGCAATTTCACTCACTGCGAGCAGGACAAACCCCGTCGTGTCAGTCCGACGTACTAGGTCGCCGCAAGTCCATGATCGAATATGATGTGTCAACAACGTGCAAAGCCTTCCCCTCATCAGAGCATAATTGTCTAACGCAGTCTTCGTTCGAGAGCCTGCAACAAATGTAGTCATCGTAGGTCATGAAGGTGAATAAGGTCGTGTATAACCGGCCATACACACTCATACGCCTCACCCGGATATTTCCGGGACGTGGGAAATTTCCCTTGGCAAACTTTCGCTGCTTCGGGCATTGCCAGGCTGGCCATTTCCACAACGCACTCCGTGACGGACCTCCTCTTTCTGCGACTCTCTCGACATCCGTCTCCCCTTCCACGAAGGTATTCACTTGCTCATTGCAGGTGGTATCGGGTGACCGACATCACTCAGTCTTGCTCATTGCAGGACTGCTGTGCTCGACGAGTAAACTTCGAATGTCCATCGCTTCAGCCTTTCGACGTCCAGACAAATCATGCTATTGAATCCTGAGATGCGGAGCTAGCTCGCTCCATGAAGAAACCACCGCCGAAGGATCTTGTGGCGAGGATGCACGCTGTTATGGGGTTTGCGTCGGCGAGGTATGTTCACTCTGTCACGCACGATCTCAGCCTTTCTCACACAAGATTATGCTAGTGCGTCTCTGCCACCCAGCACCTTGCGAGTGCCATCGCCTCTTGCGCACACTAAGCGGGTGTTATCCAAGTCTGCTTTGTGCCCCATTGCGTAAGTCTGATATGCGTGCCTTCCAGACGCCGCCGATATAGATCATACCATAGGAAACATGCGGCACGATCCGAACGACCCTTGCAACAGAGTGCAGCATCTTCGCATCCTACATTTGCCGTACGCCGACAGAAGTCTTTCTATGAATCAAAAAATTCTTCAACTATAGCGGTAGCCTCGAACACAATCTCGCCACGATATATCTCAAAAACGAAGCCTCTTTTGTCTCTTGGCTCAAAGCCAATCAAAACATCTCGCACACAAGCATCATCTCTTGACACTGGTTTTCCACGATCTGGCACAGGAACCGTGCCGGCGCCCCCACCTCTCTTCAATTCCTCAAATACTCCAGCATCAGCTCTAGAGGATGCTTCGTTGCCAACGGTCTCAGAGGCATTACCTATTCCTCCATCCTCTCCACTCAGTTCTCTCACGTCTGAAGATGATGATGTTGAGGTAGAGCTGCCCACGAAAGTACCTTTGCCAAAGCAATCTGACTCATCTGCTTGATCGGACACTCGCGCGATGTATGTATCAATGAATACATACAAATTGTCACTTATTCTCGACTTTCTACAGTATTTTGACTTACCCCTTTGTTGGCCATGGCGCGATTGATATCGGACCACAGGATATGGAGCGACTAAAACCTCGCAGATTCTTAAATGATAATCTCATCAATCTTGGTTTAAAGTAAGTGTTCGATTTTATCCGAAACCCGAGTGCTCGCTCATATGAACACAAAGACTGTGGTATGCCAAGTCAAGGGTGAAGGATTCTGTTGCTATGGACCAGGTACACATATATAGCACGTTTTTCTATACGCGATTGTGAGTTACGTCTCATGGAGCGCTGTGAAGATCGCTTATTTTTTTTTCGTAGACGAGCTGGCTATGAAGCAGCCAAAAGTCATACAAACAGAGTCGATATCTTCAGCAAGAAGTTCTTGATCGTCCCTATACATGATGAGTGCGAGCAAGCTTCTTAGTTCCGTGACTACATTGCTGAGACATGACTGATAGGGCGGAACAGCATTGGTACTTGGCAGTCATAAGCCATCCACAAGGCCTATTCGAGCGCCCGCCAGCTAAATACAATACTGTTTTTGCCGTTGATTCGGCGCACCGACTTGGATGGACTATGTTGTCGGATAGCGAAGGCTCGACTACATCAAGTTGGGTCCACGCGTGAGCCATAACGATGATGATCGTTTCACTGTTACTCCTAATTGATCTTTGCCAGTACGCAAATCTTTATATTCGATTCTCTCAACCGAAAGCGTCGGAATACGGGCCGGCGCTTAGCTGAGTATCTATGTGAGGAGGTCAAGGCCCGAATCAATATCACGCCTCTGTTCGAACCGCATGCAAAACAGTTTGAGGTGGGTCACATTTGTTGTGTATGATGTATGCCTCGAATGAATGTCCTCGTCAGGTGCCCATGCAACCCAATCAGTATGATTGTGGCTTGTACCTTCTCCACTTCAACTATCTTTTCATGAAAAACCCGGATATGTTCATGAGACCGACATCGGTAAGTCTTCACGATGCTTGCTATCACGAATCCTGATCTATTGCCCTTGGGCCATCATGCAAGACATTGAAGAAGGGGCATGCATCAGGGGCAGAAATAGAATGGGAGGCGGGCGTCGTTCCCACCATGCGTGAGATGCTGAAGGCAGAACTCCTCAAACTTTCTGATGAATGGCAACAGCTCTCGGGAAGGTGAGTACGTAGCGTAATGTGCAGACTCAAAGTCATATGCTGCCGAGTCTGTAGAACATGGCCACTACTGTTCTGTCTCGCAGACTTGCTGACCATTGAGTCTTTGGTTCTTCCCTTAATACGCACTTTTACCATTCCCACAACTTGATCTTCATGCATATGAGCCGGTTCATATTGAAATGAGTGGCTACGTATCAATCCTATGGTGTTGAGTCTAATGGCTGTACATTAATTCTATGCTGACTGTAATGGCTGTATATGAATCCTATGGTGTCAACGCTTTGGTACTAATTTTCTAGAGTTCTGTAGCTTGCTCCTCATCGGTATCTCCCCCTTGATTATCTGAATCTGTGGTGAGATCAATTACTTCCAACGGGCATTCGTGGTGAGCGAAGGCCCGACGGGTCGTGATCAATCGACAGGAGCACTTCACAAAGAATTTGGAAAAGGCCTCTTCGGAAACACCTGGATAAATGTTCGTGTCCATCTGTCGAAGGAGGTCATACAACGGGTTTGGTCGATATTGAGTAGAGACACGGCGCCTTTGCACAAGGCGGAGAAGTGGGTTTTCGTTCGAGGTTACATCTGAAATGGTGAGTGAGTTACACCTGAATGTCAAACAGGTACTGACACTCACCGATTTGTGCGTGAGTGCGTTTCAGAGGCATTGGAAAGGGGTTCAGGGGGACATATCCTGCTTCGCTAAAGTGTAGCACTGGTCGTGGGCGCGCTTCGGTTGCCTCTGCGTGGGAGTCAATTCTAGACCTAGAGATTGATCTCGAGGTGCTCACCACGAGGCGCGTACATATGCACTGGACAACCAATACGTTGGTAGGCATGCTCGAGGCGAACTTGTGAGATTGGTAAGTCGTGTGTATTCACGCTCATTGGATGGGGACTGACCTATATATCCACACACTCCATGTGCGCATCGAGCAATGTATTGACCATGGAAAGGACCCGACGTTGCAAGATACATAGCTGCCTCCGTGAACACCGGTGGTCCGTTTCTCTCGAGCAAGGGGCACAAACAACACGGCCCGAGAAATCTATTCGTCAGGCGGTGTTTCCTCAGAGACGAAGGCACGACACGGTCCCCCTCCCTTAAGCTTACGGGCCTGCATTGTGCGTCAGACATTTCAAATTTTTGAGGTGACAAGACCCACCACTTCCATGGAATCATCTCCCCTGTTTGAATGTCGTACTGAAAAACCGCGTTGTCAGATCCCCGAACCTTGTCCAGGTATCGGCGATGACGAGAAGGGATGGAGATGACCAGTGATTCGCGAGTTAAAGGTTGGGACGACATGGCTAGGCAGTGCAGGATGAGATGGCCTTGAGCAGGTCAATGTCCTAAATACCCTTGAGGGTCGCTTCGAATTGGCTTGGATACCCGAAGCCCGACCTTCCTCCTCCTACCCGAGGTGACTCGCTCTGACTCCCACTGACTTTCTGACTCACCATAGTTTATGACTCGTTCGCTTGCTCGCTCGTTAAAAACTTTGGACGCGATACCAGGTCCCACGCCCGTTTTCTCATCGACGCACCGTTCTTACTTCCATGCCTGAGGACCACTCTCTTGGTGATAAACGTCAGCCTAGTGCTCTTCAACTAGGCCCCAGGAAAAGGCCGTAAGCACTACTTTGCCTCGCCTGCCTGGGCGACCTCTGACCCTCCGCAAGGTGTCTCACAGATCCGCTTGTTCATCACGGTCGTCATTTTGGACGGACTGTACACGCTCTTTGCAACGTCCAGTCTATAATCACACGTGGTCTTCTTAGAATGGGAGAGCTGGCTGAGGAGCCTGAGTCCTTGACATATGAGTGAGCCGTTCCTATCTAAGGCCAACTCGCTGAATCAATCATTCTTGTCATGCACTGCGTGTTTCATTGTTTGATAGGCAGAGGCGGGAGTACAAGGTTTATGAAGAATTACTTCGGATGGTCCCCCATCTTGAAGAGCGCCTACAGGAAGGCTCTGACGAGGAGATCATGCACATAGGGGAACTAGTAAGTGTGACCGCATCACCTTGAGTGTGGCTATTTAACGGTAGGGCAGATACAAAAAGGGGTGTCTAGCGCTAGATCGGACGATACAAAGAGTATGAAAGGCCCTATCCTCGATTGGATCACTCCTCGAGGCCAATCACTTATTCCGCCACTCTCCGTAACAAGAAATCAGATCGGGGCTTTCGCCATGAACAGACAGGAGCGCTGCTTTGCCCTGCAGGATTGGATTGGTCGAATCCTGAGTAAGATCAAATAATCTCATTTTTCCCGTTCATCTCACTCGAACAGTATCTAACGGAAATTGCGAGACGGTGAAATGCTTATTCCAGGAGACCAGTGGCCCTTTTTTCTATATGCTGGTTATCGGTACGATTCTGATGACCCATGGAAGGGGCTTTTCAAGAGCCAGCTGCTCGTCTCAGTATGTTTCTATCTGGTACTTTCGACGAACTCGCATGCTGATGTTCATAGGCCTATAAGCACGTGTTTACATCTCCAAGTTCAGTGGAAAAGGATGCGAGGGCCACAAGGTCTGGGAACGCGCGGATTCACGGTATGAAATGCGTCACACCGGCATCGATCGCTTACATTGCCACGCAGGTAGCTGTTAAGAGACCCCTTCGCATGTTGCTTCTGATTCCCCTTTCTAGGCTCGATTTTCCCTCTCGTCGTCAGCTGTATTTTCTCGAACAGATACTGTCACCGACTCAGAGCGTTTCTTCAATAGTGTATTGGAATTGTTTGAGGATGTGGAGGAAAAGGAGGAAGTTGACGCGCTATTATTATGGTGGAACTGGTACGTATCTCAAAGTATCTTCGACCCTTTCTGACATTCTTTGAAGTCAGATTTTTCCCAGTTTTTCTTCAGCTCACCCCGCAGCATCAACCAACAGTGCGCTGGCCAAGATCAGAGAAAGAAGGGCTCAGAGAAAGCGGCTGAGGCGAGGAAGGATCCTATCTCAAGGGAGCCTACCGTTGAGGAACGTACTAGACGTCGGGCAGTATAATATGCTTTTCACGGTATCAATGCCTATCATCTGTCGCTTCATCTTGTGTGCAGAAGGGACTATATCTTTCCTTCCAATGATAGTAGCTTCTGCAATCATCATAATTAGTTACAATAGTAGATATCCTCGCTAGACGTTGCTATTTCTTAATCATTTGAACAATTAATGTGTCAAGCCTGACCGGACTCCATCATATGTCCAGGTCTTGATAATCGCAGTCAATCGTGCGGCTTTCTTACTGCATTTCGCAATCATTTTGCTTCTGATTCATTTTTACTCACATTCAGACTCAGTATCGCGCTGATGTTGCGCGATCAAGTCTGGACGAACATTGTCACTCTCGCATGTGTTGGCCGTGAACGTCAGTCTGGCAAGGATTGTCGGCACCGGCAACTCCATCGTTAATTATAAAGGTAGGCTCTATTGCTGACAATTCGGCTTTCTTATTGACCTTTACGAAACCCTTCTCCCTGATGTAGGTTGATCTTATCTAAAATTCTTGCATGTGTTGGCCGAGAACATCAGTCTGACAAAGATAATAGCCTTCGCAAATCCCGCCGTCTATTACAATGATTGGTACTACTTTGAATCACATAACATTCTTGTTGGCTGTCTCGAGGGCTGTCCCTCCGATGCATGTGCATCAACCTTGAACCATGGCTATATTTCCTCCATTTCTTGACATTGCTGTCAACCTGTTGTTGATGGAGAGTTTCACCAACATCACCGGGCATTACTTGACTAGATACTTGTGCTGTGTACCCAGAAGTATGATTGATATGTCACTTCATTATCTTTAATCTTTTGCTTACCAGAGGTCATCGGTGTTGCATTCCTGCTCATCTTCACCTTCTAATCCCATATCTGATATTCTTTGTGAAGTTCGGGAAGCCTGAGGGATGTTGTGGTATCTACCAACCGTGCCGCCTCATGTATGGCTTGCCCGTACGATGTAAAAGTATTGGATATATTATGGTTATTACATAGCTTATATTACTTTATATAAGAATGTCATTTCGCTGCCAATTTCCCGATGGGTGTCCTGCCACGTCACAGCGCGGCGTCACGCGCCGAACGCGTCGCGTCTTGCAAACGCATGACTTGCCGGAGAGTGTCATTCGCTTCCTTGCTCCCTCTCTCACACGGACTTCTGCTGAATGCACCTTGCGAAGACTTTAAATAGGCCTTGCTCGATTACAAAGGGAAACCGACATTTCCCCATTCTGGCTCGGCTATATATGACAAGATATGGCTGCTCTACTCTCCTCTCAACTCCGTCTCATCCCCTGAGACGCCTCTCGCAAAGATCACGGTGCAAACATGGAGTCTGAAGTGCGAACATGGCTTGTCACGGGGTGAGTTTGACGTATCAAAGCTGAAGCCTTTCTTACATCCACCACACATAGGTCTAATCGTGGAATAGGACTGGAATACGTTCGGCAACTGATTTCTTCAGCTTCAAACATTGTAATTGCGACCTGTCGAGATCCTGCAGCCGCACCAGAGCTTCAGGCATTGAAAGACATAGCCATTGGAAATCTCTACATCCACAAGCTGGATGTCACCGATCCAGAATCTATTTATACTTCCCTGGCCTTGGTCAAGGACATCCTCGATATTCATGGTCTTGATTATCTGATCAACAACGCTGCAGTGGTGCGTATATATTATTGAGATTCAGCATCAATTACATTCACACTGCCTGTTTTGATATCATTCAGACCGAAGGAATGACCTCGCATTCAGTATGACTATGTTGGGCCTCATGAATTCTCTTCAGGCGAATGTCGCTGGACCAGCCTTGATCTCCCAAGTCTACCTGCCCTACCTGGAGAAGAGCAAGCGAAAGGTCATCGTGAACATGACTAGCGGCTTGAGTAGTATTGGCCTCGATTGCGGGAAGAAGAACACATCGTATAGCATTGCGAAGACAGCGCTCAATATGCTTGTGAGTGTTTGTCTTCATAACGTTGTACGAGTCGATGTTGATTGATAGTGCAGACGTATAAGCAAGCGACTGAGAGGCACGACCTGATTTCTTTCGTCATTGACCCTGGCTGGGTAAAGACTGGTGCGTTGCAAAATAGCCACTCTACTATACGAAGTTCATATATCTTCGATGTGGAATTCAAAGAGATGGGTGGCGAGGGTGCCGTGCTCGAACCTTACGAAAGCGTCTCGGCACTTCTGAAGTTTGCGGTTGATCACGAAGGAGCATTCTGGTAAGTTGTTTAAGTACACAGGTGAACCTTTGCCGTGGTGAGCATATCGTGGAGTATCGAGTGGCACTGTGAGGTGTCTCAGAGAGTGCGTAGCTGTAGTGCAGAGTGTACGCTTTCCAATAGTAGTGCTAGATTGAACACGGTCACGCAGAAGGTACGAAGACACGCTATCACGTGATGAGAGCCGACACGGTCACGAGAAGATTACGTATGAAACACGCTTGAAGTGCATGTTCGACTTTTGGCGGCCACCTCAACTTTCCGTTTCATTCCAAGCGTTGAGCAACAGGCGATTCGCGGTTAAGTCTCTTTCTTTTTCCCATTTTTTAGGGTAGGTGAATGCTCTGCTCGTCTCTCGTGCTCTTTTTGGTATTCATCGGCCTGCAGTAGTTTTCTCGCATCTCCAGGGCATCATCGGTGTTAGGCCACGGTGACGATGCCCCCCCACGCGCTATCTCGTATGCCATCTATACCCGCTCCAGCACCCTCCGCAGCCTCGCGCAGAAACCCATTCTCGGATGCAATCAATAACCTGCAACAGGCGGGCTCCGATCCTCAATCCAGAAAGGTTCAACAGGAACCAGCGAAGGCACCTCAACCTGCGTCACCACCTCTTCCTCGACAAAACGCAAAAGTCCAGCCGCCATCTCCCCCACCTGTCATTACAGATAACCTCAGAGCTATCCAGTTTCGCAGAACAGGGTTTCTTGGAGGAAGTGAGTATTTCCCACGTACTGCCCCAATAGGATTGTTTACTTTCATGCAGGGTGGCTTTGCACGCGTTTATGAAGTTCAAGACACCCGGGGTGCACGATATGCTTGTAAAGTTGTGACGAAGAGCAGCTTGAAGACGAAGAAGGCGAAGACTAAAGTGTGCCATCACGTTTGTTGCCAGTGTCTCTCGTAGCTGACACATTGTATAGCTCTACGCAGAGATCAAAATCCACCGTGCCCTGGAGCATCCGAACATCGTCACGTTTGGTGACTGCTTTGAAGATGACGAAAACGTGTACATGACCCTTGAGCTCTGTCAGAGTGGTTCTCTCATGGACATGCTTCGCCGTCGTCGTCGCTTCACAGAGCCTGAATCGCGGTTCTTTATGGTGCAGCTCATCGGTGCATGCCATTACATGCATACCCACCAAGTCATTCATCGTGATCTCAAGCTGGGTAACTTATTTCTCGATGGTAACATGAATGTCAAGGTCGGGGATTTCGGTCTCGCTGCACTCATCGAGAACCCGGGGGAGAGGAAGAAGACAATCTGCGGTACCCCCAACTACATTGCTCCTGAAGTCCTCTTCGATACTGCGAACGGTCATAGCTTCGAAGTGGACACCTGGTCTATTGGTGTTATCCTCTATACCCTGGTGGTCGGGCGGCCCCCATTCCAGACGAAGGATGTTAAGACCATCTACAAGTGCGCCATTTACCCTCTTTGCTCTGCTACCTGCTAACATTTGAAGAAGACGTATCCGCGACAACCAGTACGAATTCCCAACCGAGAGTCAAGTTTCGATAGAAGCTCGTGAGCTTGTGCAAGGCATACTCACGCCCGATCCCCAACAGCGCCCCTCTCTCCATGAAATTGTTGACCACGAGTTCTTCACTCGTGGTATCGTCCCTGCATACATTCCAACGACCGCACGCGATACTGTACCAGAATTCCGTCACATCTCCCGCGTCGTCTCTCAGTCCAACCTCGCGCGTTTACGGAAGTACGCTTTGCTCGACGAAGAGCAGCCCTCATCTATCGCTGTGCCCAACGCGCAGTCTTCTTCTGGAACTCAGGGGAGGAACAGGACTGGAGTCAGTATGACGTCGAGCATCGCCCAGCAGGAGAAGGAATTCCTGAAGGCCGTACAGCCTGGCAGCCCCATCTCGGCTCTGTTGAGCTCTGCGCGTCAGCCCCTCTTAGTTGCCCCAAGCAATGCGCCTCGCGAGTCCCTGTTGCGTAAGTTGCAGACCGCACAGAAGGAGGGCAGATCTCCTCCGCGTGGAGGACGACTGGGCCCGTTGCAAAATATTGAAGAAGAGACGGTAGATCGGGAGGAAGTGGTGAGGAGGAAGGAGCTCGCGAGCCAGAAGGCGCGTATTGTCGCGCAAATGGTCCCTAATGGGAATGGGAATAATGAAGAGGAGAACATATCTCCAGTAGAACCAAGAGAATCGAGGGGCAAGAGCAAAGACCCAGGCGCAGCGAAAGAAGATCCGTTCTCAGGTACGATGATTCGTTCTGTATAGATACCTGGCGCTCACGATTCCTAGAAGGGACTGCGGCAGATGGCAATGATCCTCCAAGATCGAATACCTACGAGACGGCTTGCGCAACCCTGACTGCTGCTTTCAGAGCTAGGGCAGTAGGCAAGCTTTTCCGAGACCCCGCAGAGGACGATGACCTGCCTCTGGAGAAGATTTTCATCGTGTCATGGGTTGATTATTGCAGCAAGTACGGGATGGGCTATGCGCTCACCGATGGAACTGTCGGCGTACATTTCAACGACAGCACGACGATTGCCTTATCGCCAGACAAGCAGTGCGTTCCATGTAATCCTTTTTCACTCACGCATGTCGTTGACCGTCCCGACCAGTCACTTTGATTACATAACCTCTCGGCGACAGGGTACGGTCTATGTCCGCAAGAGTCACACGGTGTCGGATTATCCTGAGGACATTAAGAGCAAGGTGTACCTGCTGAAGCACTTCGAGCGATATATGATGGATCGCTTGTACGGCGACCATAAGTACACATTTGAGGATATCGAGAAAACAAAGGGGATGTATTTTGTGCAGAAATACCTCCGGATGAAACAAGTCATCGTATTCAAATTGAGCCATGACGCCTTGCAGGCAAGAATCTACTTTAGTCTATCATATTTTTCACTAATATCAATATTGCGTGCCCAGTTCAATTTCTATGACCATTCCAAGGTCATTCTCTCAGCACAGGGCCTCGTCGTTACTCATATCGACAAGGATCACGCGATGTTCAGCGGCAAGCTGAGCCAAATTATGGCTCAGTCTCTTCTGCCTACCATGACAGAGCCCGACCAAGCAAAGCTCAATCAACGCTTGGTCGACAAACTCAAATACTGCAAGGAGGTGCTGGTGTCTATCAAGAACGCGAGCGCAGCACAGGCAGGGGGAGGCGACCCTCAGGCTGCTGCCAAGGTTGCACAGGCAGAAGATAGGTTCGGATCAATCAAGACGAGATCAAAGGCCTCCCTGCGGTAGGGCGGTGGTAAGCATGCGCTGCCGACATCAGGTCGTAGCTGCGCCCTTGGACACCATGGCTTTGAATCCAATTCAATTCTATGATTCATCATCTACGATACCCCTATCATATCTACACGCCAGTCGATGCCCATTCTATACCTGCATGATCACGTCCCTTTCTGTCGCAGTTTCTCGTGCGCACACGTTACATCCTCAGGCAGTTACGAGTTTGCTTGTTGGAACGCCTGCCATGTCTTCTCAGATTTTTCTCCATATCCCGGCGACAATCATGTCGCCAATGTTCCGTTGGTGTATCATGAATGTCGTTGAAGCATGTATCCTTTGGTTCTGCCTCAAGCAAGTCCGTGCTGGAGCGTAGCCTTTAGGCTTTCTATTGTTGGCGAATAGCTTGCCTGTAAGAGTGGCGCTGACAGCCTTCGAAGTGCAGCTATCCACATGATTAGTACATACGGTGACAGTGTCAACAAGATAAGATATTAAAGAAAGTACACAATACATATCAGCCCAATATCATAGATCACCTCAACGAAATCACTCAGATTCTCCAGTTCAACCATCGGAACCGAGTAATCCATCTACTTCTTCGACCTCCTCTTCCTCCGAGTCCACCACGGAGTCTTGCGGTACATCATCATCCAACAAATCATCGATATCTTCATCCAATTGCTGCTCCTCGACTGACTGTTTGTGACCGTTAAGTTTCCCTCGACTGTCAACAAGTTGCCTGGTCAGCGCAGCGAAGGCAAGGCTACCAATAATAGACTGAACTCACCCTCCGGCGGCGATCCGATGTCTCTGAGGCGGAACAGGCGTTGCCTGCTCATTGTCTTCATCTTCATCTTCGTCTTCTTCAGAGTCCGGTAACTTCATAGGTGTCATGTCTACCTTCTTCGTTCTATGAAAAGGGTCAGCTCCAAATAGTCAGAATTGGAGAGAGAAAAAGACATACGCTGCCCGCTTAGGCATACTCCGAGTAGGCGCTGCAGAAGTAGGTGGAGATACTGCCTGATCTTCTTCTTCCTCGTCAGACGCCTCGAAGCGGCGTCTCCTGCAAAATGAATTCAATAAAAGTCATCAACATTCGCAGTCGAACAGCGCACTTTGCCCTGCCCTGCCCTCGTTTGCGAGTAGGCGTAGCTGCTCGTTCCTCTTGACTAGTTTCTGTGACATCTGATATAATACTGTCTGACCGCCTGGACCGTGCGCGCGGCTGTCAACTACAAGAGCAAGAACAGAAGGATCGTCAACGTACCGCTTTCTTGTCCTCTTCTTTGGTGGCATCTCATCTTCCTCGTCGTCTTCAGGAAAGATATCATCCAAGAACTCAAAGAGCTCCTTCAGCGACTCAAGCTGACGATACTCTTCCTCATTGAAGTCTTCTAGCTGCTTTTCGTATTTTTTCGAGATGGACGCGTCGAAACGGTTTAACGCGTTGTTGGAAGCCGTGTCTCGCAAGGGACGCCTCTGCCACCGTAAGTCAGTCAAGCGATATTTCCAGGATTCTCTGGGCGACAAACGCCTTACCAAGCGTAGGTTGTGTATGAGCAACTTTAGCGTGCGGATTTTATCATCATCGATCTCCGGGGGGATATACATCTTGCCAAGTGATTGACACAAGACTTTCTTTTCCTCCTCTAAAAAGCGCAATAAGTTTAAGAGAAGGATCGCAAAGTTTTGAGACACTCACTCTCCGTCTGTTTATTGAACAAAGCCTTCACGATGTCTGAAGCCATGTCAATGTGTATCGATGGATCTGGCGTTTGACCTTGAATTTCTCTACATCCGCCCATTCGAAAAGGGTCATCATTTTGAAAAAGTGGTGAAAAAAAAAGTACTGACACTGCTTTCTGTGGATCTGTCCAGTCGACAAACATACCACCGACTTGAGCAGGCGACACCATTTCTTGATCATCGTCCAGCGCCTTGTACGCCGTCGCGAGCTGCTCAATATAGAAGGGAATACTTGCTGCATCCGGCGCTGGTTCGCTGGAGAGGAGTAGCAATAAACAGGGAAGAAATACGACAAGCATTGCCTCAGTTCTTGGTTATCGGCTGTATCAGGAGAGAGATAGACAAGAACGAGGCTTGAAAGGACCTGAAGACCGAAAGGTGAGTAACGTACTAAATCAAAAAATGCAAGTGCCACAAACCCGGTTTTCGGTGACCATCCGTGAAAGCATTAGCTTCGCAAATCCCATGCAAATGATGGCCTGGACCTTTTCCGATTCATCGTTATTCAGCACATGCAGAAGGAAATCGATGACTCGATCGCCCTGTTGAACGTGAGTATGCGGCTTGGATGGCGCAAACATATTACAGGGAAGCTTACTCCAACGTGCCCGTTCGCCAGGAAGTCACCCTCGTGGACCATAAGGACATCAAACACCACCTGAAGCACTCGAATCTTGAGGACTTCCGGTGCTGCCTGAACTTGACTGAGGAAAAGCTGGAAAGAGTTCAAGGCCATCCGCTAGAGCATCCATAGATTTAGATTCTAGCGATATTTCTTCGATAGATAGGGAGACGCACCCGAGCGATAAGACAACACAAGCCCAAGCTGACCAGACCTTTCTCTCTCAAGGCTAGCTCCCTCCGTTTGACTGCCGGAACAATCAGCTCACCCAAAATGCCCTCCAACGTCGAGTTTTCCTCAAAAGTCTACGCCCGGAGTCAACAACGACATTGTTTAAGATCCTCGGCAAGACTTTCTTACCCCGTTCACTCGCTCAAGCATCCCAATGCAGAGATCTAGACACCGCACATCAAGAGCGTCCGCTCTTGCTTTCTCTTCCGGGGACATCTCCGACACAGGCTTCGGTGCTGCAGGAGCACGGGCAACCCGCACGGGTACAGGAGTTTCGGCGAACGAGGTCGATGCATCATCGGCGCCGGAGGGTTCTTGCTCCTTCTGAAATAAATTGAGCATCAGATGTGCTCATGCCGCTGAGGTGACGAGGGATGCGAACTAGGACATCCTCGTCTGGATCACTGGGATCACGGAGCTCGTGAACCACTTCGACGACAACGCGTATTAAGTCGCGCTCGTTCGGGGAGAGCTTGCGCAGGATGTCTAGGCACCGAGTGACGAGGTTCTCGGGGAGTGCCTCTTGCGAAATCATATCACCTGAAACAATCATTGAAGTGGAAGTCAAGGTAGTAGGTTCGTCCCAAGAAATTGGACTTACGAACGAGCTGAAACATCTTCCTCCTCCCGATCTCATCTGCATAATCCAGATTTACTGCCAGCTTAAGCAGTTCGCAGATGATGAACTCGCGATCCATGCGTGCATCATCGTCGCCATCATCGCCCTCACCACCACGAGGAATCTTTCCTCTTCATCAGATTGTATTTGCTCGAGAAGATCATTGTAGCCGTGCTGGATGCGGAAGGCGAGTTCTGTGACGACGGGGAGGACAGACTCGAGGCGGACGTCATCCTTAGTGGAGATGCAATGGTCGACAAAGACCCGCACAAGGAAGGCTTTTTCGGGTGTTAACGTGTTCCAAAACGTCTCTTGAAAATTTCAAGAATATTAGCCAAGACTCCAAATCAAATGCCTGTGGCATTTACCCTCAAACTCGAGTCCATCGAAAACATCCACACGGGTCACGAGTACGCTGAGCAGTGCCTCCTCCGCAACACTGTTCTCTGCCAAGTCGAACGTCTGCAAAAAGGCAATGACATCTTCCGTGATGGATCCTTTGCCACTTCCGACAGCATCAACCCACGTTCCGACGAGCTTGCCTGCGGCTGCGCGCACTGCAGTCTCCCGATCTCCGAGGCCGTTGCGCACGATCAACTCTCGCTGCGCTATTGTGAGCGCGCGGGGATGTGTCACGCCTACAGTGTCTTCCGTGCCAACCACGAAACAGTTGGGCTCCAGGATGGCGGAGTATACGAGCTTGCGGATGGTTGTATCGATGTCTCGTGTTCGGGTGAGAAGAGAGGGGATGGTGGCAGGGGAAAGGGGTATTTAGGAGGGCTGCACGTCGAACATCACTATGGCCTTCTATCAGAGGATATATCAGGGAAGGAAAGTAGGGAAGGCATACGCAGAAGGATCGTGAGCAAGCATATCCTCGAGGACGTCAATTGCCGTTGCCTCATCATCTTCGAGTTCGTCTGGGTCTTCAGAGCCGCAAAGTTTAGAAAGAGCAATGACAGCCTGAACGCGTATTGTTGGCTCCTTGTCGCGTACTCGTTCCATGAGGGATGTGCGAAGGGACGTGTACATGTCCTCTCTTGAGAATCGTCAGTACGCACTTCGCGCTTGATCATATGCAATGCCGCGTACTCCAGTTCTCCCAGATGCGAGATCATGTCTGCGACAAAATGGGCAACACGATAGCGGACATTCTTGTCTTTGGCTAAGAAGCCCTTGAGAAGATGTGTGAGAAGCCGAGCGGTGAATCGCGATACAACGCTATCGTCTTCCTCTTCATCTCCGTCTTCTCGCTTTACTTCAGCGACTAATGGGGATCAAAGAGTAACGGGAGAGACAGCAGACGACTGACTTTTCGCGTGAATGAATTTAATATAACCTCCTACAAACTTGACGATCCTGTCTGCGACAGTAATGCCCTTCTTGATAACAAGGACGTGGTAGATCATCTCAATAAACCGGTCTCCAAACACACGTTCCCCAGTGAGTCTGACACCTGTTTCGATGGACTCCTTGAATGTAGCTGCTTCGACATGGAGTTTGTATAATACAACAAAATTCTTCTGGTGGTTGGCGGTCGAAGACTGGGCCTGATCAAAGACCTTTGCGATGGCTGGTGGTAGAGTATCAAGCACGGACGCAGTTCGTGCTGGCATAAGAAACAAGATATGGAGGGGATAGATGGCGAGGACTAGATGGCAGAGCAGCGGAGAAAGGGAGCTCTCTGCTGAGCGCGTCGTCGCGAACCCACGCAACACGTGACTTTCTCGGATTTTACTCCCTTCGCCATCGTTGTTTTTGGAATTCTCAAAATTCTCTACGCCAATGTCCCCTTCAAAATGCAAGTCTTTCCTCGCCAGCGCTTCATATGCCCATGATGTGGCGAAGTATGAACTCGCACCGGGATTGCGCCTTGTCATATTTCCCTAAAAGGTAATCAAGGTCATGAGGGTTGGAGCAGAGCAGCCCCATCCTCATTGCACCAGCATGCCTTGTTCTTAACTCTCGTCATGCAGCCCCCCGCTCGAGTCCATTCAGATCAACGTATTGCTGAAGCAGTTCGAGTTGCACCATATCTCACTCATGTCGTTCGCCACCATGGACGTCTTACGCTCATCCCGCCAGACAATGCGGGCCGCGTTCGCAAAGCGAGGCACGAGAAATCCAGCGGTCGCCTCAGAGCCGAGAGGCCTGCACGATCAACGGAAGAACCACATTTCAATACGGGGGTCAGTCGATTGCCCAGGCTTGGCCCCGTTGCCTCGCCCACAGGCCGTGCACGGCAGCAAGGCAATCAGGATAGGAGACGGAATGAGGCGAACGGGGGTGAGTTGTTGTTCGACTGCTGTTCACCAGGTGTTTTCGAGTACGATGTCTCCTAATATATAAAAAAATCCTTCTGTAGAGTACCCAGACTTTCCGCCTCCTTCATTCGATGAGGCCATGTCCGCCACTCCGGTGATTCAACCGCCGCCTGGTCCTCATCCATCGGGTGCCACATCCCAGCCCTCCTCTCCGGCATTGATGTCGTCGTCATCAGCATCAACTGTCTCTGGGCCCAACGAGTCTTCGTCTCCTACGCTCGTTTCCCCAACCGATTCCCAGTCTAGCGACTCATCTTGGACTAGGTTGCAACCGGAGCCTGTGATGATCCCTCCGGCGCTTCCCTCAAGGAGCCAGCTCAACCTATCTATTCCTCAACCTCCATCACCATCGGATAATCCTCGATACAGCACGCAGGCTAATGACTCTAGTTCAGATTTGGATTCTGCTCTGGATAGTAACACGAGCAGCTCGGACTTCGTTGCAAAGCATGAGGCAACGCATCATCCAAATGATGAGGTGCCAGACGATACAACACGGGGAGTAGAATGGGAGCAAGACCGATTACAAGGCTTACCCCTGGAAGTGCGCCTTCAAAGGGAACATGAGAGAGAGTTGGAAAGACTGGGTCTGACCTCCGCCGTGTCCATGCTGGCAATGGGGCCTTCGCGCTCCCAACTTACCCTTGTGCCTGTGAACCGAGAACGTCCATATCAACCGGAGACTCCAAGAGATCTACTTACGTTGGATTCACCCTCAGCGCCACATGCTTCGAAACCCTTGAAGTCGCCTCGTTCTCGTCCGTTCTTAGGATTTGGACGCCGAGATCGCGAATCACAAGAAGCATCTGAGGAGCAAGCCTCAGCACCCTCGATCCGGCCTACGCGCTCTCAGCTAACTCTCTCACCCGCAAAGCAAGAGAATTCTCCTCGACACGAGGCCGTAGACGAGTCTTCCGGATCCAGTCCTTCTGGAGAAAGTCAGGAAGATGAGTTGCGTGGCCGTAGCCCGACTCCACAATCTCCTACACGCGCCAACAAGAAACTACTCCATATATTCTCTTCTGGGAAACCCTTCCGCGATCAACGACCAACTTCTCCATCCTCTCCCACATTTTCGTCCTCTCAGCTTTCGTTGCCTCTCCAGGCCATCCCTCAAGCGGTTGACGTTGGCCACAAGCCAAAATCACGCAGCGAGGGGTTCATCACGAAAAAGCTTTTCGGGTACAAAGGAAAAGAGAAGGAGAAGGCCAGAGAAGCCCTTGAATCTTGGGATATGTTTGACGATTCCTCTGTGGAGGAAACTTTGCGTGTGAAGAAGACTACTCCGACGTCCCCTGTCCCGCCTCCAGGAACAGAACACTGTCCCATTGACTGAACCATCTCCTTCGCTTTCCAGCATACGTTCACCACCCCTCGCTGCTCATGCAGAATCGGTACATCCAAAGCGTCACTCGATGCTCGATCGACCGATCCCAACACCTCCTACTGCGCCGCCCACTGACGTCGCTCGGCGGCCACCGCCACCGCCACCGCCACTCCGTTCTTCGGCATCACAAGCCCCGCGCGGAACGCCGGGGAATACTCATGAGGCTCCTCGGTGCGTGCCCGGGCTGTTACTCCCAGAAGCATCCCCCCAAGTCTGGGCACGAGCACCTCGCACGACCGCTCCTGACACTGACGAAGGTCGCCAAATCAATCAAGTCCAGTCTCCTGTCACGTATCCGCAACCTCCATCCCACCCTCATTCTGTATCTCCGCTTAGGCCGTCGACGTCGAGGACCTTGACACAGGCTGGACAACTTGATTCTGCTCATCAATTCTTCCCATTTGCTCCGTCTCCGCCTCCTTCAATCAGTCCTGCGAGTTCCCCAATATCAACCAAGTCCGGTGTGACGTATATTGATTATGGGCCCGGGACACCTTCGACACCAATAAGCACGCACTCCTTTGGAGAACGCCCTCGCCGTCCTGTAGCCGCTAGATCACCCTTGTATGTCGCCGAGGCATACGACCCATCGACCGAGGACGAGCAAGAGAGCACTGATGGCATCGTGAATACTGAACAAGCTCCATACCATCGAGAAAGGTCGAGATCGACTAGCCCCGCAATGTACGCCCCTGCCCACAGTTTACACGGCCCTCGTGCTGGCGACAGACGACACACTGCACCACACCCATTTGCACCTCCAAGCTCGAGCCCCCTCGCAAACCGCACAATTACCCCTGTCACAGCTTCTGCCGAGCCGGACCCGGATAACAGAGTCGTTTCCGTCATCGGTGATATCATCGACCTTTACGATCACACACCCGCTCCCACAAATCCCAATATCACTCTTGCAGGTCTTGAGGGTTTGGAACATAGTGATCAGCCACAGCAAGGCGGGGGTGACAGCCCAGGAAGACATTACCCTGGCAGACCACTGCCGCTTCCGCCTGGTGTAAATGCCACCGTACAACGGCCCGTTTCCGCAGATCTTTTTCTAGCAGGCTTGGCCCGACGTGCGCGCTCTCAAGAAGGGGACCTTAGCCATCAGGCCAACCGCTCTCCCATACAAGTGGCATACACGTCGAGCCTCCCCCCATCCCCACCAATTCAGGCCCATGAAGGACCTCGCACGCAATTTGATACCTCACCCATATTGAGTGGCAGCTCGAACTCGTTCGCTGGAACCGAATCAACTGGGGGCGCATCGCCTACCACATTGCGCACGCAGGACGACGAGCATCCTTCACCTGAGTATACGGACCTCGACGCTCTTCTCTCACGCATAGACGACGAGGACAGTCGTACCGGCGATAACTATGAGGTATCCCGAATCTCTCTAGCTCCGTCAACGCAATCGTTTTCTCAACACCCTTCCGCAGAATCTGCTGCTCGTGCAGGAGATCATGGGCCATGGCGGACCTGCCCAAGCTGCCCGCACTCCCCCTGCCCCGCCTATCGGGCGGATCGAGCAGCAGCGCCGGCGGGTCACAAAAGACGGGCGCGTGAAGCTTAAGCTGGCGCTCCTGGGCGTTACGGTCGATCGATGCGGCATCTGTCTTTCTCAGTTCAAGGACGGTCAGCTGGCAGGGTTAGGCGCAGGGTGCCAACATGCGTAAGTGTTTCTCCCCATTATCGCGTTCATTCACGTGGCATTGACCTCGACGTTTGGTGTCGGTGTTGTTTATAGGTTCCACGAGAAGTGTTTGAGCAGCTGGCTTGCTCGCAATCACACATGCCCTCTGTGTAGAGCTCCGTTTGCATAAGCTGTCAGCGTTGATCGCTCTGTTATTCTCACCACATACATTCTCACCAAGAGCTCACCAAGAGATCATGATACACGTCTTTCATAGGGACTTCGTGCTTGTTGTGCATCAAGTTCTACGTTCAAGTTTCACGCCGCAATCTCGTTAATTACGTGTAGCATCCCCCCGGTTCTTTGTGCGACTATCGAGTGTATCGTTTACAAAATGTATAGCCGTGCATCAGAGTCCAATTTTGTTCAGCCCGAGAGTCCCATCGCTCATATACACCTTTTCCAGCGACTGTGAGTTCTATGGAGTCTCCTGTATATCACCGTCTATCCATGAGACCTTGTCAGTGTTCTGCATCACTATGGCAGAGTCTTCGATTCCCGGTAGGCGCGGTAGCGCCAAGGTTAACGACGCCACGTCGTGCATTCGGAAGATCCTACAGATTTGGGCGAAAATCTGGGCTCTGTGCTCATACATGAACGGCGTCTCCTCCGTAAATTCAACCTCAGTGTTGCCCGATGAGACAAGGAATCGGGATCGTCGGACTCTGGCGATGCCTCCGCCAGGAGAGAGTACCAGGCGTCTATCATCAGCTCCATACTGTCACTACCCACCATGTACTGGGTAAAGGCTGACAGGATCGCCGAAGTGTCTTGCAGGGTAGTAACCTCTTCGCACTCCAGCATGACAAAGAACACGAGTGCGGTCGGCATCGACACCTTGAGGGCCATCATAAACTCAGCACATTCGAGTGCTCCGCCAGCCAGTACGAGCTCGGAGAGAGACAGGAGTTCAATTGAGGGAAGGGAAGGCCTCGACTGCAGAGCACCCGAGCGAGCGGTATGAGAGTTTGGAAGAGTGTCAGCTTTTGAAGTTGAGGTGTCCCCTTGAGAAGCTCGGCCAGCCGCTCAAGGCTCGGTTTTGCACCCGTAGGAGCATTGTATCCACAAGTCGGTAAGGGCCCCGAGTGCCGACAAATCACAGGGGAGAGCAAGCCACTTTAAACGCACGCTCTGTAGGCGAGGAGCGCATCCCTTGAAGATATCAACGGGAAGACCAGGCCATGGCGCATCCTTCGGGTCTGGAAGCTGTCTGTCTGCGTTCAAGCACAATGTCTCCAAGACAGGTGCTGGATATTTCTGAAAAGTGTCGTAGATAAAGTTGAAGAAGGCTTCCATCCCCGTTGAAAGGGATACGTGTATACCAAGGTGCCGGATGCGAGGGAGCTCCGGTAATATGAGGGAGAATGCTTGATGTAGGTCCAGCTCTTGGTCCCAGAACAAGTCGACGTGTAGCGGGGCCTGCTTTGACCGAAGGAGATACATCTTTGTCCATTCAAGATTCTTGAAGAATGGGATTATCGTCCACAAGCTCGTGTTCTGCAATGCGATGTTTCTCCAGTGTCTGTAGACGTGGGTGACCTGGATCCACCCAAGATGCGAACCCTGTGGCCAGTGGTCCCACCATGCCACTGGCTCCTCGTCGACTAGGATACTGAAGATGAGAGAGACAATGTCGAAAGGGAGTCGTGATATGGGCGCGAGGGCGTTCAGATGCGACTTAAGGGTAGAGACACCGTGAGCGGCCAGACGAATCTGGGCGTTTAGCTCACGTCGGACCGCCTCAATTTCGGTCTCGGTGCTGGAGCAGGCAGAAACATGGGCGGTCTTCAAGGATTTACGGTCGTCTGGCGGCGCACATGCCTCTGGTAATCCTGACTGGCTATCATGAAGATGAATACACACTGGGCCACTGAGAGGAACCTTCGTTTGCTTACCTCGGTGTGCCACTGACTGTTCGTGCCATCTCCGTCGATAATGTCTGAGAGCCGGGTTGAAGAAAGTACAGGAGAGTACTGCGTTGGTGGAGGCTGCTGGAGGTGAGAGAGTGGGCGCAAAAGCTGAGCTTTAAGCTCGGACCCGCGACGCCACCCTTGCCATATTGGAGCAACAAGGGGCAGTTTCAGAACATTAGAAGCTTCCCAGATCTTCGATACTCGGCCAACAAGATTCAGACGATCAGGCGAGTGGCAAGCAGAGACGCCAATGAGAGAGCGCCAAACGCTGCAGGCGCCCCAGCACCTGGAACTCCGCGCTTATGAGGTTTCTCATTGGCACGCCGATTCTTGATGAATTCTCCACGCCCCAGAGGTTGAGAGCAACGCGGTCCAGAACTCAAAGAGCTTCGCCACCAACGCCTCACGAAGCAGAAACTAACATTGCTAATCTGGGGTATAAAAGCGTTCAGCGGTTTACGCAAAAATACAGTGTGCCATACAATCGGAGGAACAAAAATACAATAATCGGTAGACCGAGAATGGAGCAAGTCAAATCCTTAGTTCGGTACCCCTTGCCAATGATATAGAACCGAGCCCTGGTGGACACAAAGCAAGACATGAATAAAAGAGGTCGGCAGTGGCGTTTATGCGCGAAGAACTCACAGATGTATTATCCTTGAGCACGATTTTTCGTTGACGAGTGCGATAAGACACTTGTTGACCCGCGCTTGGTTGAGGTCTGGAGGCTTGATAAGATCGTGCACTGGCGAAGGGGGCGGGAGATGAGTGATGTATGATACGCGAGATAAGGGCGAACGTACATCTGACACCACGGCCTTCGCTTTCAATGAGTCCTTCGATAACCGCATCGATGTTGCGTCGCAAATTCTGGAGTTATAGGTTGGAAAGCGAAGAACAAAAGAGCGGAGAAGGGGCGAACAGGATCGCTGCCTCGAAACTCGAGTGGCAGGCACGCTACTGTCTTCTCAATCGCCACCTACAAAGCACAAGAAGAATCATGAATTCTTTGTGTGTGAATTGCAGACAAGGAGAGACACGCACATTTCGCTCCTTTCTCTCCTTGGCTGTGAGCTTGGGCTTTCCTTTCTTCTTCACCATTACCTTCTTCTTGGGTGCAGAAGACTCGCCCGTCTGATCCGCTATTGTCATGTCATTCAAAGTTTCTGTAACCATCTGAGTCTTTTCTATCAGGGCGAGTTCGTGCGCCTGCTGTGCTTGGATGGCAGCAAGTGCGATGCGCGCATCTTCATCTATTGGCATAAAGATGAGATAGATACATGGATGCACAAGATGACAGCACGCACCGGCTCTGCGTTTTGCAAGCACGTATGACGCATCTGTCGGTGCCTGCGCGAATCACAAAATCCTCCCGATTTACATTTCCCTCCTACTGCGCTTATGCACAACAGACGCACCTGTGGCCAATCCACGGTCAATGCATTCATATTCATGACATACAACCAGCTTGCGAAGCTCTCGTTGAACGTCTGCAGCGAGTCGCCGAGAGCCCGTAGGCCCGCGACGTTTGCATGGAGTGCGTCGGCCTCGTCGGCCAGCTCTGCGAGCGCGGGTTCGAGGAAGCCGAGACCATAGGGCGTATCAGGGTTGTTCTCTGAGCGTGAAAGAGCAAAGAGAGAGCCTTGGGAGATGCGTCGAAGAGGTGTGCGGTGTGGGGTCGGGCCTGGCATCTTCAAAGTCGTTCGTAGTACTGGCGGACGGCTTGAAATGGCAATTCTGCGCACTTTCGGTCTCATCATGATTATACTCTTCCTCTGCTTTCCTACGATTTTTACCTGCGTGCTATGCGCGCAAAGTGATACACATACACTTGGCCAATATGAACGACTCTGTCTGTAAGCTATTCTAGGGACTGACTATGGAAGACTATCGTGTCGAGTTGAGTCGCTCAGATTTCAGATCTGATCCATCTTTGGCCATGTGCTACCGGGCCAAGACAGGTCTGAAACATTTTTGCTTTACCCCAGACATATAACGTCCGTGGCCACACATGAAGAATATCTCTATCTCTTCGATGCGCCGGACTTGTTCCTGCTCTGCGTCGAACAAATGCATTGAAGCCACCACAAATCAAGCAGGTGGGGAGATAGGCAAGAGCTGTGGATCGAAGATGGCCTGGAAAGCGGCCTCGACATCCTCTCTCATATGTTGTTCCACGGCCTCGATGATACCAGACCGGTCGACATATGACCACCCACGAAGTTTGAGCCCACGCAAGATCCTGTGAGCGATTAAATCAGCTAGTTACATCGCGAACCCACGAACGCAGGTGAACAATGAATGCCCGCAAGTACCATTGAAGGGCCTGTATCCTGTCCACACCCATGAGAGCTGCAGTCTCTCGCTCGTCGATCAAGACCCGCGCCCATACATCCAACATCACGAATCGGAGATGCGTGATGAAACTAAGATCCTGGATATCTCGCACATTGCGGGCAACGTCCAATGCCGCCGTTACTGTCATTCTCTTCAGCCTCTGACACAGCAGCTCCATCCGCTGTAACGACGGCTCGCTATGATCCGCAGTAGCAAAAGGCGGAGCGGCGACGACGGCGACGGCGAGGCGACGTTTGAGTTCGAGATAAACAGGATGAACGAGAGCTGCCCAAGCAAGAGATGCTGTGAACAGGCAGGATCGAAGAGCACGATCGATGAAAGGGGTGTTAGGACCTGGTAAAAGGAGGTTGATGCGAGCGATAATTGCATCCAAGATGGCGCGGAGGACGTCAAGAGAGGTAAGGTGAGATAGTAAAAGTGTTTCATTGAATGGTTTGCGACGTGCCGTTACTGGAATTAAATCATCAGCAAAAATGAAAAATCGTCAGGGATCAGTGAACCTCCTGTAAGACATTCATAGCCCTCCCGCGCAAGGCGAGTGACATGGAAGGAATCTACACACATGGCATCAGTCACAAGATTAAATGTAGATCCTGGATGTGAATATTACAGACAAGGCCGCAAGTAATCAAAGACCGACTTCTCCCTTGACAGCCATTCCGGGTTCACCAAGTTGGCCAAGATCTGATTCATTGAGGGAGGATCATCTCCACATAACAGACGTTCGTCATAAGAAGAGCTGTTTGTCCGATTCAGCATATAGAAACAATGTAAATAAAGGGAGCTGCGACAGCTCACAAAGGCAGAGGCTTATTGATCAATATCGCTGAGCACGCATTGATCATCTTTCCAGGGCCCAATCGTCAGATTAAAGATCAAATAATCGTCGCTCACGCACCAGATGCATGGACCACTTAATCGATGTTGCGCCATACACAGGAGATTCATCAATAAGATCACGAGTATGCGCTACAAACGCCGAAGCATAGGCTCTCGAGCCCTTGTCATCTCCTGCTAAGAAGTCATTAATCAAATATTTGGGAACAAAATCTAATTCTTGACATACGGGATTCCAAGAAATCTAATAATAGACATGCTGCGGCATTTTCCTGGGACACCTCCATCAGCAAAATTGCACAAACAATATATAGCTATGTAAACCTTACATACCCCACAAGCCCCCAAGACCTCCAATCGGGAGGGGGGTAATATATAATCATATGAGGGACTAGAAAAATTGCAATCCTTGTAATTCTTGCCGTTTTCGCAAGCCTTGATAGGAATATATACTCATTCGCAATTGGCAAGAATATATTGCCATACAGTGCTTGTGAGGCATTGCATTTACTCAATCAAATATCGAGCTTACAGTGCTTGTTCAGGCAATATAATGCAGAGCAATCAGATGATAGGAATATGTACAACATGAATACACTAGTATAGGGAAACAACGAGCACTCAGTTGAGAAAAGCTTAGATCTAACGAACGTCAACTTCTCTGCCACCTCCGCAGAGGCCACGGCGATATCTTCAACATGCGCAGGGTTCACGGGGCTCGCACACAAGCGCATGGGGGGAATAGCGAGCACGGCTCCCTTGCAGCGCGGAATTCCAAACAGCCAGTAGTGTGCCATAGCGTGCACAGGTCTGGAGAGTGCACGAGGATTGGTCTGAGCGGCAGCCAGTGCATCGCCAAGGTAGCATCCGCGTTGGTGGCCTAAGAGCAGATTACCACCGCGCAGTCTGTGAATGCAAGGGGGCGGTGTGAGCAAGAGACATGCTGAGGGAGGGACAACAGAAGGGAGGCGGGAAGGTGCAGAGCATGGTCTATCATGGTACGTGGTGATAGCGATCAACTTTGCCTTCTCCAGGCCGCGTAGCGCGCCCTCGTCATCCTTGAACGGAAAGTTCACCAGCACGAGATACGGGACCTGCGCAGACTGCAGCATCAGTATACAAGACACGGGGGCGCAGAGGCAAGAAGAAAGACACGCACCGACGCACCTAGCTCGCCGGCGCAACTACCTTGATGACCGCCCATGCCTGCACATGTGCCATCAGTGCCGTGGGCGAACGCGCCCTTCCGCGGCCCACGACGCCGCACCCATGTCCTCTACCGTGTCCTCGATGCACTGCCCGCCACACACCTTGTGTATCAGCTGTGCATCGCATCGCGCCGCAAGCCAGCCATCAGCACGCCGCCACAAAAGGAGGAAGAAAAAGAAAAAGAAAAAGAGAGGGAGAGGCGGTGCTCACACTGGCGAGATTGCTCGTGCGCCCGCTGGGCAACTCAATGCGCGCCGCGCCGTCAGCCGTTTACTCAAGCGCAGACGCTCGTCTCGCGCAGGCGGTGCTTCACAAACCATATTTGAAAGCAAGATTATGCTCCGTGGCTTTGACAGCAATGCCGGCGCCGTGGTAGTTGAGAAGTGCAGCAGGTACAGGATATTTGTTGGTAGCAATCTGAAAGATAATCTCATCAAGACATCTTCAATTGATATAAATCGGCCATATGGGATGCATATATGCGCATACACCTACTGCTAAGTTGACAGATTGAACTTTAGTTTACTTACAAGCAAGACTTTCCTCCTATGACAGATGTTATCCATCCATTCATGAGATATAAAATTCTAGGATGACATAGAGAAGTACTTGCCTGAGAGTATGAGTTGCAGCAAGGAGGGGCATGATGAGAGTCAGGAAGAGAAGGAGCTTGACTTATCTGACGACGCGTCGCGCTGTGACGTGATTGAGTAACGTGACTGCTCTACTTTGCTTCCGATACTGCGCGTTTGGGGTTTTCCGCAAAAACCCCAAGCTCTGCAAGTGCTCTGCACTGCGGAGATGAGGACTCTTCATCGGCGACTCTGTATCTCAGTACCGGCAAGGCATGGACAACGACCATCACAGCGGGAATGCCGACGGCGCATCGACAGATGAGGGTCAGGACGCCGACAACGGTCCCGACCCGTTACCTGAAGACGATGGACAGGAGCGGCACGAGCGGGTGCTTGCGGAGGAGGGTTATGGAGAGTTTTGAGCACGGTGTCATATATGGTATTACAATATGTGGCCTAGTAATATATTACATTATCATTGAGACTCCCAGATGGCAATCCCCCCCAAGGATTGCGACGAAATGCTATAGGAGAGCGGGGAATGCAATGTCATATATGACCTTGCCATCAGGCTCTCGAGATTATATAATCCTCAATCCGTCAAAGGCAATCCCACGTTTGGTCAATTTTGCTGATGTCAGTCGTTACTCCATCTTTCCTGGCAAGCTTCAGGGTCTCGCTACGAAACAAATTGCAGATACCTTCACGTTTGGCGCCGTATTCACGTAGGTCAGGTTCTGTGTACGGATAGCTGGGAGCGGGAGCTGGATGGCCGATGATGAGAGCGTCGGAAGAGTACAAGGCGGAGACTGCGAGTATGGCGTGTACCAGCACTCGGGATCGCAAAGGAAGATGAGCAAGGCGGAAAGAACAAAGGTGAAGGTCGGCATGTATGGTAGCCACAGGGATTGCAGGGTGGTTATAGTGGTGAAGGCGTTGAAAGACTGCGAGATGTTCAGGTATCATTTTCGAAGGAAAGCACTGTATAATTAATCTCACCCTCCAGTAAATTCCTGACAAGAAAAGCATAAACCTCACACGAGCTGATCCGGGACATGATATTGAGATCGGGTACGGGTGGAAAGGGAGCTGAGCAGCTGTTATCTCGAGAAGGGGAGCTCGGAGCAGGGCCTGGAGTGGAAGACGAGCTCTGACTTGAACCAGCGGCCCGCGGAGGGCTACTGCTCCATATCAAACATCAAGCCTGTGAGCTATAGGATTATTATGCATAGATGGAGGTGAAGACACCTTGGGTCAATATCGGTCGTTACCTTCCTCGTCGGATTTCTACGGACGACGGGCGTGGTCTTACATCTATGACAGAGGGCACAAAGGTGAGAGATTAGACGACTATAGTGATCAAGGGGGTACTGACGCTATTCCTTTTTCAAGACATCTAGGGCATGGTGAGCCATTTGGCTGCCGGTGACAAAGTACTCGCTTTGCTTTGCACGAGTCACATGCTGGAGGTTTCTTTTTGCGTTGCTCGGTGATGTTCGAAGGCAGGATGATAGTAAAATTATTGCGAATGGAGGATTCTACCATGTCGAGTCGGTGTTTCGTGAATAGCAGGGACGTTGACAAGCACCGATATGTCTCCGAGAAACCTTGCGGGCTGAATATTACGTCACCCAAAAGCAGTGTCATTGAAAACAGTTGTGCATCTCCTCTTCTTCAACCCCCGTTCCATCTGTCTTTTCGTCGGACCTCAACCAGCTGGTGGTCTTACAGCGATCATTCGGACACCGTCTTTGCCGTAAAACAGCATCTGCGGGGAGACGTAGATGAGTCTTTTCGGGAAACTCTTGATACGTATCCTACATGTTAATCGCCTCGCCGTGTCTTTTGAGTTATGTGGAATCTCATATAAACAGTTTGTTTTTCTATACAGACTCTTCCAATCGTATATTGTGTTTTTAACGGGATACAACTTCCAAGTGGAATCAGGTCAGAATCTTGCGAGTTGAGCCCCGAAGACCTGAACGTTGACAGCACATAAATGTTGGGCGACATGAGTATTGAGGACGCCGTTTCATTGACCACCTGCGTCCCTCGTTCGATGATTTGTATGTCTCAGTGTCTCATTGTCTATTGATTAAATAAACGAGAAGGTGAACGAATGTCAGGTAAGTGGGCGATCGCTATAGCAATAGTCAAGAAAGCAAAAGATGTGCAGCAGTAGACTGTGTTGACGGTGTCATGTACGAGCAAGTCCTACCCCAGCCTCTCATGCACTCCCGTGTGTTTCGAGCACAGCCATACCCGCCGAATCTCGACACCCATCGTGAACGAAACGAGGAGGCCAAACAAAACAAAAGATGGTCATGGAAATCCAGAGAGGCAGCGCATCGAGCAGGTAGAAAAATCCTTCGTGTGTAGCTAGATATCCAGTGTATCTGAATGAGAAAACACGACAGGAATTAGACCTTCATTCCCCCGCTACTAGATCATTTGAAAAGTGGGACGTACCCTTGAGAGAGCTCAGCGATGCGGAAGACCGATCGAATCTGAATCCGAGATATTGTAAGGTCAATAGACGTATCATCGGCTTGGTTGAAGAGTCTTACCAGGATCCCTACGCACGTGAAACACATTGCGAAGAAAAGAATGCGCCAGTCTTCAATAGCATAAGTTTCCCATGGTTGCATGAAATGGAACGACGATCTTTTACGCGGGAACCATAGGCTCGGAAACACGGTGAACCTACATGAAAATGTATTAGAGATTGTTGTTGTGAAAGGAAGATGGAAAATATACATTCTCCATCCGAACACGAGTATGACGACCGTGAAGAATGAAAACGAGATGAGTTGAAGCACCAGGCCAACTACGGAGATCTATGGAGGGTCGTTAAAATTTAATGAGGGCATTGATGTAGATGAAAACATGCCTTCTGCCCAAGTCTTGCGATATTGCCTGCGATAGCTCCCATCCCACCGCCAGATATCTGGAGCAAAAATGTCACGACATCACTCCATATGAAGATCTTGACAATCCGAGACGACGGAACCAAGAGGCACTTGTCAACGATTTCAGGACCGAGCGCGTGTGAGATGCGCGCGAGCAGTACGTAGTCCGTAGCTAAGAAGGCGCATGGCTAGGTGATCATCACTTTGCGTCAAGGACAAGAGGAGGGCGCAGTGTATATGTACGAACCGATAGCAGGACGAACTGACAGACCGGAGGATATCAGCGATGTTCGTGAAGGAAGGGTGCGAGTACTTACAAGCGTCGTGAAAATATACAAACCAAGTGACGTCGATGAAAACGAGTATATAATTCGGACCATCAGGCCGACAGACATGACTGAGAACCTCATCGTCAACAACAAGGAAGAGCAAGCATGGTATCATACTAACGGGTCATCCCCACCGTAAGAGTTAGCATATACTTCTGTCGCATAATGGCATAGTCTGGAAAAATCTCAGCCGTCCTCATACTCAGATGGAATGTGAATGACGCACGCCGCCAATGTACCAGCCCAGATACAGCATAGCAAATAGTGCTCAGTACGGCAGGCCATAGTTTCGGGATATAACCGGCACTACCAAGCAGCGTTAGGAGGGTAAGCTAATAATTAAAGCCCGAGCGATGGCACTCACATCGGTCGCTTCGAGGTGTCGTCTCTCGCTATGCGCACAAAAGTTTCATCGTCGGCAGCGGCAGCCGAAAGAATTGACGAGATGATCAGCACTAAAGCCAGTGCGGGAAGCTTAAAATTTAGCATCGAAAGAGAGAGGCTCGAGTCTCGGCAGAGATGGTATGGAGAGCAGCAAGAACATGGCTGAACATAGGTCTTTTGTAGGGTGGGTTGGCCAAGTAGCGAGCTGCTTGTATCATTTTGAAAGAATCAATAGAATGCCAAAAGTGGAAGTAGCGAGCTGTTCAAGCAGACGGCCGCAGTAGGCCGCAGCCACAGCCATTACCACAAGCGATATATATCATCAGAGATCCTGAACGTCTGTCCAGTGTCCTAAGAGATCTGCTGGTGCAGCGTGCCTTTCAAAAGCTCTTAAAAACGTAAGCTCTCTCGGGAATCCAGTCGCAAGCCCGCAAGCACGTGACTCTCGAGTTGTTAGCGTGACGGCGGGACCAAGAAACAATGTTGAAGGGCACCACAAACATGATACAAGAAGGGCTGTCATCCAACACCGGCAATAATTGAGTGCATCAGCTCAGCCCCTCCCCTAATTTTTCCTCCTCCTCGATGGCTCTCGGCCCGTCCGTCTTCTCGTCGAATCTGTAGATCGGCCAATCCAACAACACGGTCCGCTTCACAACCTCCGGAAGGCGACGGTACAATGCAGGCGGGAGCGGGACCAAGAGCGAGGTAGAACGTAAAAAAGCCTTGTACGCGTCCACGCGGAAACGTCCTCGTCAGGCGTACGGGGACCGTGGGTCATCAGGTAGAATCGGCGCGCAGACGGCTTTTCAGCCGTAGGGACGCCTGAGCCGAAGAGGAGGAGCCTGTGAACGAGGGGATCATATATGAGGCGAGGGCGGCAGGGAGAGGGCATATCGAGTACATACAGTGTGGTGAAGAGCGGAGATACGACGGAACCATACTGTGCGGCTTTTGCGGAGCCCGCCAGCGCGCCGTTCGTGCTCGGGGAAATGGTTAAGATCCAGATACCCCACCAACACATGATCCTGAGGGGAGATAAGTCCGTGTTTCCTCAGGGCGAAGGGACGTCCAGAATTGGACTTACTCTCCAAAGTATGGTGGATGACGAGACCACGCCCATATACCGTACTATGAGATCAACATGCAAGAACGTTAACGATTCACGAGAACCAGATACACTTACCGTGTTGGGCTGGTTTCTCGGGGGCTTTGTCGACTTGTAGTAAAACTACGAATTAAACAAAGTTTTGGCCATCAGCTTTCCATAAATCAAGATAGCGCGATGCGACCTCAAAGTATACGCACCTTCTGCGCATCCGCGACCGTCTCCACAATCCACCCAAGAGCCCAGATAACGATCCCCGCAATATCTTTCGACGTGCCGAAAGCAGGATTCACGCCGCCCCGTGCAGGGTCAGACACCGCGGGCGAGTTGAGAATGATGACAGGCAGTGAAACAGTCCACACCTAGGTAGGTCGTGCGGCGGAGACATACATGATATGTAAGTTAGAGCAGGACGCGAGAGGCGGGGGCTGGCAGGCAACGTACCCAGACAATCTGGCCTGCAAGCAGCGCAGTCAGGTTGAACAGGTGAGCGAGGGTAACGAGTGGATTATACGCAGGGCAACGGACCGATCCAAAAAGCTAAATGCGGTAAATTGTCATAAACACAAACGCGATGAACGAGTGGCAGCATGAAGACCCACCGAAAAACTTGAAGAAATGCGACCTGATCTCGTCAAACCGCGCGTCGCTCCCCATCTTCAATACACGGAACAGCAAAAACCCTGCGCGTATGTGAGCACATGATCTAGGACCTTCGTCGACACAGATTAAGCCGCATACACGCATATATGCACTTGTGCATGTACACCTATGCAGATGTTACAAAACAGGACACAGCACTCACCGGCCAAGCGCGTCGCCCACACCATGACAAGGACACTCGCGACCACATTACGCGCGTAGAACGTGTTGCCGATCAACAGCGTAAGCAGGGCTGGATGAATCCCGTCAAAGTTCAGAGAGACGCGATAATATAAGCAAGCGCCGTCCCGTTCAGCGCTTGGGGACGCACCTAACAAGAAAAAATTTGAGCCTGGCCAGATGAAGCGAAACCAAATCGTCAGCGCTCCGCACTCCTCGTCCAAGGATGCTCGAACACTAACCACCCGTGAAGTCCGTGATCTTGTCAAACTGTCTCCGCAAGCCGTCCAATGACCCGACAATCAGCCAAATCCCGATCGATACTGCTCGAGATGAACACAACTCACCTGAAACGTCCAAGCGATCGCGAATCCCAAGAGTTGGTACCCCGTCGTAACAAGGATCGCGAGGCCCAGGTAATACGGGTCGAGCGCGTGCACAGGGGCCATGATGTTAGCGCGAAGCTTCAATTCGGGCTTCAGCCGTCCACTCGCAGATGTAATGAGGACGAGGCTTTTAAGACAATACGATGGGAAGACCTTGAGACGGACACCGTTAAGGAGATAGAACGACAGCGTAGAGCATGCCAGCAGTCGCCAGGACTGTTAGAAATACGACGGGATGTTGGGGAGAGACAACGTCGATGCGCCGCCCACAATTGACGCTGATCGCGCTGTCCGTCATCGCGACCGTCTCAAGAAGTATCGACTTGCCTCATATCGAGCATCATCCGGAATCTGGTCAGTACCGGAGATTCTGGACATCCTAGCAGATCCTAGCCTACTTTTTCCAAACTTCGGCAGTCGCGATTGTTTTCAAATGGCAGAAATTCTATTATGGCATCCTCATTACTTGACTACTTAGATCGTCATGTCTTTTGCTCTTGGATGGAAATTACGCGACATATATAAATCGCACGTCACGGACTAACACACGTAGCGAGCGGATCGAATCGTTAAACAAGAGACCGGTCGGGGCGCAGAAAGGCTCTCGAGTGAAAAAAGGATGAGGAAATATGGGTGTACGGAATACGCGATGTAATGCATGACTGTGTGCGTGCAGGAACGTGGATCGATGAAGAAAGGAACGTGAACCATAGCGTCGTGCTGCCCTACGTTCTCCATAGCGAGGCATGCCAGCAGGGTGTCCGGTGTCGAGGGGGAGGGGGTACGGAGGGGTAAATAGATAGGAAGGAGAGGACACCGGAGCCCGAGACAAGTCTAGCCAGAGAAACAGCGGGGACGGCAACGATCTGCGGCTCCGTCGTCTATGCGGTGGGGCGCGATGGGTGGCGGGCGAGGGTCTGCCCGGTCTGGTGTGCCTGGATGCTGCTGAAGCGCTGGAGCTCTTCAGGCTTGACGCGCACCTTCTGGCCGAAGCCGACCTTGCGGGCAGCACGACGGATGAAGGAGGTACGGTTCGAGTAGAGCGATTCGTGGATCGAGGCGACGCGGGACTGGGTGCGAGTGATGGGCACACCGGTTTCAGCGGAAGCACGAGTGGCAGCGGCCGCCTCGGCGTCGTGACGCTCGCGCAGGTACTTAATCACGGTGGCCTTCATCGCAAACTTGATAAGGTCTAATGGGAGGAACCACACGATGTTCTGCACAACACTATTGAGCTCTTGCATAAATACCAATGATCGGAGCGACGTACCCAGACCCACACGATACCGATCCATCCACCAGAGATACCCTTGATCTGCGTGAAACCCCAGTCGGCGTACGCAGCGATGATCGAGGAGACGAGCTGAGCAATGCAGAAAGCACCCATCAAGGCGAACGAGGGACGCTCCATGAAGAAGAATCCATGCGAACGCGTGACGAAGATCAAAGCCTGCGAGATGATAGCGACCTGAAGGTACACAATCATGTGAAGCTGAGGATCGTCGATGGAGATCTGGCCAGGGGGAGACTCGAGGCTGACACCAAACTTCCTCTGGAAGAAGCTCGACTCCATGATGACCACGACAAGGATGACACTGTCATGAACAATTTAGCGTGCACACGTACGAAGTGAGACACGGTACTTACGTCGAGGCAGTCAGGTATAGACCGTAGGCGACAGCATACGAGAAGATCTCAGCTAGGTCCCAACTATCAGGGGTCATTGATGGCAAGACACGATCGACGGACAGCGTCATGATGGTACCATCGTTGAGCAGAGCAATAATAAGGACCATGAATGGCGGGAATTGGAACTTGTAGCCGAATGCGAGGATGGAGAAGCAGACGACGATACGGATCGTGACGGCGCAAGCGTAGATGGCGTAGTTACGCATGCGCTGGAAGATCTGGCGAGAACCGCGAATGGCATGAACGATGGTGGAGAGACCGGGCTCAGTCAAGACGATATCGGCGGCGCCACGAGCAGCGTCAGTAGCACCTTCAACAGCGATACCGACATTAGCACGAGAGAGAGCAGGGGCGTCATTGGCACCGTCACCAGTCATGGCGCACAGATGGCCGAGACCCTGAAGACGTTTGACAATCTCGAACTTGTGCTCCGGGAAGACTCCGGCGAAACCATCGGCATCCATGATCATCTCGTCGAGGGTAGCGTGCTTGCCGTTCGGAGGGGGTCCATCCTTCAAAACCTTGGCGGGATACATGTGGTCACCGAGACCAAGACGACGACCAGTCTCCTTCGCAATGGCGAGCTGGTCACCAGTCACCATCTTCACCTTGACACCGAGGGCCATGGCGTCGTCGATAGTCTGCTTAGTATCCTCACGGGGGGGATCGAAAATAGCGAGGAGACCAATAAGCTCGAAACCATTGCCTTCACCTTCATGGTCATCACCGCTGAGTTCCTCGTGCGCGACAGCCAAAGCACGGAGACCACGAGCAGCGAACTCCTCGACATCGGCCTCCAGACGATTCTCCTGTTCCTCAGTCTTGTTGCGCGTGCAAAGCTCGATGATGATACCGGTCATACCCTTCGTAACGCGCTTGAGCTTGCCAGACGACTCCTCACGGTAGGTGATCTCGGTACGCTTGTCGACAGGGTTGAACGGCTTGAAGTCGAGAAGCTTGATTCCAGCACGTGCACGGCCAACATCGCCGAGGGCACCAACAACGGAAGCGTCGATAGCGTCTTGGTTCTCAGTACGGGAAGCGTACGCAGCGAGGAGGATGACGTCATCGGCACTGAAAGGACCATAAGTCTTGATCGTGCTGCGGTCAATGGTAAGCTTGTTGGTGGTGAGGGTACCAGTCTTGTCGGAGCAAAGGATGGTGACACCGGCCAACTCTTCGATGGCAGTGATACGGGTGACAATGGCCTTGTGCTTAGCAAGCTGCTGGGCACCGACAGCAAGGGTGACAGACAGAACAGTGGGCATGGCAATAGGGATACCACCGATCAAAAGGACGAGGATGTTGTTGAGACCCTCACGGTAGTGGAATTTGTAGCCGGCGTAGAGGACGAGGATCTCGGCAACAACAAAGATACCGATAACAACCAAACAGAAGGTACCAATCTGGGCAAGGATCTTCTGCAAGTGGCCGGTGGTATCGTCATCCTGCCCGACAAGAGAAGCGGCACGGCCGAAGAAAGTGTTGGGACCAGTGGAGATGACCACACCCTCAGCCTCACCCTGTTTGCAGGTAGAGCCGCTGAAAACCTTGATAAGCGTCATACAGTCAAACCAGAGCTAGAACCACTTACGAGAAGCACTGGTCGGCCTCCTTCTTGCTGACGGGGAGCGACTCACCCGTCAGGGCAGCCTGATCAATAGACACATTGATGGCTTCCGTGAGACGACAGTCGGCCGGAACGATATCACCAATTTTGAACGAGACCATATCACCAGGAACGAGAATAGAGGACTCGATCTCCGACCACTTTCCGTCACGCTTGACCTTGGCTTTGGGAGCGAGCGAGTCCATGAGAGCCTTGACAGCGTTACCGGCGTTACGTTCCTCGTAGAAACCGATGGCGGAGTTGATGAGCAGGAGCAAGACGATACCGACGAAATCCTGCCAATCTGGAGGTTGACCTTCACCATTGGACAGAGCGATAGCGACGAGGGCAGCAGCTTCCATGACCCAGGACAAAGGGTTCCACATGAAACTCAGGAACTGCGGAGACAACGCATTTGAGAGCGATAGCGTCACACATACGAATGAAGACTAACCTGCAAGAAGGGGTTCTGCTCCTCGCTTTCGAGCTTGTTAGGACCAAAAATCTCAAGACGACGAGCGGCCTCCTCGCCCGTTAAACCGTTATCATCGCACTGCAAAAGCTTGAAGACATCCTCGATAACGATGGTCTCGAGGTCGACCTTCTCCTTGTCATAGAGGTCCTCTGCCTTCAATTCGATCTGAAGGGCGGGTGGCATGAGCATACAAACTTGGGAGACCAGATTGAAACAAAGACGCACTTGCGACATGTCCACATTGGCATCTACGGAGGGGACGTGTAAATTTTCGCGGGACGAAAAAAAGAGAAAAAAGACATACGGGTCGCTTCCACTTTGTCGTGACCGAAATCTTTGTACTCGCGCTTCCTTTTCTCGGGTACTGCATCCTCCGAAGATCCGTTGGAGGCCGGTTCAGCCGGGCTGTCAGCCAGGGCAGGCGGACCAGCTTCCTTTTCTACGATGGGTTCAGACATGGTCACTGGGGGTCCGGAGGGGTAGGAGGAGGGGGACAGGGGAGACCCTGGAAGGGCTGTCGGATGAGAACGCTGGGGAGCGAGGGAGACGACGGAGCGGAGGAGATTGAGGGAGAGTGGAAGAGGGGAGAGGACGTCGACGGTCGTTGAGGAGGAACCCTTTTTATTCAGACCAAACCGCGAACGATCAAATCGGCCAAACAAGCGCAAACAAGCGAGCCGCCCTCTTCCCCGATTCTCAGAGTCGACCAATCCCAACGCATCAGATCCTTCGTTCTCCGCACTCCCTTCCAAGGCCCTCGGCTTTACGCATTCCCGTTTCCACACGACCCCTCTCCCCCCTCCTCCCGTCCCCGACTCTCCCTACACGCCCTCCACAACCCGCAATCCATCCGATCCGACGTCCTCCTCCCCAGGGCTCCAGCAGTGCTCCAGCCTTGAACGGCCTCCCGGCTCCGACGGCTCCCGGCAAAACTTCCCAATCCAAAAATATCTCAGATCTTGTGTGCAATTTATTTCCTCGAGGTCCTACTCAATACAACGTTCCACTGCATACGTGCACACATACTGTATGCGCGCAACAGTGAGCCTGCCACCGCTTACCATGGCCCACAGCGCCCTGAGAACCGCATGTCGCCGCAAACTGCGGTCAATCTCGCCAAACATATCCCCATGTGATTCAGAAAATATACACAAACGACGTCATGGCCGTTGTGTTTGAACACCGGCTTGCGTGCCCGACCACCAGCGATGTTTGTTTGAGCCTGTAGGGGCGCCCAACATGCTTCGTAGTCTCAGTTGTCCAAGGTTGTCCAGCGCGACGTTAGCTCGGCTGCCCTTGGCCCTTTTTCACCCTTGCCCGCGCCCAGAAACATCGAATGCCGAGGCGCGGAGCGATAGAAGCAACCCCACAACAAGGTGCTGCAAAGGACGACTGAGTCCGCTTCCCCCGCGAAGTTCCTCCACGACAAATCGCATCGCGTGCTGATTGGCGACCTCCTCGTGCACCGTCTACGAGGACGGCGTGGGCTCGAGACCGCATCGACGCCGCCAATCTCCACGTCCTATGCATATGTATGCCTTTTTCTGGCGGGCAGACACACTTGTACTTGGCGCTGTCCATCCTTGTCCTGTCCATCGCGCACACCGCATTCATCGTTAATCAATCATGCAGGGTAGATCGTCTTAAGTCATAAAAATAGAATCCACCGTTCTCGGCTGGTTGGCCAAACATGGACTCATGAATGTAATATCTTCGCCCGGCCGTTGGAGTCGCCCAGCGTCCAGAACGAAGTGAAGTTGCACCTTCAAGTCGGTCCAAGACTTTGCCCAAGCCGATCCAGCTGTTCTCGGCTTCTGTGATGGTGTTGTCACTCGGCCCGGGCGACCGGCTCCAAATCTCAAGCAGGCTTCACCCACCACTGACGAGATCAGCCGCCCGCCAGACTTAGTCTCCGTTGCTGACCAGCGCAGGAGATACTGTAAAGCGCCAGATTGTCAGCGGTCAACGTCTCAGATACTCGGCTGGGCGGCAGTACCTGCATCATTACCTATCATCGCCCGCGGCAGTCTCAGCCACGGAACAGAGTGCCAGGCGCGATGTCTCAGACCACACATATGAGTTGCGCATGGTCCGAACGGCATCCTCTCGGCCGCAGTGCGCTCTTTTCGCTGTACGCTGTACCCAACGGCGAGCACGGGGATTCTCATGTTGCTGTAGTGCCTGCGGTCGCGGGTTCGGCCCTCGTCGGTCGACGACAGCGCATCCGTGCAGCACCACGCTGTGGTCGCTGTATGGGGCTGCCCGCCGTGAGTGACATCATTCATACTCGGTTGCGATAGACGCGAATCCGAATCACCCCGCCGTACAACAGACCAGCGTCGTCGTCCTTGGCGTGTTCATGAGCATGTTCATCCGCAACCATATCATCGTCGACGCAGCACATCGTCGTCGTGCCCTGTTGCCGGCGTCGAGCGGTCGGCGACGGCTCGCGTGGACGGCATTCAGGGACGGCTGCGCCCGCCCTCTCGCGCCACTTTATCTTCATGCGCCTGTCTGCTGGGCATAAATTTGACCCTATCGACCTGGCCCGTGCACGTCATCGTCCATGATCCACGAGCCCAAACGCAGCGCGTGCACGCTGTGCACGCCCACTGAGACCACGCAGGAACACGCAGGAACTCAATCGGCTCGGGAACTCAAATACCGGCACGTCGGGATATGTACGACCTGCTCAGTGTTGCGGCGCCCTGCGGGCGTGGATCGGCTGTTCGGGGCGCTGACGAGCGGGTGTGGATATAGCCCGATGGCCTGACAGCGCTGGCTTGCTTACGCTTATTACTTACCCTGCGCTCGTCATTGCGAACGACCTTGACGCCTGTTTGCTCGGCCTCTGCAATATGGAGACTTGTCGGCTCGAGCCTCGAGGGCTCGCTCGGGCTGAACGTCTGACCTGATTACGGGGTGGACGTAAAGCGGAGATCGACCCTGATTGACCCCGTCGAAGACGAGTGAAAGTGAGTGAGTCCCAGTCGACGCTACGCAAATTGAGCTTCAACGTAGGAAGGCTTCGGGCTTTGAGGGTGCGCTTGGCATCGCCGACGGCCTGCGACAGCTACAACAGCCTACAATGATGCACATCCGACCGCAGCAGCAGAACCAGCTAGTAGTCGTCCAACCCGAGCGCAGAAAGAGAGGAGACATCAGATTCTCAAAGACATCAGAGAATCCGCGACGTTGACTTGGTTACGCGAGGAATAACAGGCACGCGACTAGTTGCATATAACCTCATTTCACTTGCTCTCAGAAAGCTGTTGACTCTTTGCAGCAGCAGTCACCCTTCCTACCTCCTGATCGGCAATTCTTGCCATCTCAGAGCCCACAAGTTGACGCGTGTAAAATTTTGGTTAAGAACCCGCAGAGGCGCGCAGAGATCGAATCGACTGGCTTCATTATTGCCGGTTATGGAGGATCCCATGATTGGCCGAACAGAAATGCTGTATCTGTGTGAATTCCTGGACACGCATCAAGACATTCGCATGCCAAACAAAATGATCACCAACTGCTCTCGAGATGAATGATCAATGTATGGGCGCTGAAGAGGACGATTAGGAAAATGATGGGCAATGAAGGATGGATTGGACGAGCCACGCCAAATTCACCAAGACTGCGCTGCATAGAGATGTAAGGATGCGTACGCGACATGCCATAGGCAGCCGCTGTGCATAGCATTAAGCGCTTCAGTGTTGACTGAAATGTCCTGCCCTGTCAACAGTTGACGAACAATCACTGGTTGACTGATGCACGTACCTAGGTGGACGTCTGCCTTTTATGAACGACGAATGCGCCGGAAGTATGCTGGAACTAGTACGGATAGGGCCACTGGGGACGACGAAGCACGATGGTGGTCGCTGCAGAGCTTTCGCTCGACAGGAGCACGTTGCACATACAGGTAGCCAACAATCATAGCATTCGTCAATTCGACGTACGATCCTCTATACCCTGGCTAGTGGCGACATGAAGAAGCGGCAACTTGTGGATGTATCTGCCGGGTCTCGAGTAGATAGCGGAATCAGTTCATGGAAACAAAGACAAACAGAACAACGGGCTGCCCACATAGAGTACACAATCGAAGAGCGCCCGGTGCCGCATAAGGAGGTGCGCTCTACTGTATTACAGAGTCATCAAGGACGTCTGCTGTTGTAGACGCGAAGCGGCACGGGGATCCGACGACGAGCTCAGCTGTCCTTTGCCCGAATCTGAACATCAGCACAATCACGATTCGTATTCGAAGGCCTCAGGTCGGAGGACGTGCAACATGAGCTGGAAAGATCCAGAATCTTGCTCGGCCGCTTCGTGGCAGTCTAACATGGTCACGACAGAAATCAATACATTTCGGGCCCGGGCCGTGTTCTACACTTCGAATCGAGCGAGACTTGACAAAACAGGAGATGTACACAACAGCGATTGTTCTCGGGCGAACAGAACTTCAGACGAGCAACTTTCGAAACAGGAACACTCGGGTCTTGACGACGCGCTATCGTACATGAGTCGGAGATAGAGTCGGCACACCATTAGACCTACAATGAACCAATAAATCGCAGACCAGAAGAGTTTGCGAATGAAGTCTTACATTGGTACGATTACCAGCATGTATAGGAGGACGGCGTGATGCACAATCAAGTGCGGAGAGGCTGCGAGCAAGCAGAAGAGCGAGAGTGATAGTCAGCGTACGTACGGTCCGGTCGGATATGTAAAGACAAACCTATTTGAGGTTGCTTTGAACGCATGGCGAAGAGCCGCCATGCGTTGTGGGTGCCGAAGAGCACCTACGTGGAGCTACAAGAGCCCATATGCCTTTTTAGGTCGTTCTTACGGGCTGAAGCATAGTGACAGCCCTCATTCGGGCAAGCGTGAGGTTTCACGCGGTTCGGGTCATGGAGATCTTTGTGTGTCTTCAGATTCCACCGGGTGGCGAAACCTGAGATGTATGAATCAGTCAACATCCTTAAGGTAGAAAATGAAACGAAAAAAGACCGACTTCGACCACAGTACTCGCAAGGAAATCTTCGAAGCGGCCCGGCTTGCTGCTGCAAATCCGATGTGGTTGCGGGGCCGAAAATACATGGGAAGGTGGTATTCCTTCCTGAGATACGGGGCCCGTGGCTATGGTGGCCTCACTGGGTTCAGAGAAAGGTTGCTGGAAATTGAAGTAGGATTTTTGTTGAAAGGGGGAGGTTAGCATGGGTGCAGTTTCGGAACCAAAGTCTGGCATGTCAGTCAGGTATTCAGAAGAATCTGTGAGAGTAAAAGAAGACATGGCTTCTTGCAAGTCTGAGGCCGAAGATACATGGGAAGGGATTGTTCCTTCGGGGCTCGTGGTTGTGGTGTCCTCAGTAGCCTCAGAGAAGGGTGCATGAAAATGGAGGTAGGATGGTCCTTGAAAATGGAAGGTTGGCCAAAAAAGGGAGTGATCCTGATTGTACTCCTCTGGCATATCAATCGGGGACTCAGAAGAATTCGTAGAATACAAAGAAGTCGAGCTGATGGATGGGGGCAGGCGGGCGGGTGTGTGAGTCGTGTCAAAATATAAGCTAGGGCTGGTAATCCTATCGAACATATCGTTGGGAATATTAGCTAGTTCCTCATGGCGATTGTCGATGTCGGTTTCAAACGAGGAAGTGTGATAGTAATCCATGGCACGGGCGGGCTATTGTAGAGAGGAGTAGAGCGTCAAGACGTACCCAAAGCCACGCAGGGAGATATATGCTGGCCTACCATCTGCGCGCAGTCAACATACGTCCTTACCTACAGTCTTCTTCGCATGTCGCAGCCTGCGAGCTTCAAATAGTCCGCGATCCCGATGCGGGCGCCCACTTTACTTATGTTGAGAGGAAAGACGGAAGTACAAGCTATTGTGGTAGTACGTCATGCTGGCTAGATGGCCATGAGCGTGAGTGGTTATCGCACCGTGCAGATGGTATGATTCAGAAAGAGATAGGGATGTCGAGGACGGTCAACGAAAGAAACGAAAGACCCACCATGGTCGAAGCTTATGGCCCAGGATCTGACTTGCCTTTAGGGATCAAGACTGACCTATCTTTCGTGGCGTTTCACACGCTTTTCTGATGAACTCTGCGTCCTACTCTCTGCGGCTGCGCTTGGAAGCGTGCTAGAGGGGAACGTTATGCCACAGCACGGATTGATAGCACATCTCGGAGAAAATAATGTCATTTCTGTAGGTGGCCCGAGGCGCGCAGGCACCACGTTGTATGCGTATGTCTGCACAGCAGGTTCTTGTAAAGGGGCTAGAGGTACCGCAGAAGATGCCTGGTAATGACTGAGAAAAGTTCGGATCATAAGTAGCCAGGTGGATCACTGCGCATCTAACACCATCGAAACGTAAAGTCTTGGTGTGGCAGACTCGGATCTGTGTATTGAGCGTGCCACTTACCTTCAGATGTGCAAGTTGATCTTCGCTTGCAGGCGTAAACAAGTGGTGAACAGGATTAGACATACCGAGAAAGCTCGTTTCAGACCTCGCACGAATCACTTCGGTGTCTAGTCTGGTGCAGTCCTCATATTACACCATTATCGTACAAGGCTACTGAGAGGGCGGGAATCAAAGGTAATCCTTCTTCTCTTTTGTTCGCTCCATGGCTAAGTACAAACCATTTAAGCAGTCTTCGTCATGACTAAAAGGTAAAAAAACCTACGGTTGTAATGGAGAAGCTTTTCGATAAGATCAACATGCGTGAGGACCATACGACGACAACAGTATCGTTTCAGTTGAAGTTCGTTCAGAGCGTCGCTAAAGAAAGATTATGGAATCGAGTTAGAGATGTCAACATAGAGGAAACGTACCCTTCGCTCTTGTCCTCAGAAAGTAACTTCAAATACTGGTTCCATTTGTCCCCAACAACTTTTCCGCAAGAGAAACACCGCACAGGAATGATCTAGAAAGGTTTCCATTGAGAGGAATAGCACACAAGAAGGACATATAGATACCAACCATGACAGTGGGAGCGGAAGACGATGAGTGAGCAGCGAATTAGCCGAAGTCACGAGAGTGACTAATGTGACACTACGTGACTAGTGTGACGGACGCGTCGAAAACGCGTCCGCTTGTGGCCAGCGGGTTCTTCATGCAACAACGGCGGTGACAATGGCAAGGTTTGACCTTCAAGAAGAACTGCAGGCCATCCAAGACCTCAGTAACTATGACATCGAAGGTGGATTTGATGTGCGCTCTATGGACCCTCCTGCAGTTGCAGGCTTGCTTGACAGTACGTTGTACTTCCGCTCACCAAGGCTCGTCTGATGAGCACACAGAGGCCGTTGGCGCTGTTTCCGAATCATCTGATTCTATCACGGACACTAGCATATTCAACATCTATCGAAGCCTTCTCAAGGACGCAGATGTTCTCTCAGGCCCTCTCATGAGCAAATTACTCGACTCTCTGTCTTCAGGCTTTCTCACTCAGACAGACGCTGCGATACGCGACGTGGACCAGGAAGATCAACAGACATATGTGGCACATCAAGCGCCTCTAGAAATGTATGCTTTCTTACTCGGGTGGTTTGTGACGGCAGCAGAGAAGGTGAGAGCATCTGGAGGCGAGGACGTCATGATCGCTGCACCTTCGAGGTCACGCCGTGGCAGAGGAGGAAAGAACGTACAGACCCGACACAACTCGAAGCAGAAGGCAGCGAATGGTCATGGGAAGACCAAATACCTCCGACACTTGCCTTGATCAGTAAGGTGTTGAGATTGAAGACAAATAAATTGTGGACCACGACGGGCGAAAGAGATACATTCATTGGGTGAGCCATAATTTTCTCTGTTTTTATTTCCCATCTTTGTACTGCATGATTATGCATGCTTTCCCAAATCTGCTCATTTACTCCGCGCGCCTCTTCCCTCGGTGCTGTTCTAAATGTTGGTACTCTTTCAAGGTGTTTGACGCGTCCGGTCTACCAGCTCACTGAAAGCGAGCAGTATATGAAGTCGGCTCATATTAAAATGGGGATATACAAAGTTATTTGTCTCGCAGTGAAACATCACGGTCACGCCCTCGGTGCTCAGATCAGCATCATGCAGTCTCTCCAATATTTCGAGCACCTCTCGCCGACCCGATGGCTGAGTGCCTCACGGTTCTAGCGAAGGAGTTTGACCATAATCAGCTTGGTGACGAGATATTGAGGGAAATAGCGGCGAAGAATTTTAACGCTCAGGATACCAAAGGTCCTCGCGCTTTCTCCAAATTCTTAATCAGATTCGCAGAATTGGCACCAAGGCCAGTGCTCAAACAGATTAGTTTGCTCCTTGCTCATTTGGACTCGGAGGTGAGTCGCATAAGGATACGACCGTGATTGCTTGTTGACGAGAGCGAGAGTTAGTCCTATCCTATGAGAATGGCCATTGTCGAAATCATCGGTCATCTCATCCGGGAACTCGCGTCATCTCCAGATATCATGGCAGATGCACATCAAACCCAGAAGCAACTGAACGGATTTTACGATCTTTTGTTGGAGCGCACACTTGACCTTTCTTCCTATGTTCGGACGAAGGTGTTTGCGGTGTTGGCCCGGCTTTGCGATCTCCCTGTCAAGTTCCCCAAACAAAGATTGGCTATCGCTCGTGCGCGGTAGGTGCTCTAGAAGACAAGGGCGCAGGCGTTCGAAAGAGCGCTATAGCTCTACTAGTAAGACTGGTCGTCACACATCCGTACGGTTTGATGCATGGTGGTCTTCTGGGACTCAAGGAGTGGGAGAACAGATATCAAACTGTCGCTGTAGAGCTAGCGAAGGTGGAGAAGACATTGGGAAAGGCTGTAGGAGGTGATGATGATGATGGTAACGAGGCGGGAGAGGGTGACGATAGAGGGCAGGGAGACAAAGATGAAGAGCAAGAAGACGAAGAGGAGGACGGGGAAGAAGATGCAGACGAGGATGAAGAAGCTAAGCCTAAGAAACTGAAAAAACGGCAGAGGTGATTGCGCACATTCGACGTCATTCCTATAGACTTGGGCTGACATGCAACATCAGGTCGAAGGATGTGGAACGGAGGGCAGAAGATGAGATGGACGTGGATGAAGAAGGCGAAGAAGAAGACGCGTCAATGGACGAAGACGTGGAAGGTGGTACTCCTCGACCGAAGAAGGGTTTCAAAGGCGAAAGGAAGGTCAAGTCGAAGGGGCGCAAATCTGAGATGGACATTGCGGCTCTTACGAATGAGCAAGCCGCACTCGCAGCCCTCGAAAGCAATCAAATTCTGCACCTCAGACTTCGAAAGCGATACTACGCCGAAGGGCTCAACTTCATCCGGCAGATCGAAAATGCGATGGAGACACTGAGTCAACTGCTAGGGTCAACAAACAAGGCAGAGGTACTGGAAGCTATGGAGTTCTTCCGTGTGGCGTATGAATATCAGTTTGACAGCGCAGAGGTGCCCTGCTTTTGCTTCTGTCGGGTTGTACAGTGCTCACGAACCGGTGATTATCGCAGGTTGGGATCAAGAAGATGCTCCATCTAATCTGGACTAAGGACAATAATGCTGTGTCAGAAGACGGTAAGGAGCTGAAGGGTGTACGTTCAAGGCTACTGGAGTGCTATCGAAGTTTGTACTTTGATCCCCTCCCCGACATGGAAGCCAAGCAACAGGTCAATCGTATTGCGAAGAACATGATTGAGTGAAGATTTTGTCCTTGTCATTCGAGCTGCGCAGAGCATCTGACATTATTGATGACAGATTGACATACGAGGCCACCCTTGCCGAGCTGACTAGCCTCGAGGAAATGATGCGGTATATGATGGATGATGGACAGATACACAGTGATGTAATTAGCAAACTTTGGCAGGTGTATAGTGAGTCCAGCAGTGCTCATTCAACACTGAGGTTTCATGAAATTTCCAGGCTCGGACAGACAGCTGCCAAAGCAGCAACGGAGAGGAGCAATCATCATTCTAGGTATGCTAGCACTGGCACGACGCAGTGTGGTAACCGATCGTGTCGATACTCTCCTCCGAGTGGGTTTGGGGCCATTAGGCAAGGTGAGTCGTTATCGTACAGTTATATAGTTGGGCATCATCTGACCGCTTGAATACGTGTCATCATATCAGGCTGATTTGATCCTAGCCAAGTATACCTGCGTAGCTCTGCAGCGGTTGAATGGAAGTGCTAAGAAAGTCAAAGGTATGTTGTTAAGGCAGGACTATACATCTACTGAGCGTGATTGCAGGCTCGCTCATGGACAATAATGTGCGAATTGACATGGAAAATCCTATCTTTCGGAAGTTGCAAGACGCTATTGAACATCATTGCCGATCGCGAGACTGGTTCGGCATGGCTGAACAGGCGATCAACACTGTCTACGCATTAGGAGAGCACCCGGACGACCTATGCAATAATTTGATCAAGAACCTCACCTGGCGAGCTTTCATTCGTCAGCGAGGTACTACAGCCTCAGCAGATCCCGTCAATGATCCAGATGCAATGGACGAGGACCTTCCCGAAGCAGTAGATGCGACGCAGAACTCATCAATCTCTCTGGATCCAGATCAAGAGGCCAAGGATACTGGTGATGCGTTTGAGCTCAGCCAGCTACTATTTGCCGTAGGTCATGTTGCAATCAAGCATATAGTCTATCTAGAGCTCGTCGAAAGAGAATGGAAACGCCAGAAGCACGAGAGGGAATTAGGTGAGAGATGTCTCGCTTCGGATTTGCTGATTCAGGTTGCTAATACTTCTTACTACAGCTGAAAAATTAGCAGCGGGAACAGGAGATGCCTCGAACCCGGCCAAGGATGGCGAGGAGCTTGACCAAGTAGCCGGGAATGCAGAAGACGAGATCGGCGAGCGCATAGCGGGCATCCGAGAGTCCGAGCTCCTGTACGGACCTGACTCTCTTTTGGCGTTGTATGGCCCTTTACTGGTTCATATCTGTGGAAGTCCTCACAAATTCAAGGCGGGTAGATAAATCATTTACATGCACCCCTGCTAATCCTGACGTGTTTAGAATCGGACGCTGCGGGCGGCAGCAACACTATCGTTCAGCAAATTCCTCTGCATCAGCTCACAGTTCTGCGATCAGCACCACCGGCTACTTTTTAAAATCCTGGAGACATCTAAGGATCCCAATATCCGAAGTAACGTTGTCATCGCCCTTGGTGACGTCGCTGTCTCGTTCAGTAATATCGTCGACGAGAACAGCAACGAGCTGTACAAGGGCCTTTCCGACGTAGACCTTGTGGTCAAGAAGAACACGCTCATGGTGCTTACTCATTTGATCCTGAACGGCATGATCAAAGTCAAGGGTCAACTGGGTGAGATGGCGAAATGCCTCGAAGACGAGGAGCCCCGAATCGCAGACCTGGCGAAGCTCTTCTTCACAGAACTATCTACGAAGGATAACGCTATCTACAACAATCTGCCGGACGGTACGTCCAGCCGCCGCTCCCTTTGCCTCAACCTAACAATTTTATTTTCTTCCAGTGATCAGCCATCTGTCAGTCGGTGAGCATGCAGTGGACGAGGAAGCATTCCAGAGCACCATGAAGTACATCTTTTCCTTTATCGAAAAGGCAAGTGTCGCCTCATGTCCCCGCCTTCACATCATCCAACTTACCGATTTCGTGATGACAGGAGAAACAAGCAGAGAGCATTGTGGAGAAACTCTGCCAGCGATTCCGCCTGTCCGAAGAGCCGCGCCAATGGCGCGACATCGCATTTTGTCTGTCCTTACTGCCGTTCAAGTCAGAAAGATCAGTGAAGAAGTTGATTGAGGGCTTGCAATTTTATCGCGACAAGCTGCACGAAGAGACCGTCTACAACCGCTTCCAGGAAATCCTAGCGAAGGTATGATCAATTTTCCCAATCATGATCAGCGCGAGGTTTTGACCTGGACGTTTGACGATCGCAATATGACCGCCTGGTTACCAGGCTCGAACGAACAAGTCCACGAACAAACCAGATTCTGAATTGAACGAGTTTGAGAGCGTGAGCATTCACTCACCGTCTACCTCACTTCTGTGATTTCATCCGCGTCCTTTCTTGCCCAGATCCTCGAAGAGCACAGACGCCAGGGCGAAGAGGACCAAGCGTTCGAGAAGCGGGTCCGCGGCAAAAAGGCAGCGGCCAAGAAGCGCCAGACAAAACGATGTAAGAACCACTTGCCTCGATGATAGCGTTCGTGGAATGACATCCACCTATGAATTTATCACCCAGCGCGCAAGAAAGTGGCTGTCCAAGAGAGGATTCCGAGTAGATGACTGCGTTGCATTGGTTCCGGCGAGGTTCAGTTGTATTCCCATGTATCAACACTTGTACTGATAAAGCACCTTGACGATGTCTAACGGGAAAATGCAGGAAATGCCTGGTGAGAAGATGCAGAGGTTCAGGTTAGGGGGTACCCGACGAAGGAAGGAAAGCAAAGGACCCAAGGTCAGCGCGAAAAGCAAAGAAACGGTAAGGAGTGTGAGTGCACTTGCGCAAAATTTCGCAGTGAGAAGAAAAACCCAGTCAAAGAATGTGATGAGACATGAAAGTCCCGAAGCGAAGAAAAAATAGGAATATCCATATGATATGATAGGCGCGTAAGATATGCAGGTACAAAGCAGTTGTTGGATGCGACGAAGAGAAATAAGTCCTTGTGTCAATGCGATAGACAAAAAGAAAGAAAAGAAAGATAAAGACAAAAAAAAACAATTACTCCGCCTTGAACTTGCCACCACCTTCCCCGCCCCGCATGATCGCTTTCATGAAAGAGAAGAATCGATCTGCATACTCTATCGGTGGTACCGGACTGATCTTGTGCTATTCACATGATAATGACGCAAGACATGAGCGCTAGCAGATCGCAGGCACACAAGAACACTCACCCGATCAGCCGAGAGCCCCTTCCAGAGATGCTCGAGCTTCTTCGCGGTCGTATACGGCGTCAGGATGTCGATGACGCCCACATAATAAATCGTTTCCATGGGTTCGTTCTGCTCGTCGGTCGCCCGCAGCCCGCCTTCATCTTGATAAAAAATGAAGTGTTGACGGTCGCCCGTGTCTTCCTCAGGAAGCTGTATTGTGCCGTGGCCAAGTCCTTTCAGGTCAGACTCCCGCATGGCTCTGCGCATCGCAACGGCCTCCGGGGAAGACCCGTTGACTTGTGTCGGTTTTCGACGTATGTGAGGCACGTCAGGCTATAAATTTGATATAAATTTGGAGAAAAATGGTGAGCACATGTTATGAGGTATAAGGGAGCTGAGGCGCTGCTAACTTACCGAGAAGACCTTGAGCGTCCGCCTTCGCACATTGTCGCGATTCCCGCGCTGCATGTTGTGGATGCCGACCAGCAGACTGTAGTCCATGACCCACAGCTTCTTTAAAAACTCAGAATCGCGACGCAGCTGCTCTGTTAGAAGCGCTTGCTTCTCCGGGCCCAAGTTGAGCGACTTTTCCCTATTAATCCAGTTCAAGTCCTTCAGCACCGCGCGGGGGTTCTCCGCAGCCCTTTCTTCGGGATACAAGCGCCCGACCGTGCTCCCTTTCAAGTCATACGTCTCGTGTATGTCCTTGTGCGCCGGGAACAGATTGTTCATGATGACGAAGTGGATCTTACGTCCTCGGGGCAGCTTGACGCGATGCAAGCCATAGAACCGTGACAGGAGCGTGTGTGGGTTTTCCTTGACATGCTTGTAATAGTCCTTCAGTATGGAGCGCAGATATTTGTGTTCCGAGTGGTGTATTGTCTTGATAATGAACCGATAGTCGCGCGAGAAGTAGAAGAACGAGCCCGACTTGCCCGGCGAGCCCAGTTCTGACAGGATGTACTTGGCAGTCAGCGATAGGAGGTAATCTGCGGGGTCGAGGTGGAAATGATCCTCTCGCAACTCGCGAAACACGAATGGCGCGTAGTCCTTGAATTTGAAGTCATACTTAGCAGACGGCGTCAATTCGTTTCCGATGATGTCGAATGAGTACTTGTGCCGCGCCGTGAAGTCCTCGTCTGTCAATGTCCGCTTGATCTTTGCTTGACACCGCGAAACCTAAACAAAGCGATCAGACTCCTGTAATATATGAAGCCAAGCAGACCTACCGCGATCCGAATCCCTGTTAGCATATTGTACATCAACACGTAGTTAACGTGGTCCTCCCCTATCAGATTACCGACCAACACTCTAGTGTCATCCTGAGTCCGAGATGCCGTGCGCGTCAACGCCGCCTCGGCCTCCTGCTGCGCCTTGGCGCGCTTCGACTGCCTCTCCCGCCGTATTTGTTCTGCCTGCAGCTGAATATCCGAGGCCAGCTCGCCCTCAATCTCAGAATCGTCATATGCAGCCTGCCCCTTTACGGGCACGCGCGGCGGTCTACTTGTCGCCGAGTCCGTAGTGTGACGTCGCGACGGCCGTGAGTGGGTAGTTACTGGCGGCGGTTGCAGATACCCGTCGGCAGACTGATGCAGAGACATTGAGCCTTTCGATGGAAGGGACTGCGAAAGGGACGTGCGGTCTTCTAGGGGCTCTGTCGCAAAGTCGTCGGATCGCGCGCGCGGGTGAACCTTGGTATCGGTAGCCGCCCGGACATGTGAGGACAGCGAGGAGGGCCCTGCTACTGAGCCTTGAGAAGAGGAAGAAGACATGCGAGGGGCACGGTGGGTATCTTTGACCGCCGGATCGAAGGTCACCCCCTGAGAACTCGGTTCTGAGCGGGCGCCCTTTAGGGTCGATGGAGGGAGGAGAGACTCTTCAACATGCTCTTCACTGGCTGGAGGCGAGGGTGGGGGAGGCCCTGAAGAGGTGGTGTCGTCCGAAATACGTTCTGTGCGAGCGACGACGCGAAGAACATTGTCGCCGGCCTTGTGAAAACGAGACTGCGGCGGAGTTCCGGACTGAAGGTGGACGGTATCGTCGGTAACCTTGATGATATGCACCTCCTGTGCTGAGATTTCCCCGCCAGCAGCAGATTGGGAGAGGATGTGAATAGGGTTGAGCGTCTGCGTCTCGTTTTCGCGGTTGAGCTCGAGCGCAGACGACGTTCTGGAAGGTTTAGGGGATAGTTGCACGTCTGGTGAAGCCGTGCGGGCAACAGTCACGATGGCTGCCATCATCGAGAATTATGAAAATGATATCTAAAGAGTATTCGCAGAGGTGGTCGAGCTAAATGTTGCACTGCAGCTTTGCTCGGTGATGATGGTTAGAAGGATCCCGTTCACTCCATTCTCGACAAACACAAAACGTCACACCCGGCCTTTCCCACGCCCCTCTACTCCTTGTACGTACGCCAGGGGCTCTTAGGGGCCGCCCCTATTCAACTTTGGCTCTCTGCTCAGTCGTCGAGGACGTCTCTGACGACTCAGAAATGATCCAGCATTGTCGAATTTCGGCTCAACACCTTCTTACTTTTCGATATTTGCCGCTAGACCACTAATATCATTTCGCCGCCTTATTGCTAATGCAACGCTTATGACCAGGCAAAGTCCCTTCACGTAGAGTGTTTCGCTGCACTGTCAGGGGCATTTTAGGGGTATCCTATCCATCTTTCCATTGCATTCATGCTCTGTCTTTCTGAAGGAGATTCATGTCAGAGACAGAAACGTGGCAAGAAAGCCTGCAATACTGCTCGATGATCATCGAGAGCCATGTATCCTACTTCACAGACCGGAAACCGCTATGCCCTAGTGCCCATCAAAAATGCAAGACATGCACAAAGCTGGTGAGGTGCTAGTCAACAGCATTTTCAATCATGACTATCCAGACTACAAGCCAGCTCAAAATGATCGCACTTGTACCTGCCACATTTACAGGATGTACCGCACCTCCTTTTTTTATCCACGAAGGCGCCGAGAACTACATAGGGTAGGAGGTTGTAGGAGGTCACACGGAAGGCGAATGCAAACATGAGCAGCGCATGATGCATGAAGGACCATGAGGTCATGGCATAGGAGCGCTGAGCCTTAGTCCAGTGACCGATAATCGATAATACCTGAGGCTCCTCTGGTGCTCCCGAATCCCCAGCCCCACTCATTACTTCACCTCTTATCGCTCCCTGTTCATCCTGAGACCGCCGCCGCCGCATTACAAACAGGTTTCAACACTTCGAGAGGAAGAGCGCTGAGTGCCGAGTGTCATCCAAGTGTCAACAAATCGACGGAGGGTCGTTGACGGGATGTTTTCAAGCAAGAGTCCGCGAACTATGACCCCGCTGCATCCGAGCCAGGAGTTCGTTGGACGGACACGGCACCGTAGCAGCGAGGCAGCCGTACCCCTTGTCCCTCCTCCAACCGCACGTACGCGTGCCTCTCCGCACGATAGACACATTGAAAGTAGCGCTCGAGGTATGCTTCGAACTCGCCTTCGGATGCCTTGTTCTGCAAAATATGCAGAGTCGTCAAAATCCTCGACAGGTCGCGGCGCGGCGCTCCCTAAATATTGGCGATAGGCGCGCTCTTTCTCTGGCGACCAGGGCTTGCCCTCATATCTTCCCGGACGTTTTTCATGCAACGATAATCATCTAACTTAAAGGATAAGCCCGACTGTGGGGAAGAATCGGGGCGGTTGAGAGGAGAGACTTTGACATCTGGTGACATGGTAAATGGTCGCAGAACATGTGTGATCTCGACCGACAGGCCGAAAACTTCATCCGATGTTCCTACGTCAAGGCCAATTAGCCATCCTTTTGAAAGGTACGCGAGAGGATCGTCCACGATGCAGAAAGCCTTAGTCTACACTATTAGCGATGAGACGGTGCAAGCCTGGCTGTCCTCAGCCGCTTCGGAAACATCCGACCAACTTCGCACTCCGAGCCGTCAAGTCGTGGAATACTGCTGAAGGTCTTTTGGAGTTTCTTGACGCGAACACTACAAGCATGGTATGTACGAGAAGCGCATACAATGAAGGACATCTTGTGGTCAAATTCCATTCCTTCCAGCCGGTTGCCACTGACCAACTTTGCCTGGTCATAGCGACCTCTTTAGTTTCCTGATACCAGTGAACTAAGTTCGATTAAGGTCTATTCTACAATACGTCGTACTGTATTCGTGGGATAGTGGATTGTTTCAATAGCATGTCAAAGTGGTGCGTGCAAGGTATCTGGGACATCGTCACGATCAACAACCAGTGTCGCGTCCAAAAGATGAGGTGAGGAGAATCCAGGTGTTGTCAATAATAAAAATATCAGTGAGGCAAAGCGTGCGATGCTGTCTCAATAGAGTCACAAGTAGAACGGAATGCCATAAACAACAGGTGCCGCGCCTGTGAGATACTTCAGTTTGCAGTGTTCGCGTGCTTTCGCCACGGCTGTAATAATAGAGGTATCCTTGGAAGCGTCTCGGCTTTCTCGGTCGCGCCTCCGAATGTCATCAGGCGACAGATGTATCTGGTCGAAAACCGCCTGCGAGAACTTGTCGATGTCACGGTCTGTAACATCCCAAAGATTGGCGACCAGCGTAGGGCTGTCCACCATACTTTAGTTTTTGGAATTGTTCGATAACTGGATCCGACTTACCAGCCTGCTAGCATGTAATTATAAGGGGTGCCTATGCGGTCGAACTCTCCCATCTCCTTCAGAGCACCGGAAGAACATCCCCATAACATTGTCGCAGCGCAACGTGGAAGGTGTCGGATTTTGTGGGAGCGCACGTACTGCTCCGCGCCACCGTGTCCGAAATAACTGCATTCAAAATTCAGAAAGAGAAGGAGAGTAAGCTGGAAAACGACCAACATCACAAGATCTTTCCTCAACAATGCGTCCAGAAGCTGTTGTTCACTAGGCGGTTTTCCAACAACGCCCTCCCATCCCACAGCCCGCATATCATTCACCCAAGCACTGAACCTCTTTTCAGTGCCCGTAAGATCTCCGCTTGGATTGAGCACGTAGTAAGTGCTGCGAGGATCAACACGAGATCGGTCTACTACTCGGTCGTCTGTGTTCGAAGGCGGAGTGTCGCTCGACTGCGTTCGATGCCACTTCACAAGGTCCATTCGATCGAGTAGGAAATCAATGCTTGGGATCCGACTGACGCTTTGACCGCGTAGAACTGGTATTGATTCCCATGGGATTCCCTGCACGTTCTTGTCCAGCACCAGGAAGAGATGGCTATCCTGTATCGGTATGGCCTCGGTACTCGTGGCGTGCTCTTCAAGGACACTCCGAAGATCCAATACGACCTGGTCCACATCGACCTCTGCTATTGCAACGGGTGTACCGTGAAGCTGGTAGAGGTCAAGGATGAAGTATAGGAAATCCTCAAGTTCTTCATCGCGGCATTTTGGAGAGAGCATCGAGAAGCACTCGAGAAGAGCGTCATTGAGGCGGGTACTTGTCTTTCGTTTCTTGTCATGGGAAACCAGACTTCGCTTGAAAATTTTGTCAAGGCGATTCCTGAGACGTAGCAGACTTCCGTAGAGGTATTGACTGGTTGACTGAGAGCCGTCTGTATCTTGAGCGTGAGAAAAGGCGACAAAGGATGGCGAGAAATGCATATCAAACCTTGAAAGCACCCAACCAACAGAATTCAATATTCTCCAGTAGCTCCTGCAGTCGCTTATCCAGTGCTGCTCGATCTGCCCACCATGCAGCCCTCGCTTTCTTATCATCAATTTTCACATTCACAGCTGATTTTGTGCCCTCGTCGCTAAGGCGCACAATCTCTTTTAGCTCGTCTAGGGCATCGCTGAAACCCAGATGGCTGTCGTCTTCTCCCTCCCTGTGTCCTTGAAGAGGTAGACTGAAGATGAGCGGCTCGTGATGAGCCCTCTGGCGAGTTACAAACAAAGTGTTCTTGTCCTCGGTGACGAAGATATTCACCACAGTCCAATGTCTGGGTAGATGGTCGGCTTTTGAGTGCAGTAGGCTCTTCGCATCTAAGACCTGAGAGTGATACTTTTCTCGAATGTGTTCCCAGTATTTCTTGAGTGAAGCGTCGTTGTTACTAGAGTCTTCCTCGTCGGATTCATAGACCGATTGCAGACGTTTGCTATTCCGCTCCGGAGAAGGCGCCAGCGGTGAGCCATTGCTTGTGATACGGGGCCATTGAAGATCATCGGAAAGGTGGAAATTAGGAAACTTGTTCTGAATAGCTTCTAGGATCTCTCGCCGGAGAGTGACACTTGTAGATGCATCTGTCGTAAAGCGAAATTCGATGAGCGAGACTAATTTTGAACATCTTGCATCCACGTTACCTAAGAGATTGGCAATAAGGCTGTGGCCTGTGCTGCCTAGCTTTCCCAAGGAAGTCTGGAATGTGCGAATCAACGCAAGGGACCCAGCAGAATCACGAATATGGGAAACTCTCCCACGACGCGTGATGGCAGAGATATTGGACCAAAACATTTTCTCTGCCTCGTTCAGCATATCCAGGATCTCTTGATTGGCTGGAGATGAGCGAGTTTTATCTCTAGAAATGCCGATCGGGAGGGCGATGGCTAGAGCCAACTAGGTGAATTGCGTCTTTCAGAACAAGTAGAGACAAAGAACTTACTTGATTCAGTGAGAGTATTGAGGAACATATCTTCACTGAATCGATCATATACATCGTGGAGGGTGAGTTTAGCGAGTAGTGCATTTTCTTCCGCCTAATAATAATTTCACCGATGCTGTGAATCCGTAAAGTGAATGATGATTACCTTTGTTTCCACAGAAGGCGGTAATGCCAAGAATCTGTCTAACAACGATTTATATTCATCCCCGATGTCATCTCGCAAAAGCCAAACTAAGGAAGGTAGCAGTCAGTATTGTGAAAGGAGGCAAACAACTATAGACGTACTGTGTTGACGAAGGACGGCCGACAATAAGGCAGGAAGTACCCCTTCTTTTCCATGAGTCGGACCCTGCGTGCTGGAGCGCCTGTATAATAATTAGTTTAGAGTAGATAGCCCATAAGACGCTTACGGACCTAGTCCCAATGCCATCCAGAGAAGAAAACATCTTGTCCAACTCCTCAAGGATTGTGATAGCCTCGGAGTATAGCTCTAGTGCATCTTTGTCCTTCGAGTTTAGTTGGTTGTATTCTCCGCAGAGACGACGGATGTCAGCTGCATCAGGCCCTGGTAGGTCACTCAAAACTTCTGCCGCTTGGACCAAGCTATTGTAGCCATCTTCAAGGTGGCCCAAGTAAAGTTGGATTTCACCCTTCTTCGCCAAAGCGCGACTGACCATCGCAGGGGCATTTAAAGAATAGGCCAGATCTTGCGCCTGCTGGGAGAAATACTCAGCTTCTCGCGCAGATCCACGTGAGAAATAAGCCTGGGTAAGCGCCAGCAGCGTTAGAAGTAGGCCTTCTGCAATGCGCCATTCTAGACCGTCCATGAAAGGCCTTGGTGGGACAACCAGTGGTTTTGGTTCTTCGGCTATCGGTGAATTGACTCCTTCAATTTTGGAAATGGCCTTTTTCGTATCACCAAGATCAAACGGATTTGTGGTGTCGACAGCGTTCTTAGCTCCAGCCGCGGGGCGGTTAAGGCGAGTAAGTGTGCTCAATGCACGATTCCAGAGACGAAGGGATTGCAGCAACCCGATGAGGCATTCCGCAGGATCGTCCTAAATAGCACAATAAGTATGACATGGAAACTAAACTGTGGACGGCTTACTCTGATCAATTGAAGGCTAGCAAATGCACTTGCGGCCATTGCAGATCGCTCGAGGAGGCCTACTCGGGTCCGAATTCGTTGGACAGTGGACATACCCTTATCTTCACCTTCAAGGCCATCAGCTTGCGCGAGAGCTTCGCAATAAATACTAGAACTATAACAAAATTATCGTGACGAAAAAAGACAATTCATAAATCTAATCACCTTTGCACAACGTTGCCAGTAACGGCTAATGACTCGGAAAAGCGTAAGAAAAATAGTATACGGACTTCATCGGATGTGCTCTGTCTTCTGACAGAACTAAGGGCATTGCTATAGATCACGCCTGCCTTCGCGGTTTTGCCGAGTTTCACATATTCGTGTGCTAGATCTATGGAGGCTTTGATGTAATCTTCAACGAGGTTGTCGTCAATTTCCGGCAAAAATAAGCGCAATTATAGGAAAAACATACGGTCTTCCGAGGCACCTCCATATCGCTCGCTTAATCGACGCATGATCTGAAGAAGACGAAGCTTGATAAGGACATGTCCCAACAAGCCAACGAGCTGTACATTCAAGACTGGTGACCCGATCCATCGTCAGTGAGAATATTATATCGAAACGGACCAGGCATCTCACAGATCAGATTGACAGTCCTCTCGAAAGTCTCAAAAGCGATCGTTTCCTGGCCCGTCTTGCGGTCAGGCTTTGTTCGGTTCATGGATTCTAGGAAACTATAAGCGGTGGAAACATGGATATTATCTTCAAGCTGCTTACCTCTGGGCAGTCTCGCAGTAGCTGTTGACCTTTTGGCGGCAACCTTTGTAGTCTTTGCTCTTGCCGATGTTGACGTCGTTCGCACTGCCGCTGTCCTAGGTCGCGCGATCCTGGTAGGAGGTGCCTGTTTCAATGACTTTTTACCCTTAGGACTATGTTCCACCATCGGCTCTGAGATTAAGAAGGATTTCAAGATACGACATGCGTTCTCGCAATGTCGAACGACTAGCTCCGATTGGCGTGGGTCTTGTCGTCGATGCACATGTAAAGCCAGCCAGAAATGTGTAGCTGCCTCGTATTGTGAGCAGAAGCGCCGTAACCCAGAGTCCAAGCCAATGTTCTAACACGGTTTAGTCAGTAAATAGACACCATCGTGCCGAAAAAAACACTTACCTCCACATGAAGTAAATCAGTGATCTCATTGCCCATCTGATCAGGACGTAGGGCGCTATCAGACATCCCTATCTCACTGCTGTAGTAAGTGTGTTCCAAGCATTGGAGCAGTACCCCAGCTCTTCTAACAGGCCGTTGTGCACCATACAAAGACAATGCATGTGTAGTAAGCACCATAATCACGTTCGTCATGTTGTCCTTCCACCTACTGCCATCCAGGCTCTGTATCTGCCTTTCGAGGATGGCGCCGGTGATACAATCCCGCTCTTCGGTGGAGAGGCTATTGATGTCGTCCCGATCCAATATATCCTTCAGCGAGACAGAACTGGGATCGCGCATGAGTTCGCAAGCGCCCATATACGTGACTCTGTCAACGATAAGGCCAATTTGTTTGAAGGCGGGGGAAGAATCAAACACGGTGCCCGGACCCGTGGTTCGGATGGTCTGAACCATGGATCTAGGGAAGTCGTATGATTTGATACACTCCACGAAGGCGTCGTATGACAACTTCAGCGTAGTGAGTATCGGTGCGAAGTCCACGATCATCAATGCCGCACCTTTCGGTCCCCAATCTTCGAGTAGCAGACTCCGACGAGTTCCCACCGACGAGTGAGTTGGTCTCTCAGCTGTCGCCACGCATCATCATGGCTCTCGCCTGATTGGCTCTCCGCGTCTTGAAGCATTCCACATTTCTTGCCCAAGCGCAGCGCCCGCCGCCCGAGAACACATCCTTGGCGCAAAAACCTGATGGCAGGGCCATACCTGGAAGCCTGATATAGGGTCCCCGCAAGATTGTGGAATGCACCAGACAAACAACGGACGTAGTTGGAGTACGTCTCCGCATCGATGGCTGTGAGTGGAACACGATCGTCCATGTCCTGGTCATCGTTGGAAAGCCGAAGTCCCAAGATCGTTGCTGCTTGTGAGAGAAAATCATAGGCAGGCTCATATGTCGCAGGGTTGTGAGGCATAAGGGTAGTCCGCGCAAGAACGAACAGAGTGTCGATGGCTGGGGTGAATGATTCTGAGTTTGGCTTCTGGCAGGAGAACCAAAATTGAGCATATTCGCAAACTACATAAGACGAAACGTACCATTTTCAGTTCATGTTCTAGAACGCTCGTCACATGAGAAAGCATGATTTTAACCTGCTTTGAAATACTCATGTTGCTCGAGGAGGTCGAAGCCAATTTCTCCAGCACTTTCACGGCAGCTCTTCTTAGGCGCTCGATAGCTCGCCTTAACTTACCATCTGCTCTCAGATAACTCTCGTTATGTGTGGAGACTGCTGCTTTTATACGAGCCTCAGCTACCTTCAGAGCAGCGACAGCATCGTCTATTCGGCTGGAAACGTCTCCTTCAGAATCTGTGATATCATCAGGACCTTATATGAAACGCAGTAAAAGTCTGAACAGTCGCACCCGCTGATATATCACATTCAAGGACTGCAGTAGTCTGTGCAATAACGGCGCTAATCTTGGCCATCTCAAGAATTGGTACATCCGCATTGTCAGCACCCCTCACATCGTTCTTGGAAGATTGCTGGTCTCCATCGTCCTTTCTTGGGATAGAATTGAGACCTTGCACCGCTTCTGCCTTTTCGGTATAACCTATAGACAGTGTTGCGTGAGGTATCTGGACAGCATGCATAATTCCTGCGACTGAGTCCAAAGTTTTGATATCACCAGCCTTGACGGATGATATCAGCGTACTCCTCGGTGCCAAGAGAGTTCGCTAACTCACTCGCTTTGCATATCCAAGCCAGTACTCGCAAAATGATACGAAGGCCTTTCCTGTAAGAAAGGTGCCCTTATCTTCTCGATCCTCCGCCTGAGTATGCAACTGAGAAAAACGTGACAGAACCAGACGAGTGGCCTCATCCTCTGCCTCCCGGTTCTTGATATTGTTCAGCCATAACGCCGGCAGCGAGCGAGCAAAGCCAACGCCAAATTTAACGCATTGATTCCAGAACATGTCGGCCTGAACCGTAGAGGGACTAGTGTGTAACAGACACGATAGCGCATAGCATCGTATGCGGAATACCTCATGTGGGTATCTTTGATATTGACTGAACGCTTTCGTCAAAGCAGTGTAAGCCCGAGTGAGCAAGGAATCACAATGTTTGGAAGTCAAGGGTGAAAATAAATAGATCCAGGCGGTTAGGGTGGGCGCATCATATAGAGCATTCGAGAGTTTGAGGATGACTCCTTCGTGTGCAGCGGATACTTGCGTAGATATTGGCGGCGAGATGCAATAAGCTAGAGCGGTGATGGAGTGTGTTAAGAATGTGGAGATCAGTAAGAGAAGTATGTTGTCTAGAGCAGGACCATCTGTGGATGGCAATGGAAGGGAGAGAAGGCGTATTCGGTCGTGATATGATGAAACATTAACAGTCGAGCGAATATTGGACTTGACCGTCTTAGTTGGTAGCCTGGACATCGCTTCCGTGGGTGGTGGCGTGTTCGGATACAACGTGATAAGATGACTATGCATATCCGCGAGAAAGTCAAGTGCAGTTGCGTACTGAGACTCATCAGCTATCTCCAGTTCACACCGAGATCGTGTATGAAATTGACGCACCAGCTCTAGAGCTATAAGTTTCCCCACTACGCTGGACGCTGCCCTCTCTATATCCAAGCTTCCTGGGTCTAGACTTCGTAGTTCCAAGAGAGAACGCTGGCATGATACAGCGAGCGATGCGGCATCTGGTCCTGCCTGTTTCTTGTTGGGTGGCGATGCATTCGATGCCTTCCAACCCGACTGAACTAGAGCTGTGAGTGCTTGAGACGATGCATTCACGGAGCGCATTGCAGCAGTGCTTCTCTCCTTGGGCGTCTCGGTGGGTAGGTTCTTCCTCACTCTTGGTTTCGAGATGGTAAGTTTCGATGCGAGTTGGTCAGCGAGATCATCGGTGGAGGTGGCATTCGCCCCTGCTTTGCGAGAAGCGCCACAGCTTGATGAAGGAGCTGCTTTGCGGCTAGTCGTCGCAGCTGCTGGCATCGCGAGAAAAAGATAATGAGAGTAGGTTGAACGCGGGTTCAGAACGATTTCGACGCGACAGTCGTCTCGTGAGCGTGGCGTGGATCACATGATGTCTATAAGCTGCGTTTTTGTAAAATCAAAGTTCATCGACATCGCGAGGGATACTACATAGGACACGAAAAATCCATCATACACGACTTTCGTAGTGTGCTACAATTCCTCAGTCTCATCGCCGTCGCCATCGCCATCGCCATTGCCATCGCCCAACGTCATCTCATCGAAGTTATCTAATAACTCATCCAGTTTCACTTCGGGGAAATCAGGTTCCTCTTCCTCCTCCTCCGGGGCACCATCCATCTCAACCTCAGCTTCGCCATGACCGTCATCTACGTCCATCGCAGATTGGACTTTCTCCTCGTCTTGCCGCCCGCTAACCCAGATCCTGCCTTCTCGCTCTTCATACCCTCGTTCTTGTACAGGTTGACCATCCCACGCATCTCCGGATCCTCCTCTAGATCGCGCAAGAACAGCTCATAATCCTGCTCCACCTTCTTGGTATCGCGCCCACCCATCCTTCCAACCACACCACGCCCGCTTCCAGTCTCGCCTTCCTCTCCCGCCTCCTTCGCGATACTCCGCAACTTCCAGTTTCTCGTCTTCGTCTTCTTCCGACGATTTGGATATGCCTTCTTGACCAGGATGATGTCAGGGATGCGGTCCTGCGACAAGTTGGCGTAGTCATCGGAATTGAAGTTGGCGTGACTGAGATGGAAGCCCATCGCACTATCGCCTGGTTGAAGGATCGCTCCCAGGTGGGTCCGTGTGTGGAATATCTGGTTTACAGCGGATGCGCTCTCGTAGTCCATCATTCCGTCATCTTCTTGCATGCCAGTCGACCGGAACGCGCCCGACATGGCTACTTGTGCATCAGCAAGCACTACCTTTCCGCGAGCCAACCCAGAAGCCTCAATATCAAGAACAGTGAATTCGCTAAGCTCCGAGGTAGTGGCAAGCGCTTCAAAGGGCGTCCGCCAGTACATTGCAGACGTCACTTCGCATGATTGAAGGGTGGCAGGATCTAGTAGATGTATTGAGTTGCCCACACGCGTGCAGACCGTTAGCGGGTTGATGCTTCCCAAAGATCTCGCAAGCTTGGGTGGAAGAACGACAAGATCGTCTTTACATATGGGAATGATCTCGACTGAATATGTGTGCTTGAAAGTCGCTGTGTTGGTGTGGGTGTCAGAAGAGAGCAGACGCTCAGATGTTTTTGTGCTGATCCGACGATTGTAAGCTCCGGATTGAGATACGATGCAAGATACTCACCGGATCGGAACCACACTAGCCAGAAACTCTACCATTTTTAGGGCATGATTTCGTTGGCTGTAGAAAAAGTCTAGACCATCTCGGACCTCCTTCACGGAGATCGTGTCCTTTTGCGCGCCGTGTTTCAAGATGAGCTGTTCCAGATATAAGAATGTGCGCTTATGCGGCACTTTCTGGCGGACTTGTACAAGAGCCTTCCAGGTATTCTTGGCTGCTAGTTTCGTACAATCAGGGCATTGTCCATGCTGGACGAGATATTCAATCTCAAAAATTTGTTCTAAGATAGTCGACGTAAGGACCTGTGAAATGATCAATCATGATACATCTAGCCACCGGACTGGAGTCGCACCTCTTTCTGAATTGTCAGCGACACTCTCAGACGCTTGGAATGTGGCTCCGTCCAGATGAAATGGGCCTCAGTCAATCGAACCTTATTGAGACCCTTCAATTTTTTTAGGCAGATGGCAAGGAGCTCCTGAGACTCGGGTCGTGCGATAGTCCATGCTGAAGGCGGCGAGAGAAAACGTTCACAGTTTCGGCAATATGATACAGATGCTATGATCCGAGAAATCTAGCCTCGCACAACGGATCGGCGTGAGGTAAATCCGCTCACCTTGCTTAGGGATACCCTCAGTAATATCTACCCTGTATATCTCTCAGGGATGCGCGAGCAGATAATGGCCAGACGGACTCACGTATTGCGCAAGCAATTAACGCACAAGTTCGCTGAGTTGGGTACGATGGGGGTTCCTGAGCACATTGGCCGTCGATTGTTGCGTAGATTAGATGTCTTTGCGGTGCGATGGTACGCAAGAGAAACACATACCACAATCAGCGCACAGCACTCGGTGTACTGCAGGCGATGGCACAAGATCCATGGCGGTCGTCCTCTTTCGAGATAGAATACAAGGGAAAGAATTATACCGATGATGAAGGGAAGGCTTTGTCGAACTGACGAAGTATTTTACCAAGCTTGCTTGAAGTCACTCAAAGATGAGTCAGCATGACCTCGGTACCGGCGCCACGTGGAAGACGCACCTCGGAGTCAGACTGACCTCTGACTTACACGGGACGGTCGAAGAGTCAGACTCACGTCCGAATCCTTGATCGGTTTCGGATGGAAGATAATCGAACGGGCGTCTTCATTCGAGCGATAAAGATAGTAGTAACGTACAACAAGGTAGTATGAGTTCAGAAGATGTGTTATGGATACAAGAGCCTTCAATCCTGCGAATCGTGCATGAAGAAAGTCGAGATCTTCTTAGAGAGCGGAGAGAAGAGGGGAGAGAGGAAGGAGACGAGAGGGTAGCATAAGCTGTGGGTATGAGAGGAATGTCTCCATGATACACGTCACATGGGAGGAGCAGAATATGTTCTAGGAATGTCTTGACCTAATGAATACCGATAGATGTCAACATTTTGTCTATCAGTATCAAGAGGTGCTAAGGGAACGACAGCTCGGAGAGGGGGACTTTTCAACGATGGTCTGTCAAGGAGTTCCAATATCAAGACACGTCGACGTTTGGTCGCCGGTCCCTTGACCAACGACGCCTCAGAGGTATCATTCAGGAATGAATGGATAGACGAACCTGGGAGTTTACGACGGGAGGACAGTCGTCTATGGAAGAAAGGGCATTTGCTTTCCCGAAGGCCAAGCATTCAAATACGTCGTTACGCCAAATCTCAATGGAGCGTCGAGGATGGCTGGGAGAAAAGGCGAGGGAACGTAGCCCAGCATCCTGCTCCGAGGTGTCGCTGGAATTGAAGCTTCCAATAGCGGTGCCCTCTGAGAAGGAATCCAAATCCTTCAAAAGGGGAGCAGGAGGTCGACCTTCTTCACAATGATGTAGATACCCGGATATGCTGATGAAAGTGATGAAATGACGGAGGGGGACCACAATATGGCGTCGAATGAGCTCCAATCAAGGATATAGTGATCGCGCTCGTACTTACAGGTGGGGGGTTGCAGGAGAGGGCGTAGAAAGGAAATCCTGTTCATTGGTTATAGTGTCGTCGTAAAGGCCTAACGACGACGCGTGAAGCAGACTATACAAGAAACTTGAGGAGTGGATGGACATTGAATGTGTGATACTCACTGTCCAGGCGTGGTGAGCAGACCTTGGAAGGGAGCATCGAATGGAAGCTCATGCAAGGGCTCCAGAAGATAGGGAGGATGAAGTCCATTTGGTTTCATGTCGCACGTTACGGTAGCATAGTGGGGGAAGGGGGGGCACATATGAAAGAAGGGTGCTCGAAAAGCAGACGAAAGTGAATATAGGAAGCCGTGACGGTAGTGATCCACAAGCGAAGAGAATAAGAGGGTGAAGTAGAAGTATGAAAGCAGACGGAACGGTGGGGGAAAGGGAGAAGGGGGAGAAATGGGAAGGGGGGAGGATTAAGAGGGGAGAGGAAAGGGCATACCTTGTTTGCGCGGTTTGTGCTGTTTATCAGTGTTGACATAATAGTTATGGCTTGCCTTGAGAAATAAGATCAACTGCATATGTTAACAACAAAGGGAATTGATATATAGCGGCCTGCAGAGACGTCCAATAAATAGAGCATACCTCGATTCCACCCCAAAGTCCCCACTTTTGACTTGGAATCTTCAAGACTTACAGCATGCGTTCCCTAGCCCTCCTCTCTCCTCTGTCAACGCCATCTCGCTGCAGCAAAGTAATGATAGCCGTTGCATCACGGGTTTTGGGTAATTGCCTATGATAGACTGTCAACCAATAAAAGCCTCTCCAAAGAAAGTTATCTACTTCATGATAATTCTTGATTGATGCGGCTCATGACCTCAGGCTCTGGTTAAGGTTTATACTTCTTGCAAATTTTGCGTGGATTTGTGCGCTAGAAATATAAGGTCAATAAGCTCTCACCAGGCCATGCCAGTCCTTATAGCGTTCCAATGATCAGGGATATGATACAAATCGACTTGCGTGGCAAGCGCAAAACCGTAGTGTTGGGAGTCCATATCATCGTCGTGAAAGAAACCAACTCAAACCAATCACTGCGATGTTTGCCGTTGTTTGTCATCATCCATCCAGATCAACGACGTGTCGCACGACGAGCCAAACTCTTCCGCCTACCACTTTTGATTCAATTTTTTGAGTATGCTTAACTTCGAGGACGTCGAGGAACATGACGGTGCGTCTGGGATCATATGAATGTGCTTTAATGCCCTAAATTTTCAAAGGCGTGCGGCTTTCGTGGAATGTCTGGCCGTCGTCCCGAATCGAGGCCAACCGCACAGTCGTTCCGATATCTGCTTTGTACACGCCCTTGAAGCAGAGAGACGATCTACCACCAGTACTGTATGAGCCAGTGACGTGCAAGCCTCCGTGTCGTGCGGTTTTGAATCCATACTGGTACGTGTCAATAATCACACACGTAGCTGCTGCAGACAGAATGCAACGAAGATGATGATGTGACTTAGTATCTCACCACCCCTTCTTGATGTAGCCAAATTGATATTCGCGGCAAACTCTGGATCTGCCCATTCTGCTTGCAGCGAAACGCCTTCCCCCTCACTATAAAGACATATCCAACACCAACCTCCCGGCTGAACTACTTCCAAAATACACCACCATTGAGTATACACTAGCCAGGCCAGCTCAAGTTCCACCCATCTTCTTGTTTGTTGTCGATACTTGTCTGGACCAAGACGATCTCAAGGCCCTCCGCGATGCGATAGTCGTCAGTCTCAGTTTGCTTCCGCCCTATGCGCTTGTTGGCCTGATCACATTTGGGACAATGGTATGAGTTCCGTTGATTCTCACTTTGCGACCTTTCCCGACAAGCCTTTCAGGCTCAAGTCCACGAAATTGGATACGCTGAATGTAGTAAATCCTACGTGTTTCGTGGAGGGAAGGAATACACACCGAAGCAAATTCAAGACATGCTTGGGCTGAGTGCTCAGAATCGTGCAGCACCTCGCCCAGGCCAACCCATGCCTCCACAAACTTTCGGAGCAGCGCGTTTCTTGATGCCCGTTCAACAATGCGAGTTCCAACTGACGGGAATTCTGGAGTCGCTCACACGGGATCCTTGGCCGGTAGCTAATGACAAACGCGCACTTCGTTGCACTGGTGTAGCCTTGAGCGTCGCTGTTGGCTTGCTGGAGGTTCGCCATCCCTGCGCTATGGTTTCTCCTACTAAACATCTTACTCTAGACGACGTTCCCTAGTACTGGTGCTCGTGTGATGCTGTTCTCCGGTGGTGCTGCAACAGAGGGACCTGGCTTGGTTGTTGGTCCGGAACTAAAGGAGCCCATTCGGTCGCACCATGACATCGACCGCGATAGCGTCAAACATTTCAAGCGCGCCACTAAGGTCTGTTCTCATTTTTGACTTAATCTCGCGATTCTCATTTCCGAGAAGTTTTATGAAGGCCTTGCAAAACGCGCCTCTAACAATGGTCACACGGTTGATCTATTCGCCGGGTGCCTTGACCAGGTTGGCTTGCTGGAGATGAAGTCGTTGCCTAATTCGACCAACGGTGTGATGGTCCTGTCTGATTCTTTCGCGACCTCGATCTTCAAGCAGAGTTTCCTACGGGTCTTTGCTAAGGATGATCAAGGCAACCTCCAAATGGGCTTTAACGCAACCTTCGACGTTCAGGTATCCACTGCAAGGAGTTTTTATTTATTTTGTACCCATCGCTCACATATTTTCACAGACCACGAAAGAACTGAAGGTCTCCGGTCTGAATTGGACATGCTATCTCCGCGGCGAAGAAGTCGGCATGTGTTGGCGAGACAGAGATTGGCATTGGCCAGACATCGGCCTGGAGAATTAACTCCATCACTCCACGCACATCTGAAGCCGTTTACTTTGAGGTTGTGACACCTGCTGGTCAGCCTCTGCAACCAGGCTCCCGAGGTCTCATCCAATTCGTCACACACTATCAGCACTCTTCTGGTCAGATGCGACTCCGAGTCACGACCATCGCACGTAATTTCGCAGAAGCTGGCTCCCCAAGCATTGCTGCATCGTTTGATCAGGAGGCCGCCGCGGTCTTGATGGCGCGCATCGCCGTATTCAAGGCAGAGATTGACGACTCTCCGGACGTTCTTCGCTGGCTCGACCGCATGCTCATTCGTCTTTGCCAGAAGTTTGCGGATTACAGGAAGGAAGACCCCACAAGCTTCCGGCTGACAGATAACTTCAGCATCTACCCGCAGTTCATGTTCCATCTGCGGCGAAGTCAGTTCTTACAAGTATTCAATAACAGTCCAGATGAGACTGCATTCTACAGGCAAGTGGCAATTTCGTATCCCTGATTGTCATCTTTTTGATTGCCCTCACATCTAAAGGCATATTCTCAATGAAGAGGATGTCAACAACTCGCTTATCATGATTCAGCCTACCCTCATGTCTTATGGACTCGATGCCCCACCTCAACCTGTTCTTCTAGACAGCGTTTCTATCAAACCAGATGTCGTCTATTACTCGACACGTTCTTCCACATTCTTATCTTCCACGGAGAGACTGTTGCTCAGTGGCGAAAGGCTGGCTACCAAGATCAAGAAGGCTATGAAAACTTGAAGGAGCTCCTCGAGATACCTGTCAGCGATGCCCAGGTTCGTGCTCATTGCTGCGTGTTCAGTGACATTATCGGGCTGAGTTTTTTTTCGTTCAGGACCTTCTGGCAGATCGACAGCCTATTCCTCGATACATTGTCTGCGACCAGGGCGGTTCCCAAGCACGTTTCCTTCTGTCAAAGCTCAACCCATCCACCACGCATATGTCAGCAACGATGTATGGATCCGGGCCAGCTGCAGGCGCAGGGCAGGCTATCTTCACGGATGATGTTAGTTTGCAAGTCTTCATGGAACATCTCAAACGTTTGGTACGCTACGCTCTTTCTGCCTCATGAAATTATGACTGATCCTTCTCGGCGCAGGCGGTGGGCGCGCAGACGAATTGATGTGTCTAGAGTAGTCGCTGTGTGTATCCTATACGTATTAGCCATGTGTTTCTTTGGACTCTCCCGCATCATCGTGATGCTGAAGCGCTGATGAGGTTCTTGGTTGAAAGGGACGATCCCGCGTCGGTCAAGCCGTGTCTAGACGTTCGACCCGACCGACGTCCCATGACCCCTCTAGAGAACTTGAACCTTCAATTGATGCAAATGGTCTTTGGGACCTTTTGACGCTTATTAGACTGCTTTGCATTTCTCAGTGCACCAGTGTTCATTGCTCGACAACTCCATCCGTGAACATTTCTGAGAGGTGATCGGAACTCCAACGGAATTGTCAAGGTGGGTGATCATACGTTTTTGGAACCTTTGGCGCTTAGACTCCCTTCCATTTCCCAGCGCTCCAGTGCTCATTGCTTGACAACTCCATCCGTGAACATTTCTGAGAGGTGATCGAACTGCAACGGAATTATTCAAGGTGGGTGGTCATACGTTCTTGGCGGAAGTCGTTACCGAGGAGATCCCAAGACCTCAGAGGGGATATATTGCCGAGTCTGCTATTCTGATACTTCTAAGATTCATGGACAGATTGATTGATATCACCATCTTATAAGTCACGACTATGCCATTCACTCCACTAGCAGATTGACTGGATTTAATTGAGAGCTGGGAAGTGGTGCCCGCGCTTCCAAAAAGTGCCGTCGCCTTTTGAGGCGCTCAGAGTATCTCTATAAAGGCCTCCAGAGAAAGGGCTGTTTGCGACATCCCACCTCACCTCCCAATCATCTCAAAAACCAAATGTCTATTGCTATTCGCGACCGGGCTATCTTTAGTGAGCATACTGAATAATTACTCCTTGGATATGCATTGTTGATGTTGACTGACGATTCGTAGGCCGTCACATTGCCCCAGCTGCCCAGAGCTTGGAAAAGGCGCGTGCTTTGATAGACAGTGCAGCGAGAGATAGTACGCTAGATCTCACCCTCTTACATTGTCTTGAGTTTATCGTTTGGCAGAGAAACCAAGCATGGGCAAAGACTTCGCACGGAAGGTCCTCCATGCTACTAATCAAATCATGCCTGTTGTTGAAGGAGTCCATCCCGTAGCGAAGGTGAGCATCGTGTTGTCCAGACATAAATGCTCGCTCATTTGTCTGTGTAGGCAGTGGTAACGGTCTTCAAGGTTGGTTTCTCATTTTCCCATGGTTTGTCGCTGATTTACGGCCCAAAAAAGTCTATTACCAAATTAGAGACAGACAGAATGGAGAACGATGGCCGGATTGCAGTGGTCCATTTTTCAATGGTCAGTTCTTCCTCGTCTCATCCGCCATCCTCGCTTGTCAAATAACACTTTTGCAATAGGCCATGACTCTTTTCACCTTGCAACATTTGAGCAAACTCTCGTCCATGCCCGAGGACCTTGAACTTGCGCTGGGCGAAGCCTTCGGCAAACTTGAAAACATAATCAATGGTTTCGGTGATTGAAACCATGTATTTCTTTCTTGTTGCAGATCACTGATGTCTGCGGTGACTACAGGGAACTTTTCCAGGTGCGTATGTTGTGCGCCTTAACCTCCCTCAGGCACCTTAAATTACGCCTTCAGTGTCTACTACGCCCACAAGCAAAGCACATGTAAGTTCTTGACTATCCGCGTGAAGGGCCTAAACTAACATTAGATAAGTCCGCGTTATGCGTTCGGGGGAGTTCAAGGAGAAATTGAGCGGGTTATGCAAGATTTTACCTGGATCAGAGGGCACGTCCTCGAAATCGTACATATCCAATCTGCGACCAGCATCGATTCCATGAATATCAATGTTCAACGGATTATCGAAACCCTAGGCAGAGATGGTGCTAGGGAAGCTGCGGCTACTCGCGTGGTTGAGAGCAGCGGTGGCCCAGAAGCTGTTCTTGAGGTGAGCGGCCTAGTCCAGCAACATATAATCAATGAATATTGACTGTATGGATCTCAGAACGAACATCTACTTGGAGAAATTGCTAAGAAATTGGGAGACAAATTGAGCCCTACCCTCCGAGTCGCTATACGTCAGGATCTTAACGAGATGCTGGAGAGTAACAAGTATGTCATTGTACATTCCACGGCCTCAGCGGTGTTGTGAATGAATGAATCTTAGATCCAATTTCGACAAGAAAATATATGGCGTTACCCTTCAGATCAAGGAGGCAGTGGAAAGCTCAAAGGATACTATTCTGCGCCAGGTGAGCGGTATATACTCTTGTCATCTGGGTGCTTGGCCAACCAAACGACCTCAGCTGAATGAAGGACCACATGAGGCCCTTGACGACGAAGATATCAGAGCTGTTTGGAGCGGTAAGCTACATCCCGCACCTTTGTCGTCGCGATTCTGACTTTCTTTAGAATCGGTACGCATCTCATTTTGTATAGCGAACAGAACTTCAGGCCTATCCCCATTCAACAGAAATGGAGAAACAGCGTCAAGTGGCGTGTCTTTTGTTGATGGTAATATATTTCTAAGCTTCGCTATACTTGCGCTCACATGTGTGGTCCACAGCGATACATGACCGATTCTCTCAAAAGTTTGGAAAGCACCTTCGCGAGAACGGTGACCATCACCAAGATCAGTGGACGCTTATGGTCCTGTCAAAGGTCGTGTGTATGTCAATCTCAGTCAGCTCTAGTTATCGAAATTGACTAACACTTTCCAACAATACACAGTCCACTCTGCACTGGGAGAAGCCATTGACGAGGATGGCAGTGGTTTTGTATCCGTACACGAAGTGAACCAATTTTTGAAGCGACGCCAAAGAAGACTTCAGTGTTCCTGAATGGCTCGCTTTGTGGGTTTACATACACGTTCTTTCAAGGCTCATTCAGTGCTGATTGCCGCTGGTACAGCTGGGCCCAGGGTTGGTCTGAGACGAACGAAATGTAAGGGCTATTCCCATCATATCTGTCAGGGTGTTCTTATATAACTGCCTGAATCCCCTAGTTACCGTGACCGCATACAAGACCTCCTCGCCGAAGTTCAGGCCGACGCGGAATCGGTCCAACAAGAGAATGAAGAAGAGATTGTCGTGTTACTGGATTTCGTGTCAGCATTCGTCAATGCCATCGCCCCTCTGCAAAATGACGATGAATCGGACATCTTCGACAATACCGTCAGCGACGACGAGTATGCAGACGAGCTGGAGATATTGAAGTATCGGTATATACAACAAAAAGAGGACCGCTTGCGCAGCGAACTTGAGGGGATTGATTTTGTCATCGATGAGCCGGCCACATTGACCCAGGTCATTGATCAACCTCGACTTGAACTCGTGAGTCTCATGAACTTTTGGATCATTGTGCTTTTCACTCATCTGAAAAAGTCCATTATGCCGTTGGTATATCTATGGCTTAAACGTGTACATGATCTGGTAAATCGTGCGCGAGTACACGATTTGAGAGATGACGACTCTGATGCTCGATCAATCGTTGCATCCATGGCCACTATTCTATGGACCTACAACGATAGGGTTACCGAGTTGATTCGAGTGTGGCGACAACAGCGCATGAATGTGTCCGCTCAGATTCGATGCTTCTGTGGTGGTATCTTCAACTCTTGGTACGAGGAGGTAAGCGTACATGTGCCTTGAGAAATAATGAATTTTCTGACATACATCTTCGCAGTCACAAAATCCTAACAACATTTATCGGCGGCTCCTCACTGCATTCAATGAAAGCGACGAAGATGGAGATTACGTCGAGGATGAAGACGACGACAACAGCAACGGTGATGGCGCCGAAAGGCAACAGAAACTTGTCGTGAAGGAGAGTAAACCTGACCGACAGCCAAAGCTCAAGGGTGATATCGACAGAAAAGTTCGCTTTTGATTATCAGAACCGATGCATTGACCCTCTGACGGTCCTATCACGTCCAGATGCAACAATTATGGCAGCACATGAACGGCCTGATGATCGACTCGGTAATATCGAGAACCTGCTGAAGGCTCTCGTTACGGCGAAGAAATTGGACCACTCAATTCCAGTACTAGTACGGTTCAACCCATCTCGAGACAGATAGCACAGAACGATGCTCCTGTTGACTACGAGCCATCCACATCAAGCCATGGAAGCAACGACCAGGTTACCGACGAAGACAATGAAGCAGTCAGAGGAGAGTATTTTGGGGTGAGCTATGGACAAGGAAATGAACGGCATGACGGCAACAATCTGACTACCAACAGGAGACCAGATAATATTACGACGATGACTGAACTGTCCGTTTTTTTTTGACAAGTGATATATATTGCGCAACAACTGACAATAGCAGAGCACTTCTCTCGAAGGAGTGTTCTGGTCGAAACTGTTCATTTTCATGTATGATAGATTCGGAGTCAAGGCTTGATATATTGATGACCTGATTGTATGCGCGACGTTCTGTCAAGCCTTGAGTATTACAAATCACACTTTGTTCGTCTCTACGTCTCCGCTCATTCTCGTCACGACCTTTGCATTGAGTCCCTCGTGGATGGCCCAGTATGCAGTGGGAGCCGAAGCCTGCGAAGGATGCTCAGGACTTGCCTCTTCCGATTGACCAGTTCGCCCTTGGCCAGATCAGAGATGGAGAAATCTTCTACATCCACGTCTACCCTCTCAGCCCACTTAGCGGTGCGTGTGCGTATCTCTTCGCAGTCTTCTTTCTAAGATGCATTTAGTCGCCCTCATCGTGGTTGCGATCCTCGTCATCGTCATCTTCATCAGTTTTTATCTTTTCCCAGTCATCTCCAACAGGCTTTTCGGTGGGTGGGTATCCTCAGGACGCCAAACCACAAGCTGGTCAACTCGGTTTCGCAATCGACGTGTCAAGATAATCTAAGTATTCTCAAACAGCTACCGCTCCGTCTGCTCATCCTCAGTCCGGAATGGGAATATCCCCTAGCCTTGCTCACCTCGACGCACTATCTTCATCCACAGAACCACCCACACCTTCTATATCTATAATGGCTCCTAGAAACCTTCTTCGACCTCCTTCGAGGGGTGCTAGCAGCGACTTCTGTCGAATATCAGCATCTTCTCTCATCGTCATTCCTGCAAATTCTGAAGGGCGCGGGACAGATCTCGTAGTTCCCCTCGCAAGCAAGCGGCTTCCAATGGCGACGTTGAGGCTCAAAATATCTCGATCTTTTCTAGCTAGATTCGGCCAATCGTCTCTGAGCTGGAGGTCCATCGTGCATCGGAAACCTGGTCTTGTGCCTTGATCAATTGGTTGGCCATTGAAGCTGGGATTAGAGATGAGGATGTATCGCATCTTGTTTAGCATTATGAGAACACTCTATTATCGCACATCTATGCACCTTTTGAACCGCTGTGTTCCCAAAGCGCGTGCGATCTTACTGATTTGATCTAGATGCGACCGGGGGCATTCGCATTTGAAAGCCTAAGTCACCTCTAAATTTGTTGCTGCCCTCATTCATCCAGTAGGCGAGCTGAACCCGTTCTTAAACAGAACGTTGAACATCACTGGGGTTTGATGCGAGTGGATTTCTGATTTAGTGACACGAGGCGTTTCAAGTAATTTTGAAAGGCTATCTTTCGTCGCTCGAGGCTCTTTCAACACCTATCTCATAGTCATTCGTGCACTGCTCGTATGACATGTATTCGCATGTCCCATCCGGACATATCGCCGTTTCTCATCCTCTACCACGCTGAGCGAAGCCAGTAGTGAGTACAAGTCTGACGATGAAAGTTAATGTCTGATCTAGGATTATCGAATCCGTCCGTGACAGAAATGGTCGCTGGAACTCCTTAACTGCAGCTGTCGCCTTCTTGACCGCAAAAAGTTTTTGTTGACAGCGTCGCGAGGTCAACTATGGATGGCTGTGTTCGCCATGGGAAATTTTTGGATGTTGGACATACATCTGGACCCGGGCTTCATGTTCTTCAAAAGATGAACGCTTTCCAGGAATCCGTGACGACTTTCGGAGCCATCGCGGGTGGTTTCGGAAATCCCGGGGTGATTGCGGAGGCGCTTATAGATCACAACGATCACGCGTCAAGTGAGAGCCATGCTTGCAACCACCAGGACGAAATTCATCCTCGTTTCGCATCCCAAAGAGCTCTGCCAAACTCTCAAGGAGGCATGATACCCGAACTTGCAGTATTGTCGTCGGGGCTGCATGGTTCACGCAATCGGTCAAAGTCTTTTTAAACCCGCGTATCACCACTGATCATCACGAAATGTCCATCGCTTGCCCCAGAGCGCCGAGCGCTCGTTGCTGAGCAACCGTAAAAGCCGGTCTCAATTGAATGGGTCGTAGTTCCCAGTATCATTATCTGTTTTGATGGTCTGATCCTCGTCCATCCATCCATCCATCTTTTTCCCAGCGTCGTCGGCGACGATGACGGCTTTCATCAGCCGATAGATCATCATCTCGCCTTGACATCTCTGCATCGCGCTATGCCGTGGCGCATGTCGCCAGCACCTCCTTTCGACGACCCCTCCGTCTCTTGATTATCCTCTCACTACTGGTGCAGGGCACCCAGCACTAGCAGCATTACTTTAGGATTTCGACCATGAACACGATTAACGCTTCAGATCCTTTGTTGGACTATGAGCCTTCATATGCCTGGAACAGTACAAATCCGCAGACAAAACAGAACGGGTCTTCCGTCTCGGTCAACTTCACAGGTAAGTCTTCAATACGTTCGCCTGCGAAAGTCGTGGAGAGTGAGGTCGCTGTTTCTCTAGGGACGACATTGCAGGCGTTCGGGAGAACGAAGCTGCAATCGATCTCGTATTCTCAAGATAGTCTATCGACATCCAACTATCCTATTTCAGCTCCTGAAAAGGGATTGAACAACACGATCCTCTGGCTCTCCAACCTCGGATGCTCAAATCATACCGTGAAATTGATAGTGGTCAACTCGAACTCGATAGATCAAGGGCATTCCCTGGTCATCGATCGGTTCGAGTATACACCGTGCAGCACGTCGAGTATTCCCTTACCCTCACCCTCGATCCCATACTCGCCTATCCTCCCACCATCAACGCCCGCACCCCAATCCTCGTCGCCTTCGACATCGTCAGCATTGTCGTCGTCGTCATCGAGCAAGGACACCGCCAAAACCGTGGGGATCGCCATCGGCTGCGTCCTCGGCGCGCTCGTGATCCTCTCGGCTGCAGGTCTGCTATGGTGCCGCAGGCGGCACCGGATGCGCCAGAAACCCCCCTCGGCGAACTTCCTCATCCTATCTTCCGCAGGCAAGCACCACGCCCCTCTGACCCACATCGACTGACCCCCCTCCGCGCAGATCTGCCGCCATACCTCCCTACGAGCGCCCGCAGCAAGTACGCGCCCACCACAGACGGCCGCGCGCTCTTCCCGGCGGCGGTCGTCGCGCCGTCGCGCGACGAGAAGTCCGAGCTGCCTGCGCCCGCGACCAAGCCAGTAGAGGGCACGAGCGGGGCCGCGTACCTGCGCGGGTACCTCCCCGACTCGAAGGAATGGCTCCGCAACGCGGAGCGCGCGCGCGCGGCGGCCGCCGCGGCAGCACAGACCGCGCATGGAGGGCCCGGCGGGCACGCGGCCGCGTACGAAGGCGGGATCGCGGGCGGCGAAGGCGGGCGGGCTGGGGTATGAGCGGGTGGCCTGCGCTGGAGTGCCGTCTTCGAGCTCGGGGGACTTGCGCGGGGCGGCGTGGTGGCCTGCCTGCGTGCGGTCCCTCGCCCCGGGCACGCGGACCTCACGCGGGCGAAGGTCGTCGGGCGGGGTCATTGTGTGATCGGCGTGGGGTGCCTGACGTCGCCAGGCGTGTATTATATGCATGTGTGTATCATGCCATGAATCATATCCGTACCCTTCTCGAGTGCCTTTGCGCCATCGATGCAGCGAGAGAGTACAGCGAGCGAAGACTAGATGGGTGTTTCGTGCCCGGCGATCTATGAGACGGCGCATTCCTCTTGGTAGCAGGGGGCCACCCGCGGCAGCCTGGCGTCGTTGTCGATCGACGAGATTCTATGGTTGCGTCAGACTTGCCGGCTCATGAACCTGCTTCTACGACAACCCGTCTCTCGTTTCTCTCGCGGAATGTAGACCAGCCAGAACACGGCTCGGACGGGCAATCACGATCCACAATCATGACTGTGACCGCGTCCGCCAAAAAGCAAGTTCGAGTGCGAAGAAAACGATCCTAAATACAAAACAAAGATGCAAGCCTCAACAATACGCAATCAACAGCGCCCATCCGTCCGTCCATCCATCCCCCTAACTTACCGCGCGACGCCCACCTAGAACCCCCCGAACGCACCAACGAGCCTCACCACGCTCTCAAGCCCTTCTCTGACCCTACCACCACCCCACCCCCACCCCCGCCCGCACCGAACCCAAACCCAAACCCGGCTCCACACCCGCGCCCGCCGCCGTACCCGCACCCATACAGCGCGACCGCAACCGCGAGCCCCAGCACGAGCACCGCGCTCGCGCCCACGAGCGCCTGCCGCGCGTCGCGCCGCCGCCGCCGCCACCGCCAGTGCTGCGGGCCGCGCGGGCGCAGCGGCCTCTTTTTCTTTGTCTTTTTCTTTTCGTCCGCGGGCGCGAGCGTGGGCGTGGGCGTGGGCGGCTGGCGCCGCCGGCGGAGGCGGAACCAGCTCGTTTTCTCGTGCTCGTGCTCATCTGCCCAATCTCCGTCCTCGCCTTCGCCTTCGCCTTCGCCCTCGCCCTCCTCCTCCTCGTCTTCCGCGTCCGAGGCCCCCTCCTCGTCCGACTCGTCCGCGGGCATCACGACGTCAACGCCCCGCACCACAATCGCCTCCGCCTCCGCGTCCGCCGCGGCCCAGTCCCACTCGCCGTCCGCGCCCCCGAGCGCGTGCTCGCGCCACGTGCGCACGGCGCTCGCGGGCCCGAGGGTGCGCTCGAGGCGCAGCGCGGGGTGCGACGCGGGGTAGAGCGCGAGCAGCGCGTCGGCGTGCGCGAAGAGCGCGCGGAGGGAGTGCGTCGGTTTGAGGGCGTGCGGCGTTCGGCTGGCGGCGTGGGGTGCCGGTGCGGGCGCGGGCGCGGGCGCGGGCTTGGGCGCGGGCGCGGGCGCGGGCGTGGGTGCGGGCGGTGCGAGCTGCGGTGTGCGAGGGCGCGAAGGCGGCGGGGATGGCGGGAGGGGCACGCGCGTCGGGTCGAGGAGGGGCACGCGCGCCGCCCGATCTGGCAGAGGCGCGGTCGGCGCGGTCGGCGGTGGCGTTTGCATCGGGGTCGGGGTCGGTGACGGTGCGCGGGTCGGCGGCGGCGAGGGGGGGAGCGGGACGTCTGCCGGGTCGCGCGGGCGGGCGGACGACGACGACGACGGAGGCGGCGGCGGCGGCGAGGCCAGGGCTGAGGCCGGGGCGTGCTCGTGGACGCATCCTGCGTGCTCGCCCTGCCCCGTTCGCCCATCGCCATCGTCGCCGGCGGCGGCCACGTCCTGTGCGCCCTGGGCATCCTGCTGCGCATCGTGATCATGGCCGCTGTCGTCATGGCCGCCGTCGTGCGCGGCGGCGGCCACGTCCTGTGCGCCCTGTGCATCCTGCTGCGCATCGTGATCATGGCCGCCGTCGTCATCGCCGCCGACGTGATCGCCGTCATCCTCGTTGTCCTCGTCCTCGTCATCATCAGCAAAATCCGGCAACCCGCTCAGCACGGCGTGCACCATGCCCTCCTCGCCCGCGGCCGCGAGCTCGTGCACCTCCGCGCGGCGCGCGAGCGTGACCTGCGCGGTGCGCGCGATGTTGTGAGGGTGCGAGACGGTGCGAGACGGTGCGAGACGGTGCGAGACGGTGCGAGACGGTGCGAGACGTTGGGAGATGGCGCGAGGGCGCGTCGCATCAAGGGCGAGGGCGAGTGGAGGTGTCGAGGACGGCGCGGGGCGCGGGCGCGTGCAGGGTACGCATATATGCACGAATCGCGCGAATCGCACGAACGGCGCGCATTTCGTAGGCCAGACGAACATGAAAAAAAAAAGGATGTTCAGCGCCGCGGTCCTCGCCGTGCACATCTCCGAATCGCAGACGCGAGGCCCAAAAACGCAGATAAAGGCGAAAATGAGACGCCGCGCGGCTCGCGCGCGCGCGAGCAGCCAGACACGCAAATACGTCCCGACGGCCGCAACGCGGTCCAAAAGCGAAGATCCAAAAGCGCAAGAGTGCAAAAATCAAAAAATCAAAAGTGCGAAAAAGGGAGACAAAGACAACGAGGGAAAGGAAAGGGAAAGCGCAAGAGGCGCACGCACCGCAGCGGCGAGGTACACGACCGCGACGGGCGGGCGGGCGAGGAGGTAGTCGAAGATGCGCTGTGCGCGCGCGAGGGACGGCGCGTCGTGCGCGAAGAGGGTGAGGAGGTGGGAGAGCGAGGCGTACGGGAGCGGGGCGACGCTGCGTTGTGGGAATACGGGGGGGAGGGGGTGAGTGCGGGTGAGGAAGAGGGCGAGGGGGACGCACGATTCGAGGAGGGCGGCGTAGGTGGGGTCCGCGAGGCGGAGGAGGCGCATGAGGATGCTGTCGGGGGTGTCCGTGGGGCGGGCAGAGAGTGAGCGGGGGAGGGACTACGGAAGGGAGAAGCCGCACCGGAGGAGGCCGAGGAGGGGCTCGAGTATGCGGCCCATGGCATCGCGGAGGCGGTGGAGGCTGAGGCGGGCGAGGGCGGGGAGCTGGGCGTGCGGGGGGAGGGTGAGGAGGATGACGGAGGCGATGTCGTGGAAGCCCTGGCTGGCGCGGGTGAGCGGGGCGCGTGTGCGTGTGTGTGCGGCGGAGGGAGAGGAAGACGGACCTGGAAGTAGCTGAGGCCGGGGTGTCGCCGGAAGAGGGCGGTGACGAGGGCGTTGAGGGCTTGCTGGCGCTGGGCGTGGTCGGCGGGGGAGTCGTCTGGCGCACGTGCGGCGGGTTAGTAGGGAGGGGAGGAGGAGGAGGAGGAGGCGGAGAGGCAGACCTGTCGGGTAGAGGACGAAGCTGCGGTCCGTGTCGAGGCGGATCTGGCGCTCGTCTGGGTGCGCCTCACCGCCCCGGTCGAGGTCGCCGTCGAGGGCGCAGTCGGCGGGGCGGACGTGCAAGAGGCGGAGCCTAGAATCAAGCGCAAGCGCGGTGCGTCAGCGCGTGTTTTCCGGCGAGCTGCTTCGAGAGCGGCGAGCCCAGAGCAGAGAGATAAGAGCGAAGCGAAGGCGAGCACGCAGGATGAGGCGAGAGGGAGGAAGCGCGGGGACGCACCATATGGAAGCTCTGGCGCGCCCGAAGCCGCCTGGGGCGAGGCTGCGGCGGCGCAGGGCGTCCCAATCGATCGCGGCCGCCGTGGGGAGGTCGGATAGCGGGTGTGGCGACGAGGACGGAGAAGGCGGGCTGGGCCCGGGAGGGGATGATGGCGAGCGCACCATGTCCTCTCTCGACGGGGACCGTAGGCGCGTTGCCAGACACCCTCCCGCTCGCCTTCCCAGCACGTGCACCTTCGCGCGACGGGCGATGATGACGTCGCGCACGCGGGCCATCTAGATCGCCCGCGTCTGGGAGGGCTGGCACCGGGCTGGCCCGTGGCAGAAGCGTCCGGCGCACCGAATCGAGCGAGCTCTTCTTCCAGCTTTTTCCCAATCGGGGCAGCGGGGAGAATCACATGCCCGCGGCTGCGCCTTGAAAACGGCAGCTCCCAGCGTCGCTCTCCCAACACACAACACACACAACACACACACACCCTCCTCCTCCTTCGCCCCCAATGGCAGACACCCAGTCCGCGCCCGGCCTCCCAGAGCTCACCGTCCTCTCCCGCGTCGCCTCCATCCCCCTCATCACCTCCTCCCTCGCTGCCCTCACCGCCTACCCCGCCACCCAGCACGCCCGCGACGCCGCCCACGCCCTCGCAGCCCCCCTCGCACCCTACACCGCCCCCTTCGCCGCCCGCTGCGCCCCCCTCCTCACCCGCGCAGACGGCCTCGCCAACGCCGGCCTCGACGCCGTCGAGTCGCGCTACCCCTACCCCTTCCGCACCCCCCCGCAGGACATCATCGCAGACATCAGGGGCTCCGCAGACCACGCCCGCGCAGTCGCAGCAAAGACCGTCGACGATCGCCTCAAGAGCCCCGCCGTCGCCGTCGCGCAGGGCATCGACCAGGTATGACCTCATTCCCTTATCAGCGCGTCACGCATCGTGCCCCAGAGATTAACCCCTTCCGTCCTTCCGCCCGCCCGCCCGCCCGTTCCTAGCGCTTCACGCCCCTCGTAGACTACTTTGCCCTCGCCGTCTCGCGCCTCCACCCCGCGGACCCCGCCGGGCCCTCGCCCTCCGACTCTTCCTCCTCCGCCTCGTCCTCGTCCTCCTCGACCGCCGCCGACGACGCAAAGTACCAGTACCAGCGCGCGTACGCCCTCTCCCTCGACCTCAAAGACCAGCTCTACGTCTACTCCAACGACCAGCTCGCCCACCTCCAAGCCCAGAGCGCCCTCGTGTAAGCCCCCGCCCCGCCCCCGTCCCGTCCTTCGCATCTCCCTCACCTCCTCTCCCCTCTCGCGCACAGCCAAAAAGCCACCCAGACCGCCCACAGCCTCTCCGTCCTCGCCGCCTCGTCCGCACACGCCGTCCAGACCCGCACCCACGCCCTCTCCGAGACGATGCTCCAGGAGCTCCACCGCGTGCAGACCGCGACCGCCGCCCTCCCCGCCCACCTCCAGGCCGCCCTCGCCCCGCTCACCGCCGCCCTCGCCGACGCCCAGGCCGAGCTCGCCCGCGTGCGTGCAGAGGACGCCCCCATCGCCGACAAGGCTGCTGCGCTCGGTCGCACCGTCAGCGCCAAGGTCAAGCCCGTCCTCGAGGCCGTCGGCAGGCGCGTCGACGGCGTGCGCAGGCGCGCGTCGGGCCACCCCGCCGACGCGGTGCCGGATGCCGCGCCTGCGGCTGCGCCTGCGGCTGCGCCTGCGGGAGAGAAGTGAGCGGTCGGGGCTGGCGGTTCCCTCTATACGCGTTACTGGTCCCTCTCTAGACTTTTTCTCCTCTCTCTCTCTCTCTCTAGCGTGGTGTTGGTGTTGGTATTGGTGTTGGTGTTTTCTGGCCGTGTCTTACGATTCGATCATGTCCAGCTCGCGCATGCCGGTTGTTTCTTTTCATGTCTTTCTTACTTTACGCTACCCTCCCCTCCCCTCCCCGTCCCCGTCCCGTCCCCGTCCCGTATTTGTCGCCCCGTAGTTGTTCCCACCTCTGAGCCATCATTCCACGTCCGATGGTCTATGCACGCACGTCATGATTAGCATTGACATTTCGATGGGTCTCCGGAAGTGCTCCGGATGTGCGTGTTGGTTCGAGGGTGTCAAGCTTCAAGCTTCGAGACGGAGAGCGGCCGCGCGTGCTTGTCCTTCATGCTTGGGAAGGAGGGCGCCAGACAAAGAAAAAAATAACAGAAAAAATAACGGAAAAGAAAGATAGAGCCTCGTCGACGTCGGGACGCTTTGCAGTGCTCTACTGCAGGCGACCCTACGCGATCCCTGCGCATGCACGCACACGGAACAACCCGCGCGAACGGAGCGGGAGAGTGGGATGCTCTCGTTCTCGGAGGCGCCGGCCGCTCCCGTCTATGTTTATCTTTTTGGGGGCCTCGATGCGCGATGTGCGATGTGCGATTGCGTCGATGCGTCGATGCGCGACGCGTTGGGCACGTCTCGTGGCTCGTGCGCTCTTGGACGGGGACACCGGACGGGAGCGAGCAGCCAGCGAGGGGCCGTCCGTGCGCCTCCATGCGCCTCCGAGCGCGACTCGCCGAGGGCTGGGGTTCCGATTGGATGCCAGGATGGGCCGGAGAGCCGTCTGCACAGGCGGACGCGGACGCCGACGCGGGCGGCATACGGCGGCATACGGCGGCATACGGTGATACTCGAGCGAAGGGAACGATGTATATTGAGAAACGGACGGGGGAGAGCGAATATCCGAGAAAACGGGAGGGGAAACGGAGACGAGGACGGGACGGGACGGGACAGGGCGGCGTGAGCGCTCATCGCAGCACCCTGCCCCCGCCCCCGCCCCCGCCCACATCTGCGTCTGCGTCTGCGTCTGCGTCTGCGTCCTCGTCCCCAACGCCGACGCTAGCGCCCAAACTCGACGCGCCGGACCCCGCCGGGAACACTCCCCCCGTCCTCTGCACCGGCACCGGCACCGGCACCGGCACCGCGACCCCGCGCGCGCGCAACGCCGCCTTTTCGTCCACCACGACCGCCGCCGCCGCCGCGCCGACCCCGCGCTTCTCGTCGTACGCGCCGTCGTACGCGCCGTCGTCGTCGTCGTCCTGCGCGTCCGAATCCGAGCCGTCGTCCTGCGACTCCGAGTCTGCGCCCGAGCGGGAGGTGTCGGAGGCGGCGGGGGCCTCTTCTTCGAGGAGGGCGCCGGCGAGGCGGAGGGGGGCGTAAGTGGTGTCGAGGATCTGTGGCGGCGGAACGGGGGCGGGGCGGGGCGGGGCGGGCGAATGCCAGGCGCGAGACGCCGAGGAGAGCGCGCGTGAGATCGTGCGCGAGGCGGAAAGATCTGGAAGGAGGGAGGGAGAGAGAGGGGGGGAGAGAGGGACGCACGGCGAGGTTCTGCCCTGCGCAGACGGCCTTGACGAGGAGGCCCTCGTGGCGCGTGTGCAGCGCGCGGCGGAGCGAGCGCGCGAGGAACGTGGAGAGCGCGGGGAGCGCCCACGTCGGCGGGACGCGCTCGAGGACCTGGTGCGCGACGGGTATCCGGAAACGTTGCCGTACGTGAGTACATCAGATTAGATACGGAGGAATGAGTCAGATGGGGCGACGCACGTCGACGACGTCAAAGTTGGCCGCTTGCGCGTTGAGCAGCGCCGCGCTCGCGCTGATGGACGCGGAGGACGTGATTGGGAGCGGGGACGCCGAAGGGCCGGTCGATGGCGAGGGCGAGGACGGCGAAGGCAGCGGTGACGCGCGGTCACGTCCCGGCGCGTCGCTGTGGTCGCCGTCATCATCGTCATCGTCAGAACAAAGATCACGCAGAGCAGCCGACAGACGCACCCGCCCATGTACACCTCCAGCAGCACCTTCAGCAGACGCCTCGTCTCCGCGGGGTCCGCCTCTCCCTCCCTCCCCGCGCCCGTCACCGCCTGCGCCGCCTTCGCTGACGCACCGCCGACACCCGCCCACGCGCCGAGCCCATGCTTGTCCGCCAGCGCGCGCGCGACGCGCGGCGGAATCGCGCTGTCCCCGGCCGTCGCACAGTACGCCTCTGCCGACGCGTGGTCCCGCACGGTGAGCGCGAGGAGCGTGAGCGCCGCGGTGTGGTTGCCGAGCTGCGGCAAGGGGGAAGAGTGTCAGAAGCGCCGGGCCGCGTTCAGCCTCGGTGTCTCGGGTCACGACGAAACGCGCGCGCGCACCTTGCCCTCGACGATCGCGACCTCGACGGCCAGCGCGCGCTCCCGTGGCACGAGGCGCGCGCGCACGGCCTGCGCATCGTATAGGCTTGAGGTCTGTAGGAAGAGCGCGGTGCGCAGGCGCGCGCGCTTCGCGGGCGAGTCGGGCGTCGTGGACGCGAAGTACGCGAGGAAGGGGGTCAGGTTCGGGGTCGGCGCCGACGCGTAGGACGCAGCTGTGGCGCAACGAGAGTGTCAGTAGGTCGAGGCGAGCGGGCGTGGGAGGGACTACGGACATTTGGCGCGCCAGAGCTTCGAGGTGGCGTCTTCGGACAGGAAGGAGAGGAGTTGGTCGACGCAGGTGATCGCGAGTTCGGTGTGTAGTGTCCGATCCTGTGCGGGCTCTGGTGAGGACGAAAAAGAGGAACGTCAGAAGCCAGGGACGCACCGTGCTTCGCTTCTGTAACACCAGATGCTCGAGGAATTGCGTGCCAGCTTCCGGATTTGCGTCCCGGATCTGCTGCAGCATCGCGAGGTCGTCTTCGGCTCTATTAGCACGCTTCGTTGAGCCTTGTGAGGTGAGCAACTGCTCGAGGTATTAGTTATTCATAGGTGTATTGGTGGACATTGAGAGTCGCAAACCTTGAGAGCGCGCTCCGGGTCTTTTCTTGTGAGCCAGATGCCCCACTGCTGCGTGAGTTGACGATTCCGCCTCTCGGTGAGGAGCGCAAACATGTCTGATAGTGGATCTGGGATGTCCGCGTCCGTCCATTCGCCGTCGGCCAGTCTGATGTCGATCGTGAGTAGAATTCCGATGATTTCATCAAGCACGCACTTGGACCACGCTTCAAGCAGCTTCGCGTCGTCTCCACGTTTCGCGTAGATTTTGCAGAGCGCGTTGTATTGCCCCGTCAACCGGAAGACGGGCTCCAGCTCGGGAAGGACGAGATGTGTTGAATCGTCGAGGAGCGCATACAGCTCTTCGGTTTTCTCCCCGTGTGCAAACAGCTTCGCGAGTACAGTGTCGACAGTCTGCTCTCAAAAGCCATCATTGTGTTAGCACCGCGATGAATGTGAACGACCTGGACAGAGAGGCACTCACTGCGTGCGCCTCAGGAGTGCCCGAGTCCCCACGTATCCGCCGCCATTTCCTCAGAAACGTCTCGAGCATCTCACGAGCCTCGATGCCGAGTATCCGCCTCAGCTCGGCGGTGGGCGGCGCGGATCGCGTATTGGGCGCGAGGTGCGGGGAGTAGTTCCTGACTAGGTTCGCGGCAACTAGATCAGTCCAAGGAGGGCGGGGCGTGACGAAGGATGCCAGTGTTCGCAAGCAGGGACACGAGGGTATCAACCGGAAACATGTAAAGAGTCGTCGGTGAATTTGGACAGACGGATGGAGGGGCGTGGGACACGGCATTGAACAGGCAACACTGAGAGAGGGACGCACTTATATCGTCGACCGAGTCGTAGGGCGGCATGCAATCCGCCACGCCGGCGAACATGTCGACCTCGAGGACGGAGGAGAGCAGGGAGCCGCGGAGGTCGGGGAAGTAGGATACGAGGGCGCTCGGGTCGAGGTTGCCTTCGAAGAAATCGTATCCCGCGTCTTCAAAGCGCGTCTCAGACATCAGCTGGAAGCCCAACCGCTGGTAGACGTAGCGGAGCTCATCTGCCTAGAAAGCATCGCACCTTCGGGGGGTTCATGCTCGAGCGGAACGGCCACACACGCACCTCGTCCTCGTCCACCGTCAGCTTGCCCTGCAGCTTCTTCCGCTGCTGATCAGCGAGTTCCACAACATCGTCGAGTCTATGGCTCTCTAACAAGGACTCGGCTTGTGAGATGAGTGTCGCAGGAAGAAGTGAATGTAGTGAATTGATGCCCAGGATCAGCACGCTCGAACGAGGAAACGTAGAGCGCCGTGCCATAGAAGAGACGTCGCGATTGTCTCCCTTCCAGTATTATATAGACAACACAAGAATTCTAACGGGACAGCAGATTTTGTGGAAATACAGAAGTCAAGCTCGCAGCAAGGTGGGAGATGTGTAAAGCGTGAGAAAATCTGCTAAATGATCATACATCATGCATCATGTCTCGACAGGTGGTACCTCTATCTCCTGTCCGTTGTCCTCCAAATCCTCCAGCCGTTTCTCTAGTGTCTCGAGATCCTCTTGCACAACGACTCTCTCAACGAACTTGGGGCGTCCTTGCAGTTTCACCTTCTTCATGCGCAGTTTCTCAGACTGCTCTTGCGATGGCACGAGGAACCCATTGAGGCTAACGGTGAGCGTGCGGCGTTCTTGTGCAAGAAAAGCTGTCGGTGATGCGGAGGGCAATGGAAGTGGAGGAGCTGGGATAACTTGTACGATTGTCTGTGTGTCTAGGTTGTGGACTTCGATGGTCTGATTTGGGAGTAGAGTCGTGATGTATGGGTAATCAAGGCCTTGCAAACGACTTCGAGTCAGCGGCCTCCTTCAAAACAATACGAGACAACAAGAGTACGCACAAAGTGCGATCGGATGACTTGGCCATTCAAGCGTCCCGCGCACCGGATCACCATCCCCAGTGATGAACAAGCCCATTGTGCTGGCACCGTTCCATGACAATATGAGAAACTCGTTCTCTGCGATCACGGCGATCACTGGGCGGATGCGGGGTCCACCCGAGTCTCCAGCCTGGTTTATTGGCATTACAGGTGTTTGTATAGCTTGATCGAGGTCGACCATCGAATAATTCTCGCGGTCAGCGATGCACAGTCGACGACCGGAACGCTTTGCGAAAAAGGCACCACGGAGCGGGATAGACTGGCACTCTCGATGTTAGTGCATATTGCGGCAAAACGATTTTTATGTGATTTAACACACCTTCTCGATGTACAGGCGTTCCCGTAACCCACAAAGCATGATGCTGTCCCGCTTGATGACACAAAATTCAACCTGTTCCGCCTGCAGTGGCGGATCTGTGAGAGGCGGCGCTGAAAGCTGCAACTGCTGATGATCGACTGCCAACGCGACCACGTTGCGTATGGGCTTGATAGGCACGGCATCGAGTGAAGGAAGTGTGTAGAAATGAATCTGATGGTCTTCAAACATTCGTATCAAGGGTAATATTGAGATTTTGGCAACATGCATGCACGAGAACACATACCGGACAGTATGAACGCGCGGCTTATACTGGGCGCAAGCACGATCTCATCGACAGGCTTGTCGTTTGGCAAACTCTGGCGGGAGAGAAGGCTGTAGGATTCAGGCTACCGACCATGTGAGCGAGATAACTTGAAGTGGGGCCAGGCTGAAGCACCTCTTCTGGTCCATTGGCCTGCAGAGCAAACCGTAGCAGTTCGCCATTGGAGCAGCCGACATATATTTCAGAGCCTGGGTCAACATCAGTCTTGAGACTTAATCAGAAAGTTTTGTCACATTGGGGAACGCGCCATCGCGAGATCCATAGTACTCTGAACACCGAAAGACATACCTAGAGCCTGGGCACACTTCACATCCACAGTCGGAATCCCTTCGGATGAGTTATAGCCTATAAACCAGCGCTATTATTTCTCTATGTCTACCACAATAGACGTGAAGAGAAGCAGACCATAAGAGTCGACGACGGTGTCTATGAGGGGTTGAACTTGATAAGGTGGAACATCAACTGGTTTTGTCGGTGCGGAGGTCATCGAGTGAGCGCGAAGGGAAAGCGTGACTTTATACTATGACATCGACCTGTGACGTCCTGTGACCCTTACATTGCCAGAGCAGCTCCCGATCGAGCTCTCTTGCATCTCTCGAGAGTCGCCATGAGTCGCTTTTACACCTTGAACTTGGACATTTACACCCAGACATTCTTGTGAGTCCACAAGTCGTATGTGATAGGGTGCCCTCGAAATACTGTGTCATATTTTGACTTCTTCACACAGCTGATTATCACGGTGTCAATGGGGAACGACATTCACGATATCTACGAACAGACGCTCCCCTCTCTGCAACTGAAACGTCAATACTCCTCCCTCAATGATATTCTTCCAGAAGATATCCTCGTTTCCATATTCCATGCCATCGCCAATCGCGAGTTTGCAGATCAGGCACACGCGTCAGACTGGGAGCGCCAACGCCACCAGTTCCTGTGCACAATGGACTTGATCCAGATCACCCACGTTTGCCGGCGCTGGCGCTATGTCTCCGTGAACGATCCCAGACTATGGTCGCACATTCTTTGGAAGCGACCGAAGTGGTCCGCAGAGATGCTACTCCGCTGCAAAGAATTGCCCATTACCATCGATCAGACTATCGACAATCATCCGTCAATTGCAGACATGCGCGAGATCTTGTCTTATCTGCCTCGCACGAGGGCGCTTCGTCTCAGCGGGCGTCAGAATGTCTGCAGAGCGTTTGGCAGAGAGCTCTCACAGCCTGCGCCGATGTTGCAATCAGCGACACTCATTGGCTTGGAGAAGGCCTACTATTTTTGGGATGATGAATCTTCAATCGTCCCGTCTAACCTGTTCTCCGGGCATGCTCCGAACCTCCGCCGCCTCGTCATCTCTAGGTACACGTTGTCGTGGAAAGCGCCTATCATATCTGGCCTTAGGCATCTGGAGGTGCGAATGGACAATCCGTATCCCTATCGCGCGATCAGCGACTACCGGGACAGAATCATACCGCTCACATCGACCAATGATATTCTTGATGCCTTAGAGCAGGCGCATGAACTGGAAACTCTCGTCCTCGCGTTCACCTTACCCTACATCCCCGATAACAAACCGCTGCGTTCCATCGATCGCATCATCCGCATGCCTAGACTCTCTCGACTCATTCTACAAGGGTATATGCGCGACTGCGCGGATTTCGCGGGTCATCTCGCTATCCATCCCAACGCTCGACTGCAATATCATTGCCTGTACGCCGGAAACGGCGAAGACTCATCTGATCTCGCTTTGAGGCTATTGCAGCCTTGTCACGCTAGCATGACATCGAAGCCGATGGATGTGTTTTATGCGCATCATGAGCTTCGATTCTTCGACCTTAAAGCTGTAGAACGAATGAATCAGAGCCCCACATTCGACTTGATGCTTGATCAAGGGCCTTTGCGAGGCCCCGAATCCGAAACACGGAATGCGTGTTTATTGGCTGCGCTACAGGTTTTGCGAAGCCAATTCGTTCGACGTGCCGAGGAACAAGTTCCTGCAATCCATGTCCCCCGTCCTTTCAACTCTGCACTTTTGACAACATACTCGACGCCTGCGATTGCTTAGATATGGAGTGCGTAATATTTTCATGGACTGGACGAATCTGGTTGTATTCGCGGCAAATGTCATAGACTCTCCCTTTTGACTGATGTAGGTATAGCTATTTGTAGCACATTGCTTTCGTTTTGAACGTTTGGATAACGAATGCTTTGCTGTTCGACTGGGACCACTGCCGACGTGCCGCTGATTGCCGCGGAGCTTCAATAGCTTACGTCAGAATTTCATGCACAAAACTATCAGTCAGCTTTTTTTTCTCTCTTCACTACCGCGACAGATCCAAGGCCACAATGCTCGTCCCGCACAGGACGTCGGAACGTCTGTTCTGGCTTCCATCTTTGCGAGCGGGCTAAGGTCTGAGGATATAGCTCCCTCGATCGACTCTCGCAGGGTCCGAGTCTAACGACTCGAGCAACATACAAGAAATTCGCTTGCTTCACCTTGTCCGAAGACATGCCATCTGTTTCTCTAGATGCGGGGGCGTCGAGGGTGGTGAATGCAGACTTGAGATATGTTGCGGAGCTTGGGCGGTACGTTTTGTCTCATCTCTCCTCCGAGTCGTGGGTCAGTGCCCTCGATGCCCTATCGCACCTTTCGTCTGTTTCAGACGATCAGACATCAGGCAGTGTCTGAAGTGTTGTCAACTCGCTTCATTGCGACACAGACAGGAGTATATGACTCTGGGAGAACACCACTCCGATCAGAGCCCTCCGGGAGGACACCACTCCGATGGAGAACACCACTCCAGTCTGATTGGGGAACACCACTCTCCAAGTCGAACCTCTTTCCCAGACGAGCGTTAGCCCTTCAGTACTGAAGCTTCAGTCATGATCCGTGGCGAGAAGCGGGGGCCATAACTCACAGCCGCCGCCATGATCCAATGAGGTCAGAAGACATAACCTGTCGCTGTTGTGGCTAATGCAGGAAAGAGTGTCTGCCAACCCTGGTAGGACGTGGACCTTGTCCAGTTGCGTTTCGACAGTCATGAGTTGAAGACACTGGTGTATGAGGGGATGGGAGTTTGTGAGGTGCACATCGGTACCGTCCTTCAGTGCAATTTGTGGCTCGCGCCTTTTGTTCCCCATCAGGAAACAAAGGTGTGAAACTTGATTCAGACTACTCTGGGTCTGTCGCCATTCAATTTTTTCCCTCCTGACCTCTTCGTGAGGTTTTCTATGTGTATGGTTCCTGCTATAAAAATGCATATCTATATGAAGTTGTCACTGTATCTTGTATCTGCCCGAAGCTCGTCACAACAGCCACATATCACAGCAACTACATAAATGAAACAATAAGCACTGTATCTTCCATGCCTTCATTCTCGTCGCGCCGTCCACGATACGTCTCTCGCATCCTACAGTTCACGGCCAGCTCCCCGCTAGCACCAGTTGGATGGGCTAGCGATAATGCGTGTCCAGTTGGATGGACCACGGCTTCGTGCCAGTTGGATGGGCTTCGCTCACTCCTCAGAGAAAAAGAGTCCAGTTGGATGGACAAACAGCCTCGACCTCTCGACCTCATCGCTTACGGGGCGATCGTCCGCTGAGCCTCTTCCGCCGCCTTCACCGCCGTCTTGAAGGCATCCAAAAGAACTTCCCGAGACTCCATTCCAACGCTCACGCGCACAAGGTCTGACGGCACGCCGAAGGACGCCGCCCATTCGAGCTCGGTGTAATGTGCCAGGATGGCATAAGGGCAAGCGAGGGTGAAATTGGTGCCGAGGCTGGGCCCTTTGAAGCAAGGGAGATTGTCGAAGAATGCCTTCCCGGCCTGCATGGAGTGGAAGGAAAGGGAGAATAGACCCCCGTATCCGCCCTTGCGTCCGTCGACACCTTTGATACGGCACTGGTCGTAGTTGTGTGTGGTCTGCCATTTCGGATAGTATACTTCTTTGATGGCGGGAGACGCGGACTGCTTTGCGGCGTACAGGAGATCGCAGACGGCTTCGGCATTGGCGTCGATAACGGCGATACGACGGCCAAAATTGCGCGAGTTGCGTTCCATGAAGATAGCGTCTTCGTCGAAATAGACGTCCTCATAGTTTTCCTGGAGATGGGCCTTGAGAGTCTCATAGTGTTTCTGAGATGGGTTCAGGACCAAACTGGAAGATATGTTAGCACATCTTCTGTATTTTGGAGCCACGCGGGCATACCTTCCACCCATGACATTAGAATCACCGCTGAAGACCTTCGTCAAGCTTGTCACGACGATATCTGCATACTGCAGCACCTGGACGTTCATGAAATTGCCGATGGTCTCATCAATTATGATGAGGAAATCGTATTTGTCCGCCAATTGACGGAGGCGCGGCAAGTTCCCTGAGCGCAAGAGTGGATTCGACGGGAATTCGGTCACAAGCGCGAGGATAGGCGGCTTCGATGGATCCTGTGCCGACAGCGTCGAAAGCGTGGTCTCCAATTCATCTAAAGTCTCGTCCAAACCGTGGCCAAAGAAATAGCAACCGGGGCCCCATTTTTCCAAGGTCTTCAAGGTGTCTGTATATGGGAAGCTATTGACAATGAGCGTGGATGATGCAGGCACATGCGAAAAAAGGACACATACCCAAAACATACAGTCTTCCTCTCTCCTATCGCTCCCAATGCCAGCTGGTGTGAAGACCAGATGGCCGCCATGCCAGTAGGGTATAAGAAGACATCGTTCTCGGTAACGGGTACCCCTCGGACGCTCTGCCCGACCTCAGTCTCTGCCTCGCTATTTTCGGCGATGTTGACGAGCACACCTGCGATGCGCCGACGAAGGGCCACTTTTGCGTTCGAAGCAGACGAGACGTTGAGATTGCGTCCATAGCGCTCCTCTATGAACCTAGCCATGTCCGCATCGAGGTCGTCGCTCTTGTCGCCAAGAGTAGATGTATTTGGCCCACCACGGCTGATCGCAGTGTTCCCAGGCGGGGATCCTGCGATCCCCTTGCCCTTTGCAGCATAGTGCTTGTTCGATGTCTTTGACGGTGCGGATGCGGCGGGAGGCTGAGTCGTCGCATCGCGGGCAAGCACTGAAAGACAATGCTCAGCAAGGCGGCTGGAAATTCCGAGGCCGGTATGCTGCCAGAACTGTTTGGCGACGGAGAAGAACTCTGCTGGGAAGAGGACAGCGTGCACGCCTGAATCTGGACCGACATCGGGGAGGCGTAGGTGGACGACACGTGCTGAGACACATCGGACGGTGAGGAACGCGCGGGCAAATTCAGCGGTGCGTGCGGAGGGAAGGAGGAGGGCATTCTCGGAGGGCGTTCCAAATTTTTGTTCACAAATCTCGCAAGCTATGCAACAGAAGAGATTGTCAGTCAATGCTTTCAGAAAGTAGAGCGTTCCAATATGACTTGCTATGTCGAGCTACATGCAAGTTGAGGAAAGGACATCGCTCACCTTCCGAATACTCAAATGGATAAAAAATCTCGGGTATCCCGTCTGCATACGACTGACGACACTTGGGTCGCCTTCTTCATATCCAACATTGTCTGCCCATGTAGGCAGCGAAACTGAGATCGCGTGCTGTGTGTAAGGTGGGACAGAGTTGCCAGTTGGGTTGTGGGGTGCAGTCATTCTGTGCAAAAAGTAGCCGAGTTGAGAAGAGTGAGCGATGTGCGGGGTATATATGAATAATGAGCGAGATTTAGAAGAGGAATGTGGTCTGATCAGAAAATCGAAAGGCGCTGAGAGGTGGAAATTTCAGAACAGCTGGCCGTAGCTGGCCGTGGCGCGTTGACGAGTCATACGAGGGCATCTTATCTTATCTCATTGGGTTCGGTTCCATCGGCCGAAGCGCCACAGCCTGCTCAGGTCTAACAACACAGAACATTACATTTGGTATAATATACAGCGTACAATGCAGCTGGACAAAAACAACTATGTATACAGACTTGGATTGCTTATTTATGTTTTACAGAAATGGGGACCAGAATCTTCATCAAACTTAGAACGACACTCACGATTGCGAACTTGAGAATGCCCGCACACCATTGCGGACTCGTCATCGCCCAGGCCCGCGACCACCAATGCTACCACGTGAGCTGGTTCTCACTAGGTCGCTGAACACACCGGAGGAGGAGCTTTGGCTCGAAGCAGATGAAGCGCGCCTGTGGCGCTGCATCCGGGTTGGGTCAACATTGGGAACGTTCGCAATGCGTGCGAAGAGGGAGAGAACTATAGAAGTTTTGAGGTTATGGCCGACATTCTAGAGAGAAAAATGGGGAGATAATGACGCACTGTCGACAATGGACACGATGCCCGACAGGTTTCCTTTTGCCGGCCGGCCTGCTGACGGTGACACGGAACCTTCTGCGGTCACGAATACACGGTGTGCATTGGCTAGAGCGAAAAGGAATCGGCCAGCACTCAGATAATAGTAGATGAATGGACATACTAGCGAGAAGTTTCTGCATGCAATAGGAAAGTGTGGATGACGGGGAGACGCTGTAGACTGTGAACGATAGTCTATACCTGTTATCCACCAGTAGATTAAGCACATTATCTTACCTGGATATTTGTCTCTTCCATCTGTAGAACCATCTGGCATCTGTATCACAGATCTTAGTAAACAAGGCAACGCAAAGCCCAGAAAAGCACTTACTTTGATCTGCGTCACTAGTTGTTGCAATGGCATTGTTAATACCTGGTTGCTTTGAGATGGCACGACGGTCTAGCATAAAGGAGTTCCAGTTCTGAATAATTTCTGACATGCAGTTCGATAGGGCTCACCTTCCCGATATCTGTTACACTAACAGCACTCAGCAGGTTGCCAGTATCCTCGTGGACAACAGCAACACTGCTCACCCCGAGCTCACTCATGACCTTCATGGCATTCAGCACAGTATCACCGGTCGTCACCGCAACGACTTCAGAGTGCAGGTTGAGAGAAGGCAAGGAAAGAGAGCTCAATGGGTTATTGAGGTAGCGTAAGAATGATGACGTGGGCGAGTTGAATGAGGCGGAGCGCACAGAAATGGGAGACGCGAGAACAGGTGAAGAAGAGGGCGACGACGGTTGGGGGCGGGCAAATGAGGTGAAGTAGGCAAGCAGGCGGCGATCGGAGATGATACCAATGTGCGTTGAGCTGCTCCCAAACGGGGACTTAACGAGCACTAGCAAAAGCAGATGAGAATCAGAGCAGGATGTCTCGAAGAATGTAGTGCGCACCTCGATGTGTTCCAGAAGAAAATGCACCCAGCAGGGAAACAACGGTTGCGTCATGCGGCAGCTCAACGAGCGGGTTCTTTTCTGACAGGTCTGAACCATTTCCAGAAACTTTCAAAGGTATTCTGCCTGGACAAAAATAAACAACTCACTGCTAACAAGATTGACCGGCACTCTTCCAGCCTTAGCCGCTTCCATGATCTGCGTCACCCGCGGATTCTCTATGAGATGCTCAGGGCTGTATGTATGTCGCGTAGCAGCAAATGTAAGAAACGCGTTTACATCGGCGAACTAGATATTTATTATCAATTCACGCGGAATCGCAAGCCGGTGGACAATGTCGCTCACGTCAAAAAGACCAGTGTATGGTGTCTTTGGAGCTCCAGAGGACGGCGTTGACTTGACAGCCAGACATAGAATGTCGCGTGATAGCAGCAACTGTAGTTATATATACTTCTGTGCCCTTTGCACAATGTCAACAATCCAAGGATCGCCTACCTCGCATGCTTCTTCGACGGTGGTCTCCGCATCAACATCGACGATCGGACAGTCGACCAAGTCTTCAAGAAATCCAAGAAATCATAAGGCATAGACTGCGCGAGGAGGTGATATCGAAGCTGACCTTGCGCAAGCGCACCTTTCCATGCATTCACCCACTCCTCGCTCTCCGCGTTAGGAGCGACGACGAAGCGCGCAAGAGGGCTCTGACTCCTTCCACTCCTGGTGCTGGAGACCGACATGCGCTTGTTGAGGGACATGGCTCTTCTTCGTCCTCGGTATCACTGGGAATGATGTAACTACAGTGTCCTCTGGGAAGGCAGAGAGGATACAGGAGGATACACGGTGGTGAACGGACTGTGGAGAAAGAGCGGACATGCGCTCAATAATGCGCCATAGATTGGGGTAGAAATCCCGTTTTGGAAGGTCTGATGTTCGATCAAAACACAGGAAAATCTGGAAATCAGCTAAGTTGTTTCTATCTCTGAGAGACCACGGTGGTATAAAGTATATCTCGCAAGTGTGCATAATCTCTAGAATTTTAAGTTGTTACTGGTCGAACAGCAGATTTATGGTGACCTCGCGAGACCCGCCCCCCTTATGCACATGCGTAGGACGATTATTCGAGTTACAAGCACATAAACTGCTCTAGAATTCGCGACGATTTGCGACTGAAGAGGGGGCTAATGGTAACACGTGACTTACGCGACGGTTCGATCGCGGCTTTGTTGTGCCAGGACGCGTGCCGATCACTATTTTGGGCGCGGTGGCACTTGAACCCAACCCAACCGCCTTCCACCACAACCCGCGGCATCGTACAGTTCTTCTCGCGTGTACCCCTTTACCTTAGTTTCAGTCATTCTCATCTATCAACATCCTGATTTCAAAGGCGTATCTCCATTTCATTTCTTCATTTCAACCTAAATTTCCAGACCGAAGCATGGATTGTGGCATGAAAACCAAACTCGCCAAGAACGGCATCGAAAGGAACCGCAAGTCCCTGGTCAAGTCTTTCTTCACTAGCTCTATACCTGTATCCGTCTCCTCTCCCATTTCCGACCCCGACAGAGTGGCAGAACTTCCATCTCGCTCTCCAAGCAGGATGAGCTTCCATGAACCCGCTCCACCAGACCCTCCTCACCGCCCTCGTACTCTTCGTCGTTCAAAGAGGCTATCCGACGGAGGACTACAAGATGCAAGTATCTTCTTCAAGAAGAGTCAAGATGTCGCAGGGATGTTACACTCAATCGACGAAGGAGACTCATCGGATAGTTCGGACGACTCGTGGCCACCGGAAGACGGAAATCTAGACTCGGACCCCTTTTTGGCGGCATTTGCCTCCCCCCTCCCATCAATAATAGAGCCTATACCCCACCATGTCCTCTCTATCGACCTTGAGACGGATGAGTGCACACCGATTTTTCCAGTTTGCCACAACAACGAGCCGCTACCTCCGGTCATCCTGCGACCACCTAACTCCGTCCGCCCCCTCCCAGCACATCACGGGCATTCACGCAGCGCTCTACAGCATCTTAAATGGGTCTGGAGTTTGCGCTACGAGGAGTGGATGCGATACCACCTACAACTCGAGCGCATCGCCCAAACCAGTGCCTACGGGGGGATTGTCGATGTTGCTGTCCCAGAGCCCCCTTCATCTAGATCGAGATCTACATCACCTACAAAAACGGCGCGCTCTGCGGAAAAGGGAAGGGTTGAGATGAACCCCAATATCTTTCCACGAACCGGAGACCTGTCTAGCCTTCATGATCCCGAGGCTGCTATGATTGACCGTGCCTTCTGCCACTACCCTCTGTACACAATACAGAAGGTGCTGTTCGTCCATGGCATGGACACCCGCGCATCTCGGAGTAGCAAATGGGACCACAGTGACGAGTCCTCGGAGGATTGTGCGTCGCTATGTGAGGATCCTCTTCCTCAGAGTCCCTCCCGCCCGTGCGTAGCGATTTCTTCGGGCGACCTCGATGACACGCCTGTCGAAGATTGGGAAGCAGCCAACACATCCTTCTACATGTCGGCTGAGGAGTTGAAGAACTCTAGACTGATCCCGCAGACAGAATCTTGCCGAGAGAAGAAAGGGCGCGAGGATAGCTGGCAGGGGCGATGGGAGGTCTTGACGGAGCTCGTGAATAGTCAGTTGGAAGACGAGCTAATCTCTATGGAACAACACAGCGGCGAAATGCCCAAGTCCACGACTGTGACAACTTCGATCGGTCTTCCTGTCGTTGTACGTCCCCTAGAACATGTACCGTCGACAGAGCCGAAGATCGATGTAGAGCGACCGAAAAGTCCCGCGAAGTTCTTCCTCGGTGATTTGGAGAACGAGATTGATTGGGACGATGACGACGACGATGAGACCTACGGACTGATCATGGCCAATCCCATGTTCACAAGGCAGAAAGGTCCGCGAGAAGAGAGCTTCGCGATTCACACTTCGGAGAAGGGAGATATCAAGGTGGGTATAATGAGTTCGGCCACCATGGTCTGTGTCTGAGCGTATGATGGTCTGGCCAAGGACTAGGGGGAGGGTGGTCTGCCTATACTGCTGACAGACTTCCATGAACGCTTCTGTATTTTCGCATCGACTGTAATCTGTAGCGCTGTTCTCAACCATCAAACTCGTTTTGTCACGACCCACTCATATTTCTAATACATTACATCAATCATCATTCAAGGATAACATGAGGAGAAGATGAGCCACATAGCGAGGACTGCCACTTCCTAGTTCTTCTTCGCCGCTCTCCCCGATCCAATCCCAAAGCCCCACTCGATCTGTCTGGAAGATCGAACCTTGACTCCCAGATCGTCAGCAAAGCTCCAGACAGTACCAGGGTTCTTCTGGAACGTCCGTCCGACAAAAATAATATCTGCTTCGTCCCTGTCGAGACATTCCTGTGCAACTTTCCCGTTGGTGATCGAGCCGACAGCTGAGACAAGGATCTTTCCTCCGTGCACCTTCTTGGCGGCAGCCGAAAAGTGAGCTTGGTATAGTCCGAAAGTGTTGATTTTCTGCTTGGGGTGGATGCCACCAGTGGAGACGTCCAAGACGTCGACACCGTGGTCAGCAAGAATGCCTGTGAGCTGGACTGTGTCTTCGATGCGCCAGGATGGCTCATCGGGCATAGACTCCTCGAGCCAGTCGGTAGCAGAGATGCTGGTCCAGATGAAGTGAGAAATGACGCAGCAGAGAAAAGAGTGAGACACACCGAAGGAAGAGAGGCGTGTCAGCAGGGATTGCAGCACGCACGGCATCGACCACCTCCAGGGTGAGTCGAATGCGATTCTCAAAACTACCGCCGTATTCGTCCGTCCGCTTGTTGCTCACAGGGCTCAGGAACGAGTGCAACAGGTATCCGTGAGCATTATGGATTTCGATGACGTCGAAGCCTGCGCGGATCGACCGCTCAGCTGCACTGACGTACGCTTTGACGAGGTCCTTGATATCCTCCTTCGTCAGCTCCTTTGGGACGGGGTAAGTCTCAGCGTATGGGATAGCGGAGGGGGCCCAGAGATTGTCGGGCCATCCTCCAGCTTCCTTCGTCGCTATCTGGCTAAAGCTAAGCCACGGGGCAACAGTGGAGGCTTTGCGACCGGCGTGTCCAAGCTGGATACCGATCTTCTGGTTCTGAGAATGGGCAAACTCGACGATTTTGGCCAACGCCTTCTCCTGCTCCTCGTTCCAAATCCCGGAATCCTCAGGAGTGGCGCGGCCCTCGGGAACAACAGCCGAGGCTTCGATGACTGTGAGACCGGGGCCTCGAGTGATGATACCACCAACTGAGGGATTTTGTGAGCCGTGGGTATTGTGACATAAAACACCACGCTGAGATGCACTCACGGTGGGCAAGATGCCAAGGCTGCACGACACCGTCTCTGGAAGAATACTGGGCCATCGGGGAGACCTATTGGAGAACTTCACGTTGAAATTGGCACAATAACATTTGGATAATTATACGAACCCATATGCGGTTGGGGAACTCAACTCCCCTGATTTTGAGAGGCTTGAACAGATTTGGGATGGGCTTTCCATCTGGCTGAGGATCGATTACCGAGCCAGCAGGTGGATTCTGAGCAGGAGTGAAATATGGGACGTTGGGCGCTCCCTCGACAGTTGGTACGTTGGGTGACATGTTTAGATGGATCGATGCCAGATGGTAGAGACCAAGTGACTGGGAGAACAGATGAATACATCTGAGTTCGACGATGCGATAGACTTATATACTTCGCGACCATGCTAGTAGACGGGTTTGATGGTGATGACGAAGACGCCAATGCTGCTGATTTTGTAGGTCTGACAAACACTCTTGAATCGATTTCATTCTGCAACACAAATTTCCGTTAGCTCCGGTTGCCCTCTGGTCAAATTCCTGGGACCAATGGTTCTAGTCTCCGTGGCTGACCTTACATAGAAAACAGTGTATTTTCCATCCAAGCTTGATGCCTTGGCGGGAAATCCAGCCTCGGCTGTTTCCGACAGATCAACGAAACCCATGACGAGCAATGCCGCATGTGCCGTTCCGTGTGCACGTGCATACTGGTGAGTGCATCTTCTACCACGATGGAAGCAGCTTGGAGGGTACCTTGTACTCCTACAGGACCTGCGGCATTCTGAGAACTGCAAACGTCCACAATACACTCAGTACAAACATCTCAATCACGGATTGGCGCTCTTCCGAGGAGAGAATGCAAGACATTCTTAATACTATCTCATCAAGTGGATGGTCATCAGGGGAATTTCTCTGCCATTTATTCTGTGTCAACAAAAAAACTTACATTGAATCACCTGAATCCCAGTCCCAGATAAATCACATCGTCATTGAAGGATATCTTGAGAAGAAAAAAATGATCCGCATAGCTAGGACTGCCACTTCCTAGTTCTTCTTCGCCGCTCTCCCCGATCCAATCCCAAAGCCCCACTCGATCTGTCTGGAAGATCGAACCTTGACTCCCAGATCGTCAGCAAAGCTCCAGACAGTACCAGGGTTCTTTTGGAACGTCCGTCCGACAAAAGTAATATCTGCTTCGTTCCTGTCGAGACATTCCTGTGCAACTTTCCCGTTGGTGATCGAGCCGACAGCTGAGACAAGGATCTTTCCTCCGTGCACCTTTCTTGGCAGCAGCCGAAAAATGAGCTTGGTAAATTCCGAAGGTATTTTTCTTCTGCCTGGGGTGGACGCCACCAGTGGACACATCCAAGACGTCGACACCGTGATCAGCAAGAATGCCTGTGAGCCGGACTGTGTCTTCGATGCGCCAGGATGGCTCATCGGGCATAGACTCCTCGAGCCAGTCGGTAGCAGAGATGCTGGTCCAGATGAAGTGAGAAATGACACACCCAAGAAAAGACAGAGACTGACCGAAGGAAGAAGGCGTGTCAGCAGGGATTGCAGCACGCACGGCATCGACCACCTCCAGGGTGAGTCGAATGCGATTCTCAAAACTACCGCCGTATTCGTCCGTCCGCTTGTTGCTCACAGGGCTCAGGAACGAGTGCAACAGGTATCCATGAGCATTATGGATTTCGATGACGTCGAAGCCTGCGCGGATCGACCGCTCAGCTGCACTAACGAACGCATTGACGAGGTCCTTGATATCCTCCTTCGTCAGCTCCTTTGGGACGGGGTAGTTCTCAGCGTATGGGATAGCGGAGGGGGCCCAGAGATTGTCGGGCCATCCTCCGGCTTCCTTCGTCGCTATCAAGCCAAAGTTGACCCACGGGGCAACAGTGGAGGCTTTACGACCGGCGTGTGCAAGCTGAATGCCGATCTTCTGGTTCTGAGAATGGGCAAAATCGACGATTTTGGCCAACGCCTTCTCCTGCTCCTCGTTCCAGATCCCGACATCCTCAGGTGTGATGCGACCCTCGGAAACAACAGCCGAGGCTTCGATGACTGTGAGACCGGGGCCTCGAGTGAAAATTCCGCCAACTAAGGAATTTCGTGCGTGGGTAATCATCAACCATCAGGTAAAGATGCACTCACGGTGGGCAAGGTGCCAAGGCTGCACAATACCATCTCTGGCAGAATATTGGCACATTGGGGAGACCTATTGCAGAGCTTTACGTTGGAATTGGCGCAATAACCTTTAAATGATTACACGAACCCATATACGATTGGGGAACTCGACACCTCTGATCTTGAGAGGCTTGAACAGTGTCGGGATGGGCTTGTCATCTGGCTGAGGATCAATTGCCGAACCAGCAGGTGGATTCTGAGCAGGAGTGAAATATGGGACGTTGGGTGCTCCCTCGTTCTTGACAGGTGAAACGTTAGATGTCATGTTTAGATCAATCAATGGATGACAGGGATAAAGGGATTGGGAGAACAGGTGAGAGCCAGATGCCGCGATGGACTTATATACTTCGTGACCATGATGGTTTAGAGACCGATTGCGATGACGAAGACGCCACCACAGTGACAAACGCTCTCAGTGACTCGATAGTCTTTTGAAACCCGAATTTCCGATAGCACCGGGTACCGCTCTTGCCCAGCTGGATCCAGTCAATAGATGATGGAAATAGCTCTGCCTAGAAGGTGCTAGAACTTTTCCAGACGTAGGGTGGATGCTGGTAAGTTGGATGTCGATGTAAATGCTGGTGGATGTCGACCGAGTCTCACACGGTGAGGGCCGCTGTGCCGGCGCCGGATTGCAACACGTGATTGGATTGTCTACGTGAAATATCTTCCATCCACAGCTCCTGGAAAGTCCATCATAAACTACTGACAGGTCGTGAATCGTAATGCAAACAGAGTGTAAATAGGAAACAGGGATAAGGGAGCAACGGAGGGAACGTATAAATCGTTTACAGTGTGGACGATTCTATAGACCGAACAAATGCATAAGATATTAGAGAAACACAGAGGATGCGTCCAAACCAAAGAAACGGAAGCGAGATCATCATGTGTCTACCGCGTCTACCCGCTATACCAAACCATACCAGACCATACCAGACAAGAACAATGACAAAAAAAACAATATCGTACAACTTCGAAATTCGACTTCACCGATTATTTGTTGTTTATCATCCGCGTTCTCTTCACCAAAGCTGAGCGATTTGGAGCCTAGGCGGTCATAGCTTAGCCTCGTCCGCAGTGCCGTTGGCCTTGTTCGCACCTGCGAGCCTCAGCAGCTCATTCACCACCTCCGCTGGGCTCGTGACATGCCACTTCGCCAACGTGCGCTTGCTGGGGTGTCCAACAGCTGTAGTAAACACGCCGTGGGGGGTAAGAGCGAGCGACTTCGTCGTCAGCTCCTCTGTGGCGTCTTTTGTCACCAGCGAGACGGAGATGGGTGGGTCCATGGTGAGCGGGCCATCAGGCTCTGAGAAGCTGAGCGCGCGGAACATGTCCTCGTCGGTCTTATCGTCGCCAGCGCAGAACACAAATTCAGCGTCAGGGTTCTCATAGAGAATGCGCTTAACGATTTCGCCCTTGTTGACGGCGATCGGACGGACTTCGAGGTTTTTCTTTCCAACCAGAACTGTTAAAAAAAGCACATCAGCACTACCGATAAACGAAGGCAAAAAACTAAGCAAAGGCACCTTCGATAGGTCGCTTGTGAGCAACGTTGTTCTCGAGCAGGTCCTGGCACTGTCGGCATTGGAATTGTCTGTGGGCGCGCAAGCATCGGGGTCAGCCAGCCGTTCCTGATGGAGGGAGAAGCACGCGTACGTACCCCCATTCTGGGTCACTCGATCTATAATGCCATGTTATGGAACTTTTCTTGACCTCGATGTGGCTCCCGGTTGTCCTCTCCGTATAATACTTGAACACTTCCAGTACCTCGCCCATCCAGTCCATGTCCAAGCTCTCCGTGAAGTTCACCCAGTCTCGCGACCCAGGTTCGCGAATGAAGCCGCCGTGCTCCGCAGACATGCCGAGGCTCTCGATGTGCCCGAGATGCTGTTCGAGGAAAGCGCCATCCCGTCCCGAGATGATGTAGACGAGATTGCGGGGGTCGGCGGCGAGCTTTGTTAGGGCTGTCAGAGTGTCCTCAGTCGGGATGGCCATGGAGGGCGTCTTGACGATTGGTGCGAGAGTTCCCTAACAAGAGAAAAAAAATCGAAAATGTCAATCCGAAAGCCTAGACGGACATGAAGTGGAGAGCACGCACATCGTAGTCGCAGAGGAACAACCGTTTCTTTGCCTTCGCGTAGGACTCAAACATATTGTCCGTAGGCAACACGGGTGTTTGTCTCGCCATGTTCGACGTGCCCATGACGCCGAGCAGCATCTTGACGAGCATCGCAGCCCAGGTATGCGAAGTCTGTGTTGTCACGACCTCGTGCAGCTTCGCATGTCTCTGTTCTTTCTCTGCGGTAGACATCAACAGGCCGCGATTCATCGCGCTAGCGACATCCTTATGACCAAGTGATCAGTGACAAGCCATGATATACAGATAACGAACATACACCCAAATTCCAAGGGTTGATCTGCAGAGCGTCGGTCATGTTGCTGGAGATACCCATGAATTCGCTGAGCACGAGGGGGCTTTTCTTCGTCTTGCCCTGAGCAATGACGAACTCCATCGAGGTGGTGTTCATGCCATCCCGAAGAGGGGTGATGACGGCGAGATCAGCAGCAGACAAGAGCGCGTAAAACTCGTCCTTTTTGATCGTTTGGTGACTGTGAGAGGGAGTTTGGATTAGACATAGATACGCGAGCGCAGATGAAGAACACAATCTTACTAGTGATGCACGGGAATGAAGTCTAGACCGCCATATTCCCCATTGATACTGCTCACAAGCTCGCTGATCTGACGCTCGAGTTTCGGGCTGTCAGTGAGCGCCGGCGACGTGACTTGTATGAGCACGACGTTGCCTATCCATTCGGGGTAGTCTTGCAGCAGCTTCGCAAACGCGCGCAGCTTCTGCACAACGCCCTTGACGACGTCCAACTTATCGCGACCGATGATGATCTTCTTTCCAGCGTACAATTTCAAGAGCGCCTGTAGCTTGGGTTGAATACCAGGACGAAGACTACCATGACAAACAAGGTTAGGATGAAGACGCCAGATGAAAAGTGGGCAGACGCACAGATCCTGTGCCACGCGATCGGCGTCAACGCCTACTGGGCAGTGCATGACAGAGGTGACGTGACCTTGGACGTCAATGCCCCGTGCGGCAACTTCGTATCCACATACCCGCACGCATGACGACGTGAAGTGGCGCGAATACGAGTACGTCTGGAAGCAGACCAGGTTGGCGCCGAGCATGCCGTCCAATATTTCCTTGCGGCGCGGCAGGCAGCGGAACACTTCGCTACTTGGCCAGGGCGTGTGGACGAACAGGCCAACGCACGCATCTGGGACGGTCACTCTGAGCTGCTTCGGGACGAGTAGCAGATGGTAGTCATGCACCCAGACGAGATCGCCAGGTTGATAGACATCAAGTATGCGTCGCGTGAAGGCCGCGTTGGCCTGCTCATAGGGGGGCCAGTGAGTATCGGCGGAGAAGGAGGCAGAGTTTGACGTAGGAGAAACGTCTTGCCAGAGGAGGTAGTGGAAGAGTGGCCAGAGGGCTGTAGCAATCAGTCAGTGACTGATTCGTCAAAACCGGGAGTTGGTGTAGGATGCAGTCTAATATGAACGCGATTGGTCTCCCAAATTTCGACGACGACGATCGCCAAGCACAACGGAGGAGACTTCATAGCATGCAGTGGATCTATTTCTAAGAACATAAACACAGTCCTCGATCGACTGGCCAAGAACACGACACATCGGCGGAAATCTCCGAAGAACGCTCCCGGATACCGAATTAGAGCACTCACTCTGTTTGCAATAACCATCATAATGGCCGTGGGCGACCTTGGGGGGGGGGTTGGGGTTGTGTCGCGAGCCAGACAGGGACGTACGTTGTCTTGCCGTGTTCTTCTTCGGCTTTGAAGTTCGAGATTTCCTCCTCCAGCACTGTTCTGTCTTCCTCTGAGAGAGAATTCGCGGATATCTTGAGCTTCTCGCCACCTGATCGATCCAATTCAGCTGTGCACAATAATAACGTTGAGTCTGAAAGTACCTGGAGACGTTACTGGGCTCTCGATATCTCCCGTCCATCCAATGATGAGCTGCTCATGGGTCGAGGATAAGGAGCGGATGCCGCTGATCATCGCTGCATGACCTTGTCGAGTGGCCAGGCTCCATTTGGGATGCAGACCGGAATCTTCTTGGCCCGTGGTTCCATTCGTTGTGGGCGCGGACGGGTCAGTAGGAGATGGGGGGATATCAGAGGGTTGTGAGGGCGGGGTAGCGGGCGGGCTCAGAATGCCGAGGCGCGATGAAGAGTGCAACGTCGCGGTGATGGGGAGATAGTGACAGACATGGAGGACACGGCCTGAGAGCGGGATGCCCTTTGCACGGTGCTCTGCCTCGAGGGATGCGACAGCGGTGCGTACATCGCCGAGATGAATGACTTCGGGGAGACGGCGAGGTTCAGAGAAGCTATCCATGATTGTGGAGGTGGGAAAGAAAGAAAGAAAGAGGGAGAGGGAGAGAAAGAAGGCGCTGTGGATGCGATAGTAAGACTGCTGGCGTATATATAGGAGATTATTGCAGATGGTTATCGTTATTCTAAGAATTTGGAGGTTCAATACGAATCAGGATGCAATCTCTCCTTCGCCTTTCAAAGACCGAGGACTCCGGTCACCCCCATATGCTTCCTCCTCTTCTGTCCCGCTGCCGACTTTCTCCCTTCCCTCAACCATACTGCGCCCCAGAAGGGTCATGCAAACACACAGAAGGTCTCGCTGTAGATACGGAAGAACACCCTCCAATGGACCCACCAAGGTCGGATTTCACTCCGACCAACGCTGTCCGAAGGCACCCCTTCTCTCGAGTCATTAACCAGCCTGGTTGCTGGGCCTGTTTTACCCAGTTAAGCGACTGCGCGACTTACATCCTCGACGTTGTATCTCGTCCCTGCGGCTATCGACGGCGACAAACATTGTTGGGGCGTTTGACACTCCCAAGAGTTCCAGCGCTTTCCACGTCATACTAGAGCCTCTTCGTCATGGGTTTCATCATCAGGCAGACTTTGGAAACGGCCTTTCACTATATACGGTCCGAGCAGGTCCGAGCGCCCTCCTCCACAAGGACCCCAGCAGTGGCGTATCGGTCCTCTTACTTCCCAGAAAATTAGCTGGTGAGTTTCTTCTTTGGGTGACTGGCATCGCACCGCTAACTATTTGCCCTAGGGTCAACGATTCTAGTATCCGGCGACTGGGCCCATGTCAGTCGGACACATTTTATTTCGCATCTAGGGACAGTTCCGACGCCTTCAGATCTTGCCTAGAGTCTAGATTGTTCAGGTAAAGACCAGCACGGACCCGGCAAGTTCGAGACCGCAGTGCATCCGTACACGGTCGATCAAGTTATCGCCACACTCTCACACCCAGAATTCAAGCTGCGGCTGTGCGCTGCCACCATCATATGCTATCGCCCTTTCGCAGGGCAAAACATCTATGCATTCGCGATGGAAGTCTAATGGCTTACGGTCCAAAACATAATACAGCATCTTCCCGAACACGTTCTCACACCTTCCTTTCATATCCGACTCATCCTTTACATATGCGGTTAAGCAGATAAGTATCACCGATCAGACTCAAGCGTCGTATCTGTCCCCTTCGACAACCATCGACAACCATCGACAACCATCTGTCCTGTCTCCGTCCCTTTCTACCCTAACACATCCGCGACGTCCCACAAACAGATATTATCGACTAGGTAAAGCAACTTCGGACCCTGGCCTCGGCTCGGCATATCCTCGTCGATCGCGGCCCGATCGCTCTGGCGCAATTCTACGCCTGTTCCTCCTTTTGCTGTGTTCGTATCGCATCTCTCCGGCGCATACCGTCATCTAACCGAGATCTTTCCATACATCATGCCAGATCCTAAGCTGTGCCAACTCGCAACATGTGCTTTGTTCAGGTATTCTCTTCTCTGAGTTCGTTCACGACGAACGAATGGGGATCCCGCGGCCTGCCCTCTTGATATTTGCATCTCTTACAGTAAAAGCTTTCTTTCTGTTACGTACACTCTCCGTCCCGCATGCGCGCCGTCTGTATCCGTGATTCTTAATAGTAGGAGAGCCGTGTCCCGCACCGTACCGTCCAACCCGCCTACAGTCGTATTTCTACCGCAGGTTGCAGGCAGAAGTCGGGGAACTTCACGACGGCTGAAGCACCCGACTAACCGCTCTCCTGCAGAAGCGCCTTACTCTAAGCCGCCTCAGACAACTTTTCGTGTATGGATAATGTCTTCCTTTCTTCATACAGCTGCCGTCTTGTTGAGAAGGGGTGCCGCACAAAGGCACCCCTTGCGCGTCACCAGACGAACGTGACAAGGCAAGGGGCCCCTAAAGGCCTGTATCAAAGCTTCTACAAGATCAGATACCCTCGCTTGTTGTCCACCTCCGTCCGGTGTACCTGAAGTTGGACCTTCGTGGTTGCCCATCCGAGCGTTTGTTCACAGACTGCAGCGGGGGCAACTCGGGCCGTGGCAACCAAGGTCAGATCAAGAGTCATTTGCTGTTTGCAGCAGGTGCCTCTACAGACGACAACATGTCTCCTGATCTCTGGCTGATATCAAGTGGCCCGGCCGTGTCTAAGCACTTCAGAAGAAAAGCTGTTTGTGGATTTACTTTGCAGTATCCATATTAGATGAGCGCCAGCTGCATGTTATTCTTTTTTTTTGACAAGCATTATCAGACAGAAGCTAAATGGGTTCAGCTCTGCTTAACTCAGCTATGGCGGAAGCTGCATTTCTCCTGGTGTTATCAGGCTGCATCTCATTAGGTTGTCCAGGTTTTCGAGGTGATAATTCAACAGATTATCTTATGTGTTAGTTGTTGACAGAGAATGCCGGTCATACAATACGAGGCATTGTAAGTCCTCATATAACGGATTGTATACCTTAGACGGAAGCCGTCTTTAACAGTTTGCATATCTGCGGGCTAGAGCACAACCGTTAAAACAAGGTGTGCCAACGCGTACGTATACCCAGCAATTGTTCGGGCATAGTCAGTTGGAGCATAGTAGTCGTCCTCAGGCCTCATGCGTTACCATGGGCGGCCATTTTATACAACGTCACGTTTAGATTTGTAGTGAGACTCATATTTTTGTAAACTGTTTTGGGACACTAGGTGCAGATAAACTAAAATACTTCGAGCCACATGTCTGCGGGGCATGATGTATACACCGCAATGGACCAACCTGCAAGGCTACGAAATGGTCCATCAGTGAATCGGCAGAAGACCGACTGTCAACACGGCTTCGAACAAGAGGCAAAGAATGGTAGAAAAGAAAGAACCATACGTGACACTTGCGGAATAGAATTTTGAATGGCAGTTGTCAGCGTACAATCGGACATCATAGACCGTCGTTACTGTAGAGAAAGGAGATGAGATGGAGCCGCGAGTTAGACTACTTCGGCCTGCATGGGTACCGCCTGTCCGCCTTTCGCAGCACCAGGGGTAAAAGTGTGCCAGCGATCGTTGTAACGGACATCTGCAAGCGGAGAATGTAAGAATCTGAATGCGTGACAACTCCGCTCGATACGTACCTAGTGGACGACCTCCATACATATATTGCTGGAATTTGGCTACGATGAAAATTTATTGCAGTCAGCTCGATTAATAACCCGACTGATTGGTATATAACGCACCAATGGCCGTCTCGGCCTCTCCAACCTGAGCGAACTGAACTACTCCAGCACCTTTCGATCGTGTCCCTTCAAACAAGATCTCTGCAAGCTCAACTTGGCCGGTCGTTTCGAAAAGTTCGACGAGATCCTCGTTGGCGGTCGACCAGGGGAGCTAAGACACGACGACAAGAAAATTAATACCTCATGAAGACAGATGACAGTGGATCACATACATTGCGAACCATAATCTGCTGACTTGGCTCCGGCTCATACCCCGCTGCGCCATATCCAGCCTGGGCACTGAAACCAGCGGCAGGGGGAGCCCCATACCCGTCCATTCTCAATCCGCCCGACTGCTGATCTGGGCCGATATAGTCTGCGTACAAATCTTGGTTCGAGAAATCGCGCCCAGCAGCGGCACCACCAAAACCGCCACCGCCACCACGACCAAAGCTGCCGCGCCCGCCGAATCCACGAAGACCGCCGCGGAAACCACCTCTGAGGCCACGCAGCCCTCCGCGGAAGCCACCCGGGCCAGAGAGGCCGGCGTAACGATCCTGATGATGATGAGCCAATATTCTTCTTAGAGCGAAGGAATTAAACATACCTCACGAACTTCGAGAGTCCGGCCGTACCAGTCAAACCCGTTGTACATGCCTGAACGAGGATTGAGTTTCCGCACTAAGATGGTGGCATGTAAACGAAACACACTTATGGCTTGCCCGGCATCCTTCGCTGTCTCGAAAATAACAGTACCGCTCCCCTTAGGCCGACCGTCGGCACCGATGTTGATATCAGCGCGAACAATGTTCCCGGCAGATCGGAATAAGTCCTTCAAATCTTGCCATCCGGCTTGGTAAGGTAGCTAGAAATAGACACAGTTTGAAAACAAGAGGAGAAGGAGGATTATATTTGCAACTCACATTTCCAACATACAGTTGGTTACCGGGATTATTAGCACCGCCAAAAGAGTTGTGGTACGCGGGACGCGGCGGCGGCGCTGCATGCAGGCCCTGTCCAGCCATAGCCATCCCAATTTTCCCTGGTACAGGTGTAGCACCGAAACGGGACTCATTTTCACGATCCTGAGTGACAACCGCTTAGAGCAGTAGACGTAACGGAGATAATTGCACGCACTTCGCGAATGAAGACCGGACGACCGAGCAGCGGAGACTCAGAGAGCTCTCGAACAGAGCGTTGAGCGTCTTCATGGGAGGCAAATTCAACGATGCTAAATGATAGTACGAACTGAGTAGGAACGAGGAGGAAGTATATAAAGAGAAATGCGTACCCGCAACCCTTGGAGATCCCGGTTGGTGTGACAAGCACTTCCGCGAAGAGGACCTCACCAGCTAACAAATCCCAAAAGAAAAACCCATCAATAACAGATCCTCACATCTCGCTTTTCCATCAGCAAAACCAGAAAACTATAAAATGACCCCGCGCCTGCCCCGCTCCCTCGAGCTCAGCAAGATCCTTGCCTCCGGCTCCGGCTCCGTCAAAACGAGAACCATGAGGACGAGGCTGTTGATGCCAAAGCCGCAAACGGTAACGTGAGTCGAAACGCCAAACGCCTCCGTTCCGCTCAACCTAGACACCTCGGTCTCGATGTCATCCACATCTTTGCCCACTTCTCGCACCATTGCAACCTCGTCCTCGTCACCAGGCCGGTCCTATAGGCAAGACAAGGACCCCCGCCACCACCGAAACCACCAAAAATAACAGCAGCTAATCCCCACCCACCTCCCCTCATGAATTCCATCAAGTCACGGTACTTGACGTCGTAGCTCAGGTTGCCGACATAGACCCGATTTTCACGTTTGCTCAGCTTGGCAAACTCGACGGCCTCTTCGTGCGGCGCATTCATGGGGCCACCGAGCGAGCGCGGGAACGGCTCAGACGGCTTTCGGTCCCGAGACCTCGAACGGCTGCGACTCCGAGATGGGGAGTGCGTGCGCGATCGAGAGCGCCTGGGGCGCCGTCGTGGAGAGGCAGAACGACGGCGTGAACGGGAGCGTGAACGAGAGCGGCGGCGGCGCTGGCAAAAAATAGGGGTATTAGAAATTGCCGTTCAACGTTTTCCACCACAGAAAAATCAGCACTTACATCCCCGCCTCGTCTGTCCTCAGGCTCCCAGTGATCTCCACGACCGCCACCCCCGCGAGTTCGCACTATGTATTGAGATTGGGATGTCAGAATTTGAACCATGTGGACGTTGACCGTGAAACGCGAGAATGTTGAGGATACTCACCAGAATCACGACGGTCACGCTCCCTCTCGCGAGGACGCTCTCTCTCTCGTTCGCGTTCCGGCTTCACCTCGCGTTCGCGTTCGCGTTCACGGTCAAAGTCACGATCCTTGTCCTTCTCGCGCTTATCGTCAACTTCGTCTTTGGTCTTCATATCAACGTCCATGGCCGTGAAAGTTCTGGAGACTGTGATACTAGAAAATATAGGTTAGTGAGAGGAATGAGAGGCGCAATGAGGTCGCGAGGCTATTTTTCGTCGAGGGGGAAAGATGACTGAATGAAAGCAGACCGAAGCGTCGGTGCTTGAAAACGAAAGCCGCTGTCGGCGCTTGATTTGGTGGCGCAACCGTGGCCGAATCTCAAAAAATACCATTCTTTTATGTGATTCGTGCTCTTCCTCACGCGGCCTCACGAAGAAAATGCCCAGTGCTGGCAAAATCATGAGCACTTGATACATGATGTCGATATGGCCTTCAATTCCCTAGTGTGCCCCAGTGACAGTGTGCAACTTCTCATCGTGATAATGAGGCAAATGCTTTGGGACTATTCTGCCAGGTGTGTCACCGGTCTGTGCCCACCCAGTATTGAGCTTCCTTCCATTCATTGATTCACGACGCATGGCCTATCTACTCAGTTCCAAGGGCTTCAAATCGCTTTCAAATCTCCATGAATGTAACTTAGCCGCATTATATCGTCCCGCTTCTTATCTACGCTCATTGGCACTTCACATGACCAACCAATGTTGCCCAGCGGACGTTTTTGAGACGTGATGCACAGGCATGAGGACGGTGCGTACAGGTATATGGAATAGCTGTGAATGCCGCCCTGCATGAATCGCGACCTCAGGTGAGCTCCCGGTGTGAATTCTCATATTGAGTCCAAAGCTACAATGCCAAAGAGTAGCCGAATCCAGTATGAACGGGAAGTACACCAGTGTCCAAATTTGGATCAGCTTACGAGCCTACGAAGCTTCTTATGGGTCTTTAGGCTGAGCACTCGGTCTAGCTGTTCATCCTGGTCAGTACAATACAAGGTGTTTTCCTTACTAGGGTCTTTTCGCCGACGCTCTGTTCGTTGTAGCGTGAGGTGTTCAACTCCCGAAGCGCATCAGTATGCACGCGCCTCATGAACTTGGACGCGATTAGGTTGACCAGCTCTCGATCGCGTCTCCTGCCTTTTATCTAGCTCCGTTCTGGTGACAGGAAGAGAGTCTTAACATCTACCTGTCATCCGGCCTTCTAGTTTTGCATAGAAGCTAACAGGGCTCGAAGCATGTTCATATAAGTCTAGCCGCCAAGGTTCGTGTTCCACAATTCTCCCTCATCACATTCGCTCACCCAGATACCGATCAATGAAGACTTGCTGCCTGCACGCGATATCCCTAGCTCTCTTGTATGCTCCTGCCGTGTTCTGTGCGCAAGTGCAGAAGCAGGGACTCACCTTGCCGTCAAGCGCGAGCACACATCGCCAAGCAGTGCGAGATATATTCACTGACAGTTACCAGGCCTATAGGCATGCATATACTGTCTTCGGCTGCACTTCTCCGAATTGAACAGCTGCATAGGACATACGCTTTCGGACATGATGATCTTTCTCCTCTCAGTCAAAGTTTCTCTGATGGTCGCAATGGATGGGGCGCGAGCATTGTCGACGCCATGGGAACAATGGTTCGTGTCCTCATCTGCCTATTCCGCAATTCGACGCATATGTGGCTTTCACGGTAGCAAATAATGGGTCTTACCGTGAGTGTAGAGTAAATACGCTCAGATTCACGGCCTAACATAGAATGAATTCAGGGAATATTCGAAGAAGCCCTTAATTTTACGCAGAATATCAACTTCAACGTCTCTAACACGCCAGACACTGTCAAGTGAGTGTTCGCCGATCTCACAACAGGAGCTATTGTGCCAATACAATGTAAATTCACAGCTTATTCGAAACTACTATCCGCTACGTTGGGGGTCTTCTGAGCGCATATGAACTCAGTGGAAAGAAGCACAGCTTCTTGGTGAGCAAAGTCAAGCAGCTTGCTGACAAGTTAGCATATGCTTGGGCACCAGTAGGGCCATCCAATTACTCTAGAAGTAGCTAGTTCTTACACACATCTGTAGGGCCTCGTAGTCCCATTTAATACCATCGACTTCACGAGCAACACGCCAATTATCGAAACGGTATGTTTGGCAAAACGCTATCAGACTCTTTCGCCGATTTAACCTTCTATCCAGACAGGGATCGCGGCAGTTGGCACTGTAAGCATCCGATTTTGCTACGTTCCACAGCGCAAGTGAGGCCTAAAATAAAATTATAGTTGACCTTGGAATGGTCAACGCTTAGGTTGGTACCTGCTCGGGCTCCGTATTTCTCCAGCCCAACTCAAACGATCAATAACAGCAAGTACACGGGTAACGATACATATCGCCAGCTAACGGTAGACACTTTCAAGCATTTGGCGGAGAACGTACGCACAGAACTACTATATTGGGATTTGAATTGATAGAAATCGTGTGTTGCTTTCGAACAGCCTGCGCCTCTTCCAGGTATGCCGCGTTCCGTGTTTCATCGTGCTTCTCGCTCATGTGAGCGTATAGGGCTTCCCGCCCAGGACATAGACCCCTCAACAGGCGAGCCTTTTGGTGGATATGTCGTATGTCTTTTCTTCTCGGGAATGTCTACATCGCCTCGCTCAATCGCTTGACATGCTCAAGACATGGGGTGGCGGATCAGACAGCTACTTTGAATACCTCATCAAATATGCCCGCCTCTCTAACACTGACGACAATACATTCGCCAACGCGTGGCGGACAGCTGTCGACTCATCGATCAGCACCCTCGCCAGGGTAATCTCGGTCTAGAGTAGACTGCTCTATCACGTCTGATTTCTATATCTGACTACAGACCTCGACTGTGGGCAATCGCCTGTACATGGCTGACTTCGACGAGAATCGTCAAATTCGACACGTCGGTTCTCATCTAGAATGTTTCATGGCAGGAAACTGGCTTCTCGGAGGCAAGCTTATCAACAACGCCACAATTGTCGATATTGCTCTCAAGCTGAATGATGCATGCTGGAACACATATGCCGGCGATGCGTGCGTTGTTTTTGTCATATGATCCGACCATCATGTTTGACGTTCATGGACTCACAGCACTGGCATTGGCCCAGAATCTTTCGCCTACATATCCTCAGACGGAAATTTCACAGGCGGCGATGCCCCCACCGCGGAGCAGTTAGCGTTCTACAACGAACACGGGTACTACATCACCGGTTCAGACTACATCCAGCGCCCGGAGGTACTCGAGTCGAATTTCTACGCGTGGCGGGTGACAGGCAACACGACATACCTGGACAGGGCAGCGAGTGCGGTGAAGAGCTTCCAGACATTCTTGAAGACGCCTACTGGCTATGCGGGGATTAATGATGTTAATGACAAGGACACGACGAAGATCGATGATACAGAGAGTTTCTGGTACGCGGAGGTGTTGAAGTATCTGTGAGTCTTCCCCTTTTCGAATAACAAGCATCATAACGTTGTCGCTCAATGACTGGTGTGTTAGGTACCTGACGTTCGACGACCCGGAGCATATCAGCCTCGACCACTGTGAGCCAACTCATCCCCTGATAACTTTCGGCGTTTATCATATGATGTAACATAGATGTCTTTAACACCGAAGGGCACCCTTTTATAGCACCTCCTGCGAAGCCGACATACGGCACCGGTTTGCTCCCTACCTCCCTGAAGCGGTCCACCTCGCAATCTGATACCGTCCATCACAACGCATTTGGTCTATAGGGCTCACACGACTGTTTGCCGGTTCTATCTTTGATACTATGTACATCAGGGTTTGTGAGGCATATTGGTTTTATTGGTTTTAAGATAGCCAAAGCGCTACATGAATTACACGCACTCTACTGTATACCTCGGCGGATCTCGGACTACCTATGCTTCACAGGGGAAGCAGAGCATATATCTATATCTATTTGCAGACACCAGTTACGACTGTAGCGACAATCAGCAACTGCATTCCCTTTCAAGTCTCTTCGAGGGAAAACACGTAATTACAGCGCCGTCTCCATCTTGATACAGTAGAGCAAGCGAGACACGATCCCGGAATCTCGAAATCCCTGCCACGACCCAGTGGATGCAGATGTGGTCGATAGTTGATGTATTATTGGTATTTTCCGAGGAAACCGGTCAATACACATACATGTCGCCGCAACTGATGGCAGCAATGGCGTTTCGGAAATCGCGACGACATCTCTGTAAGGGGGCCCTGCGAGATCGTTCATTCTCGCGAAGCATCACACGTCTGGACTAGAAGGCCCGTGACCAGGTCATGTGATCACGACGCGTCTTTATAAAGTTACGCGACGAGAAGCTATAAGCAGCTCGAACGCATGGTTGATCTAATAATCTCGATTAGTAGCAAGTACACGAGTAAAGGGGGGAGGGCATTAAAGTAAACTATACAGCCATCGCATCCGACGGAATGGTCGATGAAAGAAAGATACAAGTACAGTTTACAATTTGAATGGTGGATCGTAAAAGATGTCGTCAAAGGGTCCGTGAAAGCGATGGCGGAAAAATTGGGATCGAAGTTGGTCAACGTGAAAATGCTCTTCTCCCTCTAGTTGCTGCTATCCGAGTCCGTCGCCGAGTGCCCCGCCTCTGGAGCCTCGCGCGACTTGCGACCCCGCGCAGCGTCGGAGCCCTGGTTTGCCTTGCGGCTGCGTCTCCACACATGATGCGCAACGAGGTCGTTGACGACAGCTTGCGAAGCCGGGGCGAGCCCTACGAGGGGCGAGAACGAGAGCCGAAGAAGGTCGGCGGGGGTATAGACTAATGGTGTAGACGAGCCTGCCACTACCACCACAAAATCAAACGGCAACAGTGAGTCAGGCTGAAGATAATCTTTGTGGGGAGGGAAGCTTACCTCGTGAGGATGGGGTATCATGCGAGCACAGCTCGACAGCTTGCTTGACAGGTGAAGCAGCTATAGAGGGTGGGGGTGAAGAGCGCCAGCTCGAGGTGAGGCTTGCAGTGGACGAGGACGAGTCATTGCGCGAATGTGAATGGGCGCGCGAGGAAGTTAAGCGAGCGGGTGAGGAGGGGCTCGCGACACGGCGCTTCGGCTTCTGCACTGGTGCAGGCGCTGGTGCATTGGATGCGGGCGCGCGCGCACGCCAGGAAGAGGTTGTCGACGCGGGCGAGGGCGCGTGCTTATAGTGGCTGTAGGTATGTCCATGCCCGTGATTCGCGAATGCTTCGTATCCATTATGCAGGTGTGCAGAGAGTGCAAGACCGACAGCATGGCCGTAAGGCGCACTGTGTGCGAGGAAGTGCCGCGATTGGGGAGCTCCGGAGGAGGGGAGAGAAGGGGACGATGCGACGGCGGCCATTGGAGTTACTGAATGCTAAAGGGTTGTTGGAGGTAGAGGACAGCGTTATAGGATGAAGTTGAGGCTGGAGGAATCACAAGAAACTTAGAGTAGGCGAGGAGCACGAAGTACCGGAGGACTCGGGCAGAGCTGGACAGGTAGGAGTGGTCAAGTAGGCTAGGTAGTCGACTTGAGGGGAGTCATGCTGGGCTCGGCCGTCCATATTTATACGAAGTTCCAGCCCGGCGCAATCCCTAAGAGCACAGGAACAAGCTCGACAAATGACCGCAGCGCTAGCCAGCATTGCGTTGCGCTGGGGCGTCGTCAGCGCTCACCTGCTTGTGTGCCCAGGCGTCCCCGAGTCCGAGCGTGTCCGGGCAAGATCACGACGTTGCTAGAACGTCCGAGGACGAGCGTCCCGGCAGTGGGAGAACGTTCGAGGGCCCGTGCCTCAGCTGATGCCGAGGTCTGCGACGTGGCGCTGACAATCAAACCGTTGGGGAAACCCGGCACATGACCAATGAAGCTGACGTGGCCCAAGGAGGGAACAGGGATGGAACGTCGAACAAGAATAGGTTAGGGAAGAACAGGGGTGCACTGACAAGAATGTGCTCGAACATACGTACCGATCCAAGGCGAACCTGTCGTCGGCGCCGGCAACTCCAGGAGAGGCGGACGCCAGGGTGACTCAAGTTGAATGAGACGGACATCGGCCCAAGTCGCAGCTGATTTCTCAACATGATCCATCCTGCAGTGGGCCACAATCATGGTTGACACACCGGGTTTCCTACGTCCGTAAGCCTAGTACGCAGAAGGGCATCCGAATCATGCGTCATAAATGTGATGAGAGGTGACAGCGACTATGATAAACATTATAACGTGACTAGTTATAGCAAAAGCATGCAACGAGCAGCAGGTGCATTTTGATAGTAGAGGCAGAATGGGGTGAATCGGATGGGGTGAAACAACCCCATGATGGAACAGAGTGATAGTGACGACGCTTAGGCGTCAACGAACGTCTTGACATTCTGCAGCCACCTCACATACTCCTGCAAACAACGGAGTGATGAGTAAACAAGTAGACAGGTGTGGAACAAGAACTGAACAGACCTTCTGCTCCTTGTGCTCAGCGTACTCCGGAACGAAGAACGCAAGGCTCTCGTTGATGCCACGCTCCTGCAGGAACTTGTCGAACTCGTCCTGCACGGCAACATCGAGCGTATCAAACTATTTCAAGGACTCGATCAATAAAAGGGTAAAGGTTGACACAGTCGCGTGCACAAACCTGAGGCCCGATGTAAAGTCCTCTGCGCTTCCAGTCTGCCTCAGCAGTTAACTCAGTCGCAAGTTTGCTATCTTTGTAGAACGAGATGTTGTCCACGAGGAACGTTCCCTCCTGACACATCGCGTCGATGGTGAGTGCCCCCGATACGCCAGGCTGAGGGGTTCAAATACATAGGAAAATAGGAGTGAGTAGGACACATGGCATAACGGGTCCAAGAAAAGACATACCTTCGAGATAGAAAACGAGCAACGAAGAGGGTACGACGTTGAGAGCTCATCTTCTTGTGACTCGCCCTCGGATTCCTCCTGCTCGAGCTCGGACTCCTCGGGATTTTGGATATCGGCGATGGAGAAGATCAAACGAATGCTAAGAACGTGCGTCAACAGTAAGTTCAAATTTTCGACAAGCCCAAAGAAATGAATGCCTACTCTTCATTGCCAAACTTGCGGTGAATAGTGATCTCATCATTGCCAACCACGTCCTCAATCTACGGAACGGAATGTTAGCGACCTGACGTTAAAGTGCAGACAGCTGTGGACATGTCATGGTGGTAGGAAAACATACCGTCCAGATACCCGACTGCTTGAAATCCTTCAAGAAATCAGGCTCTGCGTCCGTCGACGCCTCTTTCTCATACTGCAACTCCTCCGCCAGCTTCTGCGACAGTGCGAGGTCCGCTGGCAACAAAATGTCAATATTGCAAACTTCACACACACCCGACTCTCATTCTCGAATGAAGAGAAGAAAAACAGACTCACAAGACCCCTCACCAAGCCTCCTCACGCTCACTGAAAATGCCCTGACTGCAGGTTGCGCGACCGCGGCGGTCCGCGAAAGCGCAAGTGCAGGGAGACGCGAACGCACAGAGGTGGAGAGCAGCGAGCGGGTTGAGAGCGCCCTGCTCGACGAGGCGGTCAACTGGCGGAGAGAGCGGAGGACAGACATTTTGAGTGCGTTTGCGTTTTTTGAGGATCGCTGGTGCGTCTGCTTTCGAAGTGACGTGCAGGACCGTGAGAGTCTGGAAAAGCGAACTTTATGGGTGGCGTAGGAGTCTATGGCAACAGGGACTGGACTGCTCATTTTGCAATCGGATGCCGCGCTTTGACATAAGCGGCATGGCATATGACCCCAGAAACCCCTCGTTTAAATATTTATAATTAAAATTTCAACTTTCAGCACCAGTAAATGTACCAGCCAGGTCTGAAATTCCATAAGTGAGGTATGGAATAATACTAGCAAGGTATAAGTACTAGAGATTGGAGAAAGCAACCTGCCTAAGTAATATTGTGCTTCTATCACTTATAAACCCACTCATGCTTATATGAAGAAATAAACATTATATTGAGAAATAAGGACAAGGGTCAACTCTATGCCCTTTGGTGGTTGGCTAGAGGAGGGCAAATAGAATGATCAAAAGTGTCTTGTCTGTGATATTAATGTTGAGTACACTCAGCAGGTCAGAAGGAATGGGCATTAGCATAGTGGCTATTATAACTTGACCTGTTGGGACTCTGCAGAGTCAGTCTATCTGACGGTCCAAGCATCACATGCTAGGCGGCTCCGCTCCGGAGCATACATCAAGGTATTTGGCATGTTCTTAGGAGCCGACTGGTCCGATAGTTCTCTAAGACATTGGAAGAGGATAAATGACAGGGTCATAGGTATAGCGGCTTAGTAAGATAGGCATTCACATGCCATGGGCTTCAGGCATATGAGCAAGCACCTTGTCGCACCTGGATAGATTGGTGCGACTGGAGAAGTACAAGAATGGGCACTGACTGAGAGAGACGGCAACCCACACTCTTCTGGGATGGGAACCTAGAGAAGCATACAGACTCTTACCCTATGCCCTATACAGTATATAAGGCCCATACAATAGGCTGAGGAACTTCAGTCTACTCTCTTCATTCATTCACAGTCTTCACACTGTGGATGTTATGAACTGCTCGTTCGGTAACCCAAGAGTAACAGGTTCTTCCCTAGGTCGCATGAAGGACTGAGTAGATGAGGGAGTCTTGACTGTATTAGAAGATGTAATACAGGAGTAGTTGCAGTGGTCCTACTGTAGGAAGACAATGGCAAACAAAGAGAATAGACTGAAGTTCCTCAGCCTATTCTATAGGCCTTATATACTGTATAGGGTGTAGGGTAAGAGTCCGTATGCTTCTCTAGGTTCCCATCCCAGAAGAGCGTGGGTTGCCGTCTCTCTCAGTCAGTGCCCACTCTTGTACTTCTCCAGTCGCACCAATCTATCCAGGTGCGACGAGGTGCTTGCTCATATGCCCTAAGCCCATGGCATGTGAATGCCTATCTCACTAAGCCGCTCTGTCTATGACCTGTCATTTATCCTCTTCCAATGTCTTGAAGAACCATCGGACAGTTGGCTCCTAAGGACATGCCAAATACCTTGATGTGTGCTCCGGAGTGGAGCTACCTAGCATGTGATGCTTGGACCATCGGATAGACTGACCCTGCAGGGTCCCGACAGGTCAAGTCATAACAGTAAGTACGTAAATGTTCATGTGTTAGCATGTCAATGACAATAAGTCAAAAACAAGTCTAGGTTCAAGTCACAGCTGAAGCACTTGACTGACCTCCTAGCTTATGTGCAAAGCACATGTTAGAACATGGTCATCACAATGACTAGATATAAAGCCAATATAATAATAATAATAATAATAATAAACCTACCAGTTGTTTTGTACTGCTCAGTATATAAAGGCATGACCATTGCCATTCCTAGCCTTTGTGCTGCCCAGCACTCACTCAGCCATACATAGCTGAATATACCCTGCCCCATTGGGTATACTAGCTTGTACATAGATGCCCCAGCCCTTTCAAAAAATACATAGCTAGCATTTGCACAAATAACACTTCTTGGGCTATGGTGCACACTCACCAGTCACTGCCAATATCTATATTTCATACCTTGCTAGTATTATTCCATACCTCACTTGTGGAATTCCAGACCTGGCTGGTGCATTTACTGGTTCTAAAAGTTGAAATTTCAATTATAAATATTCGAACGAGGGGTTTCTGGGGTCATATGCCATGCCGCTTATGTCAAAGCGCGGCATCCGATTGCAAAATGAGCAGTCCAGTCCCTGTTGCCATAGGAGTCTGGACCTACGTCACTCGTGTACGTAACGGACCTACTACTAGTCCTCCTTTCCTAAATCCTTGAAGTCTCCCAGACGTCTTGCTGGAAATTTGCCTGTACCTGCTCGGTGGGGGCAAGATGAATTGTAAGATATACGAACAATATTGGTGCTCACCTGGGTCTTTGTAGAAAATTTTGCCCGCATGCAAATCGGACGAAATGTCGACAATCTACAGACTACGAGAGGACTATAGGCACTATGTGCAAATTAAAATGCACTGTCAGTGTCTCGACGAAATCCTTGAAGTCACAAGATTCTTCCCAGAATATGTGCTGACTCCTGTATTTCTTTGACGGAGGCGCTTGAGGATTCAGATCTCATGCTGGTCTAACTGGTCTGGGTGACAAGCTTGTTCTTTCCTCGCCGTATCCCGTGGTACTCTTAAATGCTGCCATAAGTATACGAAACCGCCGCCCATAAACACTCTTCTCCTTGGGTCTCATGACCGAAGCGCGTTGTTTAGACGGGCGGGTGATATAGTCATCGATCCAGAGACCAACCTCTGTTTCAGCTCGCCGCTGCTTCCTACGCCCATCTCGTTTAGAACCGGACGGTACGTCTTCTTCATACTCATTCCTAATCTGAGCGCCCGACCACCTGACTCGCCGTCGTCGAGCCTCAGGCCTCGGGCTTGCTAGGCTTTTCTGAGCAGTGCTTCATCGCTGATGCTCTCGGTTGATTTCCAGATGCCCGCCCTGCGTCCGACGTCAGTGTCGCCGTTAGCGGCGCTCCCCTTGTATCGGCATTTAGGATCTGCTATCCCCCTTTTATTTTATGAAGCCCTTCACGCAATTGACCACCGAGTGGCCGGCAGCTGGATCGGTCTGTATCAGTGCTTGACAGCATTTTTTCCCTGACAGACAGATTGCAACAACACGCAGCGCGGCCACCGTACGGAGGAACGCAGCTTTCCTGGTACCCACACACTCGAGGTGTGCCGCCGAATCGATCATACGCATTTAGCTCACCAACAACACACGCCTCAATTGTCTCCAGTGTCGACCTCGACTCATTATCTAGATACCGAGGTCCGAGCCGCTTGACGCCTTTGCTCTAGACATGAGCCTGAGCCAAAATATGGTTGAGGTCATACCAACAAACCTTCCCCGCAAGTCGTCCCTCACATATCAAATGTGCGAAAAGGTCGTACGAAGCTTTCGCGCCACAATACAAAAGTTGAGTTCACCATCAGCGTGCCGCAAATAAATAAGTCGATTTCAGCGTACGTGTACATGTCGAGCAAGCGGCGATCACGATGGAGTAACCATAAGTAACCAATAGCAAACCTAGCACTGCGAGCGCCGTAGCGATGGCACACTGCGCACACGAATAAATAGACGATTCGGCCATATGCCTGACCAGAAAAAGCAAATCTAGAACCACGTCCCGGTTCTCGAGCATCACGGGCTGCCTCTCAAAAACGGGAGAGTTCTATAAATTAACAGCAGAGAACATAACAAGTCAAATGCAACACTGGAATGAATTCAAGATTTCGTCAATAACGAGGAGATGCGGACAGCGAACCAGGGATCAAACTGGACGGACGATGAAAGACCTCTTCCCGCCATGCAGGATCCGTAATCATTAAACCACCACTCACGTCGGGACATCAGTGGTGGGCAAAGGATATACGGATGACGATGCGAGTCGGACTGAAAAGAATGATAGACAGCAGGAATCCCGTAGGCGAGGGCTGCGGGATGTGACAGAACAAGGCGGTGCAAGGCGTGATTGATAGATAGATCAAGTCCCCGACAAGGAATGCACGAGGATAAACATAGAAAGCACCGAGAGTTCAAGGGATACAGCATATCGAAGTCACACCGATCGCTAGATATTTGTGGCGATGGTGGTAGAGCATAGCGGGGCAGGACAAGGCAGGACAAGGCAGGACAAGGACAGGGCTAGACCGCTGCGATAACGGGGGGATGGGCGTCTGTACCGCTGAGGACTGCCGAGCATACGACGGGACTGCTATCACCCCCTTCCGAACTCGCTCCCGCTGTCGCTGGCGTGCCCACTGCTAACGTCTCGTCGCGCCTTTCCGCCTCCGCGCTCCCGTTCCCCTCTGTTCCGTCTGCGCGCTTGGTTTTCTTCGGCGCCTTCCCTTGCGCTGCGCTTTGCTCCTCCAGAGCCTTTCCCCTCTTCCTTTTCTTCTTTTCAGAACCGCTGGCCCCCACGGCCACCCCACTGTCAGCTGCCCCACGCACAGCACCATGCCCGTTCTTTGCCACTTCCGCTGGCTCTACGGTTTGGCCTTGTCCTTGCTGGCCAGGCTGGAGCATGTAACTAGAAGAGTAGATCGGCATCGGCGGGTATGCTGGATGGAGGGGATAGAATGTGGGATGGGGTGGAGGCGGAGCGTTTGCACCAGGATCACCATTAGCGTGAGGATCATGCTGGGCAGACATGTAGCCCGGATGAGGCGGGTAATAGTAAGGATAATAGCCCTCTGGGGCCGGCATGAACTGCGGGGGCGGGAGCATTGCGGGCGTGTTGGAAGGGCCACCGTTGGTCTGCTCGGGAGCCCACTGGGTTTCGCCATTGGGATATCCTACAAGGTGTATTACGTTATTAAGGTAGGAGTATCACACGGCGTGCGAGATGATGGACGGGCAGGCGATACATACCAGGGTAGGCCGGGTTCTCTGGGGGACCCAGTTTGTTTTTACGTTTGTATGGACCTCGTTTGATGCCTTTCTTCCGCTCTTTCCTGACGCCATCAACGCAAGAGTCCGCAATTCCATACTTGACGCATCGTTCGCACGGGCGAGCTTCGTCGCAGCGTTTACATGCGGCTGCGCAATTCGTACACTAGTGAAACCATGTCAATCGCGCACAAAGAAGAATGATGCGCCCAAGAGAGCATCAAATGTGAAAACACACAGCCATCTTGACCTGTTTGCGTTTGGGACGCGTGGCATTACCAGGGGGAGGCATCATAGGGGCGTAGCCTAGAGATCAAAATCTAAGCCAGCAAGCCCGAATACGTCGCCAAAGGACGTACCTGGCGCTGGGGGCGGGGGTGGATACGCATATACGAGACCAGGGTGGGGGAAAGGCATCATGTAAGGCCCGGGGGGCATCCCGTTGGCAGCGTTGGGGTCTGCATCGGGGTGGGGTGGGTAATAGTATGATTGATATGGGGCTGGAGGAGGATACGCCCCGCTGGTGAAATGTTGAGGGGGATATGCAACTGCGGGAGGAGACTGGGCCTGTTCAGCAACAGACGAGGAAGATTTGGAATGATCGCTGCTCATGACGGCGGCAACGAGTCCCAGGGAGCAAACTGTAGAGATTCGGCAAGACCTGGACGGTCGAACGACGCTGGAAACATTGCGCGCATGGTGGAGGATGAGATGAGGAGGATTGAATGGAGGAGGCAGGGGACAGGGCTCACTGCACTCCGACTCAAATTCGGGATTTCCGATCCCGTCGCCGCTCAGACTGCTAGCTCAACGACACTCCGACTCAATTCGACACGAATAACCACCTGTAAGTGTCAGCAATCAGCGACAGCATGCCTCATCGACCCATACTCCACTCACGGGTTTGTTTTGCAGCCGAGTCGCCTACGATGCGCTGATGAGGAGAGAAATGATGGACGAGGAGACTCAAACAGTTGAGAAACAAAGGCCACGTGCGAGCTCGGTCCTGCTTTCGCCTTGCGGCTGTTACAAAGCGCCGCCACCGCACAGCGCTCGACAGCTGCTTCGAGTTCGTCGCCAGCGTTGGGAGTAGGTCTGATGCCCTTGCGTCTACGCAGGCGCTCGTTATTTGTCTCGTGTAGACCATATAGGCCCCTTAGACATCTCTCGCGGTCCATGGATCTTGCCATGGGGTTCTCTTGCTCCGATTCAACGTCCTCACTCCGCTGGGCGCTACCACCCTCGTCGCAGATCACGACCCGGCATCGCTCTGATTCCCTTCATCGACCTCGATTCAAGCCGTCGTGTCTGGGGACGCCCATTCTGACCCTCATGGCCGTCTTCGACCAGTCGGACGTTGCATGTCCGCCCTGTATCCAATGCGGCCGGTTGCATCTTCAATCGTAATTTCGCGTGGCGTGATGAGTTCGCTGACCAAATTTTCGGCCTTTATATTGATCTCCATATAGCCCTTCTTGTGCCAGAATGCCCGTCGTGCCTTCCCCATTCTCGTTCACTCCTTCATAAGGAATCGCACATGCACAGCCGCTCTGTAAACAGAGCCTACTTCTCGTCCTGCAAGTGCGCAGAAAATAGCGTCGTTGGATGCGATAACTTGTTTCCCATGGCTGACATCTAGGCAACATCCATGCACATTGGTTTCACACAGAATTGCTTCTGCCTTCAGGTTTCTTCTTTGGAGCTGTGGCTGTAACAGTACTACATCTTGCTTGGTGTACCCTCGGACCAAACGTGCCATGTATGACCGGTCTCAATTTGACTATGTTTCGCATCTGCGCCCTCATCACTGAATGAGCGTCCCAGGTCATTGAGCCGGCCCATGCCCGAAATTATTTCGCGCGCTGTTACCACATAGTGGGGATTCAGATTGCCTAGTGATAGCATGGATCTCTTGACCCTCGAAATAAGCGCGCGTCGTCTTGATTTCCCACCCATCGTCTTCGGTCTTGTCTGGCCCCTGTGCGGATCCTGAACTGCTGCTACATCTCTCTGCTCTTTATGGCCACTCACATCAACGCTGATTTCCAAATCTAAGCAACAGTCCATGATGATCCCCCGGAGCTGAGATTTCGTCTGTCTCTTGAGCTATGTTGGGTACAACAATTCGCCTTCGTTGTTTCAGCTATTGATCGTAACTTGTATCAGGTCGAAGGGATGCGCTCGCGAGAATTTGTCGACGTATTGCGTGCAAACCTCGGTCTGATGTATGCGGGATCAAGGGAACTTATGGCACGGAGATTGACAGGCAGGAAGATGCTTCGGCGATCGCAAACTAGCAGGGAAGCCCGTTCCGGCCGAACTCACGATGTATCACTGCGTGTGAGTAAGTTTGACATCGAGTTGAAAATGATGCGATTTTCGAACTGCAACTTTTCGACATTTTCTTCTCGTAACTCGCCCCGCCGATCTACACCGTTTGTGTCCTTGTGTGTATCTGGACATAGATAACACAATGCGGATGCAGTTCGAGCGTATGATGGGTATGAGTGCCCATACAAGGTTGAGTCAAACGAGTGCCTTACAGTGACTTGCATATCATTCTGCAGGTCGGGCTCCCGTAGGTTTTGTTTGTCTTAGCCAAATACGTGACATTTGGCGCCCATTCAGCTGTCACCCCGGACTGCCCGTGCTTCTTTCAAACATTCGTCTCACGTCGCCCGCGCTCTGCTCTGCACGCCAACACTGGCCTATTCCCTCAAATGCTCTGTCGTGACGCTGGCCATGTTTAGTGTTGCAATCAATATGTATTTGGATACATCATTGATTGCACAGAATCCAGCGGAGCCACGAGCACCTACTGACATCATATGTGACTAGCCGTGACTATTTGGCTACTACAAACAAAAACTATGAGAGTCGACCTGCAGAATGATATGCAAGTCACTGTAAGTAGGTCATAAACGCCATGATGATACAAAAAGAGGGTATTCCATGCTATCAAGTACAGATCAATCATCTTCCTCGCTCCTCTTCCTCGTACACTGGAGGCAGTTCGTCCGACCACCGCTCTGCGTTCCTTTCGTCGCGCAGTCGTTCGATCTTCGCGAGCAACACGACAATCTCTTCCCTCAACTCCTCTTCCCTTGACCACCCAACCCTCTGTTCTATGTGTACCCCGGGCGGATTGTTGTATATCACCACGTTGGCCTGCGAACTAGAGTTCACGGATGGAGCGGGGAGCGGTGGCCTCGCGGGATTTTCGGTAGCCTGCATCAAGGAGATCTGCTCGCGCATGTCCTGGACTTGCCGCGTGAGTTTCTCCAATCGCCGTCTGGATCTTTTCTTGTGTGCCGAGGATCGTGTGCGTGATGAAGATGCTGCAGGTGTTCCGGAAGAAGATGCGGATCCAGACGAAGGCGCAGATGAGGTGCCGCTTGACAAGTTCTCGTCAGAAGTCGTGAGCGACGACTGCAAAGAAGAGGAAGATTTGGACGGTGGTATGCCCCTCGGATTTGAGACTGCATCGCGTCTCGTTCCCCGCTCCAGGCTGTCCAACGACCCTTGCGACGCAGGGTTGGAAACGTTTGGATTTGATAGACTGTTGGGTTGCGTGAATGGCTCGATTTGAATCGAGACGACATCTTCATGGTCAGCTCGAAGCCGACGACGCCGCGCGCAAAAGAACAGGGAGACGAAGAAGGACATGACAAACAAGCCGCCGATCACGCCGCCGGCAATGGCGCGCACGGAGACTTTCCGGGTAAGAGAAACGGGCTGCACTCCGTTGGTGCCTGTGGACTGTTGAACGGACGAAGAAACTGTAGTCGTGCTGGTAGACTTGGAGTCCTGGCTACTTTGTTGCTTGCTGGTGTCTGTGGACTGTTGATTGGACGAAGAGGACGTAGGCACAGCAGATTGAGTGGACGAAGTCGGGGTAGATTGCGAGGACGTAATAGTCACGGGAGATTGCGAGGACGTAGTCACGGAAGATTGCGAGGACGTAGTCAAGAGAGATTGCGAGGACTGGCTGCTTGGTCCGTCAGGAACCTCTGAGCTGTTATCGAGTTGACAGCCTGGATTGTAAAGCGCAGCTGGCTCACTCACGTGTATATGGCGTAATCGAAGAGAAAGAGGGAGGGGGCTTCGGAGCTGTTGGCTGTAATGACGAGCTGATGCGGGATATTCTCCAAATTTTGAACAGCGAATATGGGCGCATTGTATTGGATGTCTGTGCTGTTCGTGGGGCTGTGGATGAATTTTCCCACGGTGAGTCCGTCCAGAACGATCGACAGGTTGGTCAACGTTGTAACGCCAGAGCCGAAATTATTCCCCATAATGCCGAAAGCGTACACAGCAGTTCCTAGCGCCGAAACATCCATCAGTACGAAAGGAGCACCCTGTGTAGACCAGACTCACCGGAGAAAGACAGGGTGACTGTACGCCCGCCATCCCCTGGATGATGTGTGGAGTCATGCCATGTCCCATCCAAGGCCAACGCTGGGGAAACTCCGCCCTGGGTGGCCCTACATCCAGGACAAGTCGAGCCCTGTGACCACCCGTCGGTGGGAGAGAACTGGATTTCCGAATCGCCCTGTTCATCGTCGATGGTGCGGTTGACAAGAACAGCCTGAGCGATCGGGAGTGCAAGGAGGTACCATGCCCGCATGGACGCGAGGACTGTGCCAGCAGAGACAGAAGGGGCGCCTTCGAGCCAGAGTGAAGAGGAGCTCGAAGCAGGCGTGGCCAGTCGTGGAGGAAAGGCAAGAAGAGCTGAGATCAAGAGGCATACTTGTGCTTGATCTTCTTGGTTTACCTGTGTAACTGTGCTGAAAGCGGTGGGTGATCAACGTAAGGCGATCCTAGTCGCTAAGCTGATGAACCAGGAGTACTTACGCAGATCAGCGACAACGGTGGACGTAGACGTGCCGCATCATCTCCTCTGCACGTGAGCCCTGAAGAAGGCAATGCGAGCACAGGAAATACCTGGAAGAACTCGGGAATTATCCGTCGAGCCAAGGACGTCAATCGCCGGTGCTCAGTGTGGGAACAACACTTACAGCTAGATTTTTCCTAACGATAGGCTTTGCTTTCGAGAAAATGTATATAGTCGGAGTATGAAATTTGACAATCAGACAGCGCACGACGCGGCAGTGTGGAGAGCGGAGAACAAGTGGGGAAACCGTGAAAAATCGGCATCCAATGGCACACTGCCAAATATTCCAGCGCCCACGCATTCCGCTGGGCATTTTCTCTTCCAAAAGTCCCAACGTTATGAATCTCACTGTACTGAGGTCACACCGCCATTTATCGTGGAAATTTGTCTGAAATAAAGCAATCTAGGAGGTAGGAGTGAACGTACGAAACCCACGGGCTCCGATTGCATACGGCTGAACTGAGTTTCCAAAATACATCGTGCATTCTGATGTCTGGGTTTCGCATCCAGCACAAGCTGAGACGTCCGCGGGACGGCTTCGAATGTATTCTGAAGAGTCAACGAGCACCAGAGAGGCAATCAAATCAGATATTCTCATAGGATATTCAAAAGCATAATTGAAAAAAGGTCGGATAATCATAAATCAAAAACCAATCAATTCCCTTTCTTGCTCGAGGATAGATATTACTTCAGGAAACCGAGGTGTAGTCTTGCACTTGAAGGGAACAGGACGACTGCATGCATGATCAATTTCCTCATTACTGACGAACGAAGAAAGTACTCACACCATGAGCCCTTCGTCGACAGATCCATCGATGTCTAATGGCAGCTCGATGCCATTTTCGTTAGTCGCGCGCTCAATATTCATCGCCCAGAGCATGATAGCCATATCAATCAGTAACGAGTTATTTGCCAGGTGCTTTCCGATACAAATACGCCTCCCGAACCCATACGAGACATGTCCGTCCTCCTTCGTATCAGAGGAACCAGGAACGATAAGAGCCTGATCGTCAAGATGGCGGTCTGGCCTGAATTGATCAGCGTCTGGCCCGTATACATCCGGATCGTGGTTGAGCGCCCAGCAGTTGACTATGCAGATAGTGCCGGCGGGAATGAACAAGCCTTGATACCAATCATCTTTGCAGGAAGAATGTGGCACACCAAGGGGGTCGGGAGAGCGCCAGCGGAATGTTTCCTTGACCATAGCATGAAGATACGGCAGACAGTCCATATCGGAAAAGGAAGGGAGACGAGAACGCCCAACGACGCTGTCAATTTCAGCCTGCGCACGTTTCTGTGCGTCGGGATATGCAAGCATGGCAAGCATCCACCAGGAAAAAGAGGCGGCTGTTGTGTCAGCGCCCGCGACACTATTTAAGATCTGATCACCTTTTCACACTAGTATAGGATTCAAAGCCACTCACTATACAGATGCTGCAGCCCAAGCACTCTCTCGCTCAGATAAACCGTGACGTGCTTGTTCCTCGATCAGAGTGGCACAGAGGCTAGGGCGATTATCGCCTTTCATCTATGTGAAGCAAGATGTTCAAATGTTAATGCGATTGAAACGTAGCTACTTACCAGGCTTTTGCGCACACCATTGTATAAACCTTCGAACATCAGGGAATCGCGGACAAAGCATTGTTCCGCATCGCGCTTCCACTTGACGAACCTATCAGATAGCTGACTGTGAGGTCAGCAGATGATCCAGGGCATGTCTCACGTACCTACTAGGTATATGTAGCATGGAAGGAAAGAGCTCGACAAGATGGGCTCCAGGGAGACTTGCTGAAGCGAGCCCATCGATGACCTCGGTCATTCGGTGGACGCGCGGATCCTTCTCTGACATGATGGGATCGGAATCGTACATAAACGACATGATGAACGATGTAGCGTTACGTCCGATATGACTCTTCCAGTTCTGAGGGGAAGCGAGCATGTCGGATGCCATGATGACAGCTTCTCGCCTCTGATTCGAACGGTATCGGTGAACAATGTTCCTCCGCATGCATTCATGAGTGGCTTTCCTCATACGCCGCCATCTGGCACAACCGTGAATGACGAGGCTTCGAATGTAGGTCGAAGGTCTAGGCTTACACGTCGGTGTATCTGGCCAAAAATATGTGAAGCCCGCCCGACATGATTTCAGATCCGACAATCCATCGAGGGCGGTCGGAGTAATTTGCTGCGCGATGATCAAGAAGGTCCGTCGCAACTTTGTGCGAATTAATGACAACCATGGGCTGTCCAGCCATATTCAAGTACACCAGGTCACCTATGACGTTCGGTTCCATGTAAGAATCGATGATGGTTAAGAAAACAAGTCACACTGACCGTAAGATTTTTTCCACTCAGTAAACATGAGCCATTGCTGGTTTCGGGGCAGGAACAGATTGCCGATGATGGGAAGGCCCCTGGGCCCTGGAGGCAACTTGCGCCATGGACTTCTTGTATGCCTTACAATACGATAAGCAACAAACGCAATCACGAAGACCGCGAGAGATGAAGGACTAATAGACGGTATTAAGGCAGAGTGGGCAAGGATTCCTGACATCATAGCGCCTCGACAGCTGAACTTCGTTGTAAAGTTGGGTAAGGTTTATATAGGGCCTCCGGATCTGATGATCTGACAGGTTGCTTATTTGGCAACAAGCATGGAATATTCTCAAGTGGAGTGATTAGACGCTATTCGGACCACGTCAGCGACTGACTTCGGGGTGAGTGCGCACAGAACTTCACTCACAATGTAAAAACCATAAGCCAGCTCATTTATTCGACGAATGCTGGTGTGCGGATATCTCGAGGTCTGTGCAGGTCTGTGACGGAGGTCATGCCAGACTCAGGAGACACAAATGCGACGAAAACCAAACGTTCCATACATAGCAGAACGAATAAGATACATAATGGGCGATTAACCGCCGATGATAAGCGGGCACTTTCCCTCGTCAAATCATCCAAATAGAGGAGAAATCTCATCAAAACAAGAAGAAAGTCAGCAATACAGCAGACTCTTAGTGCAAGAAAACATCAAATGATTGTAGTAATAATGAAAGGAAAGCAGACCAGGCACAATGTCGGTACTCGAGCATACGCCTATCCAGTTATCCAGCCTCCTCGACATGAGAGTTCTCACGACCATCGGAGCGGACGGGATATCGGAGTGACGGTGATGACCCACCTAGGCACTACGCACCCGTGCGCGGTTCGTCAGCACACCCGATGTTGAAAGCGCCACAGCGAGGGCGAAGAGGAACCATTTTCCCCACCTCTTGGTGAACGAATTCCCCGCTGCATTCCGTGGCGGCAAGCTGGGAAAGAGGAGTGAATCCATCATCTTTGCCTTCTTCGCCTGTTGTACGTGATACGTATGACGGGGTCAACGAACGTGTGTTGCATGATAAATAGAACCAGACGCACGGTGAAAGGAGGATAGCGGCCGCTCATGAGCATATCCACCCTAAAGGGGGGTTGTCAGGCGTCTATGATAATATCTCAAACCAGGAGTCGACCAACCAGGCAGGGTTATCGAGAGTTGATCGAATATGAGTGAAAAGATCGAACGAGAATTTGCCGGTATGTGCGCCCGCTATATACATTTTGTTCAGGTCAGAATAAAGACAGACAAAATACCGGGTACATACATCCACTGGGACCGATGCCGCCGAATGGCAGGCCCTCCGCTGAATGATCATCAGGGAGTAAGCATGGGGCTTGCATGTCAGATGTCGCTTTGAAACGCACCAACTGTTTGGAGCATAGTCTCATTCACGACAGCCGAGCCGCTCTGAGTGTTATCGATGACTAGAAACAATAATTGAGAGTCAACCCGGTTGTACATCCATATGTTCTAGCGTTACCTTTCGCCTTGAAGGCAGCACTTTGGGAGAAGACGTAGATCGCGAGAGGATGGTCACTTGGGTAATATGCAAGCTGTCAAGCAACGCTGTCACATCATTGAGATTCAATGCCACTGCTTACCGAGCGTTGATGAACTCTATGGCCTCATCTAGGCTGTCGACTGGCACAATTGGCAGAACGGGCCCGAAGATTTCCCTATGCAGAATTGCGTCCGTCAGTCAAAAGGGGTTTATAGCAGATAATATCGACGTACTCGCTCATCAAGGAATCCGCTCCGTCAACTCCAGCTACGATGGTCGGTTCGATGAACTTTTTCTCCTGGTTCGTGCCTCCACCATATACAATTTCTCCTTTAGTGTTGTCAAGCAGCGCCTTGATGCGATTGAAGTGCGATACAGAGACGATGCGCGAGAATGAATCGGATTTTTCAGCGCCTTCGGGGTGTAGAATTCGTTCAGGCTGTAATGTTGGACATAAGTTCGAGGGAGAAGCTTAGAATACGCATGGACGTACACAGCCTTGCAGGCTTCAACAAGTGTAGGCATGAAGTCTCTCTGTACCAGGACATAATCGGGAGCAACACATGTCTATGTGCCGAGAGTGTCAGGGCTTCTCACTTGAAAGCGTATGGGCGCGCACGTACCTGTCCAGAATTCGAAACCTTGCCCCACATCAGCCTCTTAGCGGCCGTCTTCAAGTCGCATTTGGAATCAATGACAACAGGCGACTTTCCACCGAGCTAGAATATAGCAGCACTATGAACATCCCGGACTCCAATATGGCTAATTTCAAATATTGAACGCACCTCGGTAGTTACAGGTGTCAAGGTTTGAGCAGCCGCAGTCAACACAATACGAGCCACTCGCCCACCTCCGGTGTACAAAACTGAGAATAAAAATTTCAGTATATAAGTAAACGAGAATAAGGATGAACACACTATGGTCCCATGGCAGTCCCAAAATCTTTGAAAAAGAATGGGGTCCATCAATGAAGTTAATTCTTGTGCATGTGTGCATACTTTAGTTGTCTCAGGGATTCCCCCAAGAACCACCCGCACGGCGTCAGGGTCCAGGTGTTTCTCTACAAGCTCAGCGAGCAAAGCACTGTACGCAGGCGTAAGTTCCGAGGGCTTCAGCACTGCAGCGTTGCCTGCTGCAATCGCACCAGCCTATAAACATAATTACGCCAGGGCCATGAGTGCTGCAAAAAATGGAGCTGTACCCAGGAACAGACGTACCAAGGGGCCAATTGAGAGCCAGACAGGATAATTGAATGGGCTGATGATAAGGACGACACCCTTGGGCTCCTTCCTCAACGTCGGCTTCATGGCAAACCAGTTCATCGACCACGCAGCGCGCTCGGGTTTGGACCATTTCCCGACTTCATCGTATGCCAACTTCACCTCAGTCAAGGTGTTTCCAAGCTCGAGCCTACATCCACAATGAGTGGGTCAACACGAATCTGCGATGCGTGTGCTGCGTACACGTTTGATTCGGCATGAGGGCGTCCCAAGTCAGCAGCAAGAGCCTCCTGAAAGCGGACAAGGTTGTCCTTGAGGAGGTAGGCGAGAGCGAGGAGCTGCTGCTTGCGGTACGCGAGGGGGCGGGTCTTTCCAGATTTGAAGTTCTTTTGCAACTCGCTGCGAATCTGGAGAGAACGAGAGATGTCAGAAGAGCGAGCAGATCACCGATGACAGCAGATGAAGTCCATGATATATATGGAAGGGAACTTACAACAGGGATCTGCTCGATGGCTGTCGTCTCGAACTGTTTAGCGCTCATAGTGGATGATTGGATACTGGTCGCGACGCGTCGTAAGTGCAGCGCTCGGCTGGAAGAACAGAAAGGAGTGCGTACGTGTGCGGGGGATGCTGTTAACTGATTACGATGTGGGGAAGGGCTAGTCAAGCGCTGGGGTTAAGTACTTAAAAGATTTGGCACCCCGTGGGGCCGTGCACTCAAAGGCACGCGGCTTGCCGTCTCGGGGTACCTTTTCACGCCTTTATCAACGGAGAGGCAATTGCGCACTTCCTAACTTCTTCAGTTACTAAGGGATATACCAAGATCGACTTGTGACACCAGAGCTTTCCAAGTCAAAGTCCGAAGTATGATCTGACCATCGTTGGGCAACTTCTGGATTGCGCAGCGAGTGATATCAAGTCGGTCGAATCCCTGCATCATATTTGGCCCACTTCATTCGAGGGTACACAATTCCAGCATCCAAAAGCGTCCTGAATGACTGCCTGCATCCAATCAGACGAGCTCCGGTTCTATTACGAACCCCTTTGTCCACAGCCTTCCCGGATCATACTTGGCTTTCAACTTCCTCAGCCTCGGCAAATTCAAGCCAAACACGGCATCGGCTGGCTCATCGCCCTGCGCCATGTTGAGCAGGATGCCGAGATCGTCCCCCGTCTTGTCGACATTGGTGCGGCGGATGAATTCAACGGTAGAAGCGACGAAGGCTCGGGATGCTTCGTCAGTCTCAGGACGCGCGTTCCTAGATATGGCGCGAGTTTTTCAAGAACCAACAATGATTTCGGAGTGACTCAACTCACCTTCCCTGAATGGCGACAGAATAATGGGGGCGTCTGATAGCGAAGGCGGTTTCTTCTGCCCCCACTTGCACAATCTTTTCCCATTTACGCGTGTCCCACAGAACCATACTCGACCTCGCGTCTTCGTTATCTTCCGTGAACTTGCACCAGCGCACCCACACCTCAGTTATCATATCCGTCCACAATTCTGAGAAGGCGACCCCTCGGATGGTGAGACGACGCGGTGCACGAGAGAGGCCAGCATCAGCCGAATGGGAGATGGTGAGTTGATCGGGAGCAGAGGAGATTCTGTCAACCGTTGGCGTTACTCGGGTGCGGAATGGATCCAGGATCTCTTCAGCGGAGCGGGAGCTTGCGGCCGAGATCCAAGGTGCTATCACGATTGTAGGCTGAGCGCTCGAAAATCAGAGGAGATCTTGAAAGTCGTGACAAGGAAGATACCTTAAAATGCGGACCAGGACGGGTAAACATCATGCCAACCTTCTCATGCACAGATGCACTTGATACAAAGTCCTGTTTTCACCCGCTGATTAGATTAGGGGATTGCACCGACCCTATGAAGACCGCACTTGAACGACCTGGATCACATCGGCAAACGCAGTCCCTGGGTACACCAGAGCACCGACGGTTGAAGGGCCGGGGGAAGGGAAGGCTTTCAGAACGAATTCGACGACGATACCGAACTGGTTTCCACCACCTAGGAAGCGACGAGGGATTAAGCTCACAAGCACGACCACGATCGATGCCCAAACGTACCCCGTATAGCCCAGAAGAGATCAGGTTCTTCGGTAGCGCTTGTCTTCACGATGCGCCCGTCAGCGAGGACGACCGTCGCTGCCACCATGTTATCGATCCCGAGGCCATGCTCGGAAGTCAAATTGCCGTACGCGCCACCCAAGAGCGAACCGCCTACACCGACGAACCACAAAGGCGCGCCGGCCACTTCGATGCCTTCCTTACTGCCGACTTCATACACATTACCCCAGTTCGCACCACCCTGGATGACGACCGTCTTGCGGTCATCAGACAGCTTTACCGAATTCAATAAAGAGAGATCGATGACGATCCCTCCCTGGGTGCTCGACCAAGTCGACGAATGGCAGCCTCCGCCCTTGACGGCTATCTCGAATCTAGGCGAGCGAGAGGAGGCATAGGATAGAATTATCGGGACATCCGTGTATACTGCCGGTTGAACGACGTATGCTGCCTCAAGAATAGACAGGTCTGAGTTGCGCTGGAGCGCCTCTCTATACCCAGCTGATGCGGGGGAAAGCACATTGCCCTGGATATTCAACGATTCGATATCAGCCATGTTCAGGTGCAGAGAGGGAGGGGAAATGTGAGTGTCTGATGGGAAAGAAACGCACACTATTTATGGTTAGGGCACTCGCACCAGGATGCCATTGCACCTAAAAGGTGGGTGGTGCTTCAAGCGCGCCGCAGTGCAGTCGAAGCCGAGCCGAGTCCTGTCGAGCCCGAAGGCGTGCTGCGTGACAGTGACATCACTGTCACGAATACACAACTCATCTGTAGCCCTCCCGACGACTTCTTCCAACATGTTGACCGAATATTCTTTGCCTTACCGTCGTGGAAAACCTTTTCGGCTTGACTTTTTCAATGATTCTCTGGAGGCCGATTTGCTCCCAGGTCTAAACGTTCACTGGCTGTGCAAGTAAGCACTATCAAATTTAGCGCCCAGTTTTCCAGCCCCGAGTCGAGTCTTTCCTTCACAAGCTCCAGAATCTGCCACAGGAACGTCTGTGGTCTTCCCTTGATGGAGTGAATCGAGATCACTTTTTTAGCTGCTATGCTTAGCCTATTCATCAGGCTGATGGCCTTTTGTATCACAAATGATATCTAGAGAATAGCAACACGAAAGCATCTGCAAGCTATTGCTCCCGGCTTTGCATGCACTGCTTTACCGTGATGGTGCGTCTGTTTGATTGAACGTAAGATCTTCCCTATTGTGCCACAACGTTCGCACTTGTGGCTTCTCAGCAGGTCGTTGTTCACATCATCACTGCTACAAGATGCCTACGTAGATCCGACATTCGAGGAACACAGACTCATTGCTCGTACAGATTTGGATTTCAATGGAGGAATCCCTCGATGGGAAACCGAGCATTTGCACTATCATCAATAAATAGCTCTGGTCGTATCATGACCGTGACGTCCACGCATGCTTCCACAAGGCTGCAAGTACCTACCTCTTCATCACGTCACACAAAGTTGTCGGGGTGGAAAACGAAAACATTCACTGCCAGACAAGCGCTCGTCCATTCATCTCATGATCGACGGCAATGGGCGCTCATATATCTCCACGCTCCCCCCTGCAGCCCCCTCGCATCAGCTTCGTTCTCAGACCTATTCAGTTTTTTTCGACCACGAGCTGTTACAGCGCGATAGCTCGCCTTGAAACGGCTAGGCCTGTTACGCAGCTCCTGATCTTCGCTCTAATATTACTATCAAGACTTGCATTAGAAGCCTTGATCCTTTAGAGGATTGCCGACGGACAGGGTCGTTACGCAAGATCATAGTCAACTCTTTACTTATACCTGAAGTTTCTCGAGAGCACCCCAGGTGTCCCACTCAGCGTTTTTCGTGTTCAATGGCTCTGCAGATCGATGTCGCCGAATTTGGTGGACTAGTGGCCGAAGGTGTACTGTACGGTAAGCGAGTTCTGCATATCTGCGGAATGAAATTGTAATATTTTCGTTCGCAGGCATCTACTTACTACTATTTGGTTATTCTGGTTACCTGCTCGTCTCTCGGAGGAAACGAGGCGAACTCATCAGCTATCCGATGTTGCTCGTGGCGCTGTTGATGTTCATTCTGGTCACCGGGCAGATCGTTGCCGACACTTTCAACCTATTCATCGCATTCTTCCACCACGACACGCGCGAGGAACGTATCAAATATTTAGAAGACGTTTCGCAGCAGCTCTTTGCATGGAAGCATAATATCTTGAATGCCACGCTCCTTGTCGGTGACTTATTTGTGGTGCGTACAAGGCTGTACACTGTCACTTCTGCACTAACACGATGCTTTGATGCTCATGGTATTTATAGTGCTATCGCTGCTATATCATATGGGGAAGAGATTTGCGGGTCATTGCGCTACCGCTGTCCTTGTCTGCGGCAAGCGTCGGTATGTCTGTGTATCTCTAACCTCTGCGAATATCAAAAACTGAATGCGCGTCAGCATGTGGGATTCAGGTCACATGGGCAACTCAGCATCTCGCATCGACCACGGTAAAAGCACAGACCAGTTGGATTACTGCGCTCTTCACGCTCAGCCTGTGCGCCAACGCTATATCGACATGTGAGTGCCGTTGCGGGCCTTGTCAATGTCACTACGTTTATCATGTCTCGTAGCTCTCCTTGCCTTCAAGATATGGCAAGTCGACAGAGCGGCCAGACGGTTTATGGCAGGGTCTGGATCGTCTCTCGTCCCAGTTCTCCGGATCGTCGTCGAGTCAGGTGCCATGAATGCCGCGTACCTCTTCGTCTACACCATGACGCTCGTTACGGGGACGGAAGCACTTGAGACCATGGCCGAGATGGTATGTCCTCCGGCAGATTTCATCTCAGTGACAGATTTAACTGGTTATGCATAATAGGCAACGGCCGTGATTTCAATCATCGCAACGCTGCTGATCATTCGTGTTCAAACAAATGCTGAGCGCGAAGCGCGCTACACCACTGGGCGTGCGGTGAGCACGTTCCGCGCTGGTCCCCGCAAAAACGAGCTATCGGGGCAAGTCAAAACCATCAGTACCGATGGGACTCTGGAAGGAACGCAATCTCCGAGTCAATCTGCAGATCTGAACGTAATTACGGTATGAAGCTGATCGGTATTGATATGTTGACGGATTGTTTCCATGTTGCTCGCCGATGTTGACGAGTCGATCTGTCGTAATTCACTACTACATGGTGCCAGGCAACGATGGAATGTGCCACGTGTATATTGTCCCGCAGGTGTTTCTCTGTTAGAGATTAATTTGCCCTCAAATATATAGTCAGAATGCTCGACACCATCTGGATTTAAAGGCTGCATTGCTTGCCATTCTGCGAAGTTCTCCTCGTCAATGCGGTTCGTATAAGTGTATATTCAGTGTTCAAATAAACACGGCATCTTCTAAGAGACAAGGTGGTTTAGGTACCACTCCAAATATTGTGCTGCAGAGACGAATCGGCGTTGACGCGTTGACGAGTGCTATAATACGCACGACAAATAGTTAGCCGGAGCTCGGTTCCTTACCCCACAACCCTGTTTTTCGCCGAGCTCAATGATATCTTTGCTGGCACCTCTTTCCTTTAGCTCCACCATCTGTCTCTCTGCCCACCTATCCTTAATACCAGGCGTTACGAAAAGCGGTCATGTCCAATTTCTACGAGCGCCAGCTCACGCTCCTTATCGTTGTATGCGTTCTCGTCCTGCTGCTTGAACGATGGGTCTCTTCGACAGACAAGAAACCTCAGACCTCGACCTCAGCAGCCAAAACTCAAGTCGACGATTCCCTCGAGAACGGACGTACCCCTGCTCAACACGCTCCTAGCGGAAGCATATCTGGCATGCCGAGCGCGCGCGTGGGCGCGCTGAATGCTCTGATGAGGAAGTACCTAACGGTTTACGCGATTGTTATGGGTGCGTCTCTCGTCGTCCTTTGTTGTGTTGAGCGCTGGAAGGGGGTGATCATGAGGGTTCGACTGGTCCATCTGATAAGTTTTTGTGGGACAACAGGTGCGGACTGGTTACAGGGTCCATATGTCTATTCGCTCTACCATGAACAATACGCTTTCCCTGAACGGATTGTTGCTGTTCTATTCGTTACAGGCTTTATGAGCGCGGGTCTCTCTGCACCCCTTGTTGGAGTCTGGGCTGATCAATAGTACGTCTTCATCCACATCATGTTTTCCTTTTCCTTTGCTGTAAAACAATCCCTGTGTGTTGTGATGAAATCATCAACACGAGCTGCCGGATTAGTTGTGTACAAATATCACTAAACGAATATCATGGAGTTATTCATGTCCTCATAGTCAAACTCTACCACCAGCCCGAGCGCCTACAGACCATATACCGCTCTCTCTTGTTTTGCGTGCGTAAACTCGACCATTACTCACCACACCTTATACAGTGGCCGCCGCCGATTATGTCTTATGTTCTGTGTGACGTACTCGCTCACCTGTGGCCTCCTTCTCGTCCCCTCCCTCCCTGTCTTGCTTCTGGGCCGTGTCCTGGGCGGGATCTCGACGTCGATCTTGTTTTCAGCCTTCGAGAGCTGGCTCGTCTCAGCAAGCTCGACGGCCGCGCTTCATAGCGAGGACCTGAGTGCTATCATGGGTCGTGCAACGCTCGTCAACGGGTTCGTTGCGGCCGCTGCTGGCGTACGTCCCTCTTTTGTCGATTTACATGGTGCGCTCATGAGTGCGTATGATTTTTGCGACATTTGTAGGTGTCTTCGAACAAGCTTGTGGAATGGAACGGAGGTGGCTACCGCTCACCATTTATTGCTAGCGGTATATTGCTCGTTTTGGCTTGGATCGTTATACGTGGGACTTGGGGCGAGAATTATGGTGGTGGGGTGGCGCACAGGTTTCTACCGACGACATCTTTCAGATCAAACGCTTGGGAGCAGCATGGAGGATTGTAGCGCCGGTACGCCGCTTCACTCCGCTGGACTTACACACAGCTCATTGTGCGTCCATATTGCAGACCCCACGCTGCTCGTCCTCGGACTCACACAGACGATATTCGAAGGGTCCATGTACCTCTTCGTCTTCATCTGGGTTCCTGCGCTCCAAGAATGCTCGATCGCGCCTACATCCATACCTCTGGGCTACGTCTTCTCCGCCTTCATGATTTCCATGATGCTCGGTTCGCTCTTCTACACATTCATCACCTTGCACTGGCACCGCCCACCCCCGCCGCATCTGCAGCACACGCGCTCCGTATCCGTCTCCTCGACGTTGTCGACAGCGTCGTCGGCGGCGACCCGATTCGACACTCACGCTGCACGCGAAGCTGAGCTCGCTCGTGTGCGCAGTGTCGGCCCTCGCGTTTGCCGCGAGCGTGAGCGCTGGGCGCACGAAGGGGGAAGGGAACGCGGAGATGGTCAAGTTCTGGGCGTTCTGCCTGTTCGAGGCGTGTGTGGGGATGTATTACCCTGTGCAAGGCATGCTCCGCGGGTCCCTCATCGCTAACGAACACCGCGCCACCGTACGTATTGCTATCTTCTCTGTGTTTGCCTTTCTGGCGCAGGCTGATTGTGCATTTTCGTGGGGCGTCAGCTGTCGGCGCTCTTCCGCGTCCCACTCAACATATTTGTCGTCGCGTCTCTCCTTACAGGTGTCTCGTCGGCGCGAGACTTCGTCCTCATGGCGTGCGCAGTGGTACTCGCTCTCTCCGCGATCACCACCGCCGTCGTCGTCCTGCCTCGCGTGGAGACCCTACCGCCACAGGGGCGTACCGCTTAGACATTCGTTGCAAACGGCTCTACGCCGCGAAGCGGGGGGCTTGGATGTCCGGTCACGAAATTCTCGAATTTTCGGCTCCTTGGATAGAGGCTAGAAGGAACACCTCCTAGATCAATATATATCACGGACATTTCATTTATAATTCACGCTGTATACCTAAGTCTCTATGCCATTTCGTTTGGGTATCAGTCACCTCGCGAAGTTTAATTGCCGTATAGATAACAACACAGCGAGGACAGTTGAGGGAAGAGACACTCGGTGCAGCAACTTTTGAGGATCAGGATGATATCATGCAGTTACTCCTGGAAACGTATGCAGTTCGGCGACTTGAACGACAAGGTAGCCGCTCTTATTGTTCTATGGTGTGTTCATGCTGACCTCTCATAAATTCCATGTTCTACTTCCCCTTGACATTGCGCACATTGCTATCGCAGCTGTTCATTTTTGGACTTTCTGGTTAGTTGTGCCATTTGCGCTGACTCCTTTCCTTCGTCTTATTGTTCATCAGAAACATCGCTGATCAAGTTAGCCAGGTGCGTAGATATGCCGTAAATGCGCACCAATTATCGACGACGAATGTTTATAATGCACTCTTTAGAGACGTAGAGAAAGTTTCGAGACTCATGTAGCCAAGGCATGACGCTGGTAATGTCGACGATGTAGAGATCAGTCGTGCGTGACGCACAATAAATAAACTGTTTCTAGCAAAGTCGGCAGCCAGAGGACAACGAAACATAACTTCATACACACAAGACGAGAACTCTATCGTACACGCGTCCAATTCCACTTCAGGAGGCAGCCAAATTAAAATTCGCTTCTCTGTTTCGTGGCATCAGTCAACGGGACATACTGTCCGAGAAAAGTAACACATCAAGTTCAAGGACTTGCTCTGCTGTGAACGAGGAGAAAGCTTACAAGGACACCAAAGAGTTCCTTGTCTGTCACGTGCCCGTTCTCGTCCTTGTCGATTTGTCGAACGGCTTGACTGTGAGTTCCGACAGGAATGAACATCCTACCCGGGCGGGCGAGCTGGTCGACAAGAGGCTGCGGGAGAGTAGGCGCAGCGGCGCCAACATGGATCGCATCGTACGGACCTCCCTCGGGATATCCTGAATCCCAAAAACAGATTTTGATAAAGCACGAAGTTCGTTCCCGCAATGAGCAACGAGCATGCATGCTGAATTCTCACCGAGTCGTCCGTCGCCTGCGACCAAGACTATTTGTCCATTGTCTAACGCTCCCTGAAGCCCGTCCGCGCGCAGGTTGTTTTTGCTCCAGTCCACAAGCTCAGGGATGTGGTCGATGCCGACGACTTTTCCTTGTTTGGAGTCGGAGTTGACGAGATGATGAAAGACGGCACTGAGGTAGCCCGAGCCTGAGCCCACATCGAGGACGTGGGCGCCTGGGCGGAGGTAAGGGAGAAGGATTTCAGCGGCATGGCCGTGCTGCAGAGCATCGAAAATACTTCAATCTAGTGATTTTGAATCGACCGACGGAGTACTGACCATGTGGGGCGCAGATATGGTGGCGCCGTGTCCAATGGACCTATACGGCGTTATCCCGTGGTCCGATGCAAGGCGGTGCTGTGCTTTCGCGACTCACTGAGGCGAATCAAGGTACGCATCAGACTTGTCAATCACGTAGTTTGCGCGATCGACCTTTTGCATTGCCTGCGTTCATGACGTGAGGGAGCAGAACATTGACTCAATCGACCGTCAATACTCAAGAAAACTCACAGCTGCTACGATGTCTGACTTGAGAATTGCTCCAGACATATTTGTGATGAGTTCGGTGTTTGTCCTTCCACTAGAACGCCAGGCCATTGTGGAGCACAGGAGCTTGAGTACAGGAGCTTGAGCGCTTGAGCTTGAGCAAGCCAAGGTCGACGTATGGGATGACGTCGATCAAACCCCAACCTCGGTACGGACAAGCCCTAACGTCGATATTGCTCACATAATCATCCACCAAGCAGTCTCCGAATCCTCACCGTATCTCCTCTCATCTACTAGGCGAGTTCAGCCTTAAGCATAGCTCTAGAGGACAGCAGGGGAATTTTTTTTAAAGGCTGGACAGCATAATTGTGGTGAGATAAACGAATGTGCACGGCACGCACGTGCGTGCCTGACGTTGACGCACCCTGTGCAGCAATTACTTGGCTTGGACCAGACCGAAGCGTAGCTGCTGCGTCAATACGCCCCTCAACAATCGATGCAATAACCCCACCTCCTTCTCTCTCTCACACTACCAATCACTGCTTGACAAGTACATGGTCTCTTCTACCACCGGCACCCCCGTCTGGCCCTTGTTAAAGACCGTCTTCTCCGTGAGTAAATTATAGCATACCCTCCCGATGAAAGTGCTCACGGTGCATGTAGTCTATCCTTGAGGTTTTCCTAACATGCCTGGCAGGCTTCATGCTGGCACGTAAGGGTATCTTGGATAAAAAGACACAAAAAGCAAGTACACACACCCAAGTTCGCGCATAGAGCGATATCGGCATTCTGACAGTCAGATGACGCACAGCAAATCAACCATCTAAACATATCCCTGTTCACACCATGCCTTCTCTTCTCGAAGGTTGCATTCTTCCTTTCACCCGGTCAGTCGATCGACCTTGTTGGTCTATACGTATTATGCTGATGCAGTGTCGACAGCTAAATTGAGAGAGCTATGGATTATCCCTCTTTTCTTCTGCGCTGTGACTGCTGTGTCCATGGCGGTGGCGTGGCTTCTTGGATGGATGTTCAGACTCAAGCGCTCACAAAGGTATACCGCGTCTATCTATCAATGATTGTTATTCTCATTCATTCGTACCAAGAAATTTCGCAATGGCGGCTTCGATGTTTATGAATTCCAATTCCCTTCCCATCGCTTTACTACAGTCACTCGTTGTCACTGTTCCGGGTCTCACTTGGGGAGACGACGATAACACAGACGCCATGGTAGGACGCGCATTGACATATCTCGTGCTGTGCAGCACGCTCGGGATGATCGTGAGTCCGTATTTGTCGAAAATGAGGACGAAATGTTCAGCAGCTATGTTTCCGTGTGTCATTGATAGGTTCGATGGAGCTACGGTGTACGCCTGCTTTCTCAAGCCGACACTGAGGGTACGGAGCCTCAAGGTCTCCAAGACGAGTCAACTCTACTGTTAGACAGTGAGCAGACTTTGGTGCCCGAATTCGCTCAAGAACAGCATCCAAACTTGGCCGAACCGGAGGACTACCTGAATCACCAGCCCCTCATCCCTTCCATTGCTGTGCACACCCCAGGGAATCAGCGCTCCGTTTTCTATTCTTTCCCGAATACACCCTCAATTTTACCTTCGGAGCTTCCTCCTCTAACGCCTGATGACGGGCTCACGTCTGACGAATCTGACAGCGAGACAGACGATGATCTCGATTTCCCACATCCTCTCCCACATCACTCCACGGCGCCGACCTCGACCCGCACGCAAGCATTATTCCGCCGCATGAAACACCGTATGTTGTCCACCTTCCGGAAGCTGAACAGCTTCATGACCGCACCTCTTTGGGCCGCGCTCCTCTCACTGGTGGTCGCCCTCATCCCTGCGCTCCAGCATACCCTCGAAGTGCATATGAAGCCCGTCAAGGGTGCCGTCAGCCAGGCGGGCAACTGCTCCATCCCGCTCACGCTCGTCGTCCTTGGCGCGTACTTTTACCGGCCCGCGTCCGAATCCGGCTCCAGAGAGACGCGGTGGCATCGCGTACGCTCTCAAGTGTCGCTCGCCGACAGCGTGCGCGAGATGTTCAGTCTTAAAAACGGTCGTACAAGCACCGGGTCGCCACCGCTGAAGAAGGAGAGCAGTGGGGAGGGGAAGACGGTGTTTGTGGCGATCGCGGCGAGGATGGTGATCACGCCTGCATTGTTCTTGCCTCTTATGTGTCTGGGTGCATGGCTGGATTTGCCAACTGTGTTCGAGGAGTGAGTATCTCTTTTGCTCTGCCTTGGAGATGCCCGACGATGCTCCGTATTGCTCCTTGGAAGTTTGACTAACTTTACTGATCTCTAGCCCTGTGTTCGTGCTGGCGCTTGTCCTGTTGTGCTCATCGCCGCCAGCTCTAACCCTCGCACAGGTATGTGTCTATTGATCGTTCACGAGATCTTCCTTGACATGTTTGTTACTTGTCATAGATTACGCAGGCGGCATCTGGCGACGCCTTCGAGCGCCTGATCAGCCGGACCATATTCTGGTCTTACTGCATCATCACCCCGCCTGCAACGATTATCTACTCCGTGCTCGCGATGATCATCGCAAAGCTGTAATCTGATCGGTTTCCTTTGTCTTTTTTTCCCGAGGATCTTATCTCATTTTCAGCATCTGATCCCTTCGTATCTCTGCGGCCATCTATATACTTCTAGGATCCTGATCTACGATAGACAGACGGGCCTCGACCGCGATCCCGCGGACGGATTTCTTATGGTGAATACTTACTTACTTACAGATTCTCATGAACGATTTAGGTTGATCCTGTACTTACTTGTACGATACTTGGGTGCTTCGTTCAAACTTGTATACACTGTTTGTCCCTTGGTCTCTCGACGTACTTACTGGCCATACGACTGACGCGCGAATAATACACATTGCCTCTGTGAGTCCCTGCTAGTCACTCTGCTCTTCGCGATCGACGCTCGGAACATTTAATTCTCCCAGAGGTGACTACTCAGACACTTTCCATCTTCGCGGAGGAAGCGAGCCAGAGGTTCGTTTTCGCTGCTTCAAAGGCTTTCTACGAACAACGGATGCGCCGCCATTGGGGACGACGACGCACGATGGTGGTCGCTGCAGAGCTTTCGCTCGACAGGAGCACGTTGCACATACAGGTGGACAACAATCATAGCATTCGTCAGGTCGATCCACGATCTTCTGTACCCTGGCCGGTGGTGATGAGGATTCCGTAACTTGTGGGTGTATCTGTCGGGTCTTAAGTGCATGGCGGAATCAGTTGATGGAAACGGAGGCAAACAGAATTATGGGCTGCCCACATAGAGTATAAATTCGAAGAGCGCCCGGTGCTGCATGGGGAGGCGGGCTCTACTGTACTACAGTGTCATCAAGGACGTCTGGTGTTGTACGCGCGAAAGCGGCACGGAGATCTTCGAGGATGAGCTCCACTGTACTTTGCCCGAGACCTGACATCAGCACAAGCATGATTCTGATTCAAAGGCCTCAGATCGGAGGATGTGTAACATGAAATGGAAAGATCCAGAGTCTTGCTTGGCCGCTTCGTGGCAGTCTAACATGATCACAACAGAAATGAATACATTTTGGAACTCGATTCAGCCATGCTTCACATGTCAAATCGAACGAGACTTGACAAAAGAGGACTGTGACGTACACAACAGCGATCATTCTTGGGCGATCGTAATTTCAGACGAGCGACATTCGAAACAGGAACACCGAGTCTTGACGACGCGCTATCGTACTACATGAGTCGGAGACAGAATCCACACATCATTAGACCTGAAAGGACTTGATGAATCGCAGACCAGAAGAATTTGGGAACAAAGTCTTACATTGATAAGGCAATCAGCACATATAGGACCGACAGCGTGATGCACAATCAAGTGCGGAGAGGCTGCGAGCAAGCAGAAGAGCGAGAGTGATGATCAGCATGCATATGGTCGGATATGTAAAGACAAACCCATTTGAGATGACTTGAAACGCATGGCGAAGAGCCACCATGCGTTGTGGGTGCCGAAGAGCGCCTAAGTGTAGCAACAAGAGCCCATGTGCCTTTTTAGGTCGTTCTTACGATCTGAAGAATAAGGACAGCCTCCGTTTGTGCAAGGGTAAGGTTTCACGCGGTCGGGATTGTGGAGAACCATGTGTGATTTCAGATTCCATAGAGTTGTGAGGCCTGCAATGCAAACATCAGTCAGCATTATGAAGGTACAAAATCAGGCGAAAATGACTAACTTCGACCACAGTGACAGGAGAATCTTCGAGGCGGTCCGGCTCTCTGCTGCGGGGCCGAAAGTATCTGGGAAGGTGATATTCCTTCCGGAAATATGGGGCCTGTGGCTATGGTCTTTGGGTTCAGAGAAAGGTTGCTGGAAATTAGAGTATGATGGAAGTTGAGAAGGGGGGGATACTGTGACTATGATTTCGGAACTAAAGTCCTGACTATCATTGAAAGTGGCAAAATCCTGCTCTGGCATATCAGTCAAATATTCCAGGTCCGAGTAAGGCTTCTGGGCCAAAAATATATCGGAAGGTGATATACCTCCCTGAGATATATAGCCTGTGGTGTCTTCGTTAGGGTCAAAGAAGGGTGGATAGAGGGTAGATGGAGGAACGGCTCCAAAAGAGTTCAGCCCACTACTAGTAGTGATGCCCATAGGATCCTGATTATATTCTTGCTCCAGAATATCAGCTGGGTGTCCGAAGGAACCCCCAGAATATGAAGAGGCGGGGCTGAGGGAGAAGGATGGTGATAGTGCCACTGAGTCGGGAAGAGTTGTGTCAAAATAGTATTGATCGGTGATCAAAGTGATCGCATCGTCGGGGACGTCTTCCAATTCAGGTCGACGATTAATGCAGTTCTCAAAAGAGGTGATGTCATAATTTTGATCCATCGTGCGTCGCGTGCAGGCTCTTGCACAGAGGATGGTGGAGAGTGGCGGAAAGAGTTAAGACGTACCCAAAGGTCTACAATGCGCTACAGGATATATACTGACCTATCATCTGCGCGCATCTTATCTGCGAGCTTACCTACGGTGTTCTTTTCCTATGAAGCACCCGACAGCTGCGAATTTTACCGTTCCAGCTGCGCGCACATATTTGAAGAGAAGACAGATGTGAAGGCTGGTAGCAAGTTCTGGTGCAGGCCACAATGTCACGAGCATGAGTAATTAGCGCACCGCATCGTGCAGACATATAGGAGAGAGATAGTGAGCCCATGGGCGGTCTCCGAGATGAACGAACGACCTACCATGAAGGGCATATGACCGAGGTCTGTAGCCCAGGATCGGACTTGCCGTTAAGGGTTGAGACTGACCTTTCTTTCGAGGCCTCTTGCGCGCTATGCTGGGTATAACACGCCTTGCGTTCAGCGTTCAGCCCTCTGCGGCTGCGCTCAGAAGCGTGTCCGAGGGGACCGTCATGCCATTGGATGGAGTAATGACTATTCTCGGGTCAAATGTGGCCTGAGGCGCGCAGGCCACCACGTTCCATTCGTGTGTCTGCACAGCAAGTTCTTAAATAAGGGGCTTGAGGTGCCGCAGAAGATGCCTGGTACTGGCTGAGGAAAGTTCGGATTGTAAGTAGTCAGGTGGATTACTGCGCCTCTAACGCCATGGGGACGTAAAGTCTTGGTGTGGCAGACTCGGATCTGCATACTGAGCGTGCCCCTTACCTTCAAATATGCAAATCGATCTTCGCTTGCAGGCGTAAACAAGTGGCGAACAGGATTAGACATACCAAGAAAGCTCGTTTCAGACCTCGCACGAATCACTTCGGTATCTAGTCTGGCGCAGTCCTCATATTACACCGTCGTCGTACAAGGCTATTGAGAGGGCGGGAATTAAAGGTAATCCTTCTTCTCTTTTGTTCGCTCCATAGCTAAGTACAAACAATTTGAGCAGTCTTCGTCATGACTCAAAGGCAAAAAAACCCACGATTGTAATGAAGAAGCTTTTCAATAAGATCAACATGCGTGAGAACCACACGACGACAACAGTATCGCTTCAGTTGAAGTTCGTTCAGAGCATCACTAGAGAGGGTATGGAATCGATTAAAAGATGTCAACCTAGAAGAAACGTACCCTTCGCTCTTGTCCTCAGAAGTGACTTCAAATACTGGTTCCATTTGTCCCCAACAAATTTTCCGCAGGAGAAACACCGCACAGGAATGATCTGGAAAGGATTCTGTTGAGAGAGATGGCGCACGAGAAGGAGAGATAGATGCCGACCATGACAGTGAGGCCGGTCTGGGTTAGGTTTAGCAATGCGCCTATTTATGCCAAATCGGGCAGTCTCGCTTTTCTCCAGTACCATCACCCCGCGTTGTTCCCCACCACCCTCACATACCAATTAACCTCTCCACACACCTCACATCAACCAATGGACAAGATCAGAGAGGTCCTGTGCCATCGCTCTCTAGTGGTGCTAAGAAGCTGACGTGGTGCGCATGGTGTACAGAAACTGACCCTTCTTCGCGCGGAGGCTGACGAGGCCGTCGGGCGCGCTGAGGAGGCGGAGGCGAAGAATAAGCGATTCGACCAGCAGCTGCTCGAGAAGGACCAGGAGATCTCGTCGCTGCAGCACAGGCTATCTGTACTCGAAGAGGAGCTCGACTCGGCGGAAAAGAACGGTAAGGAGACCGTCGAGAAGTGAGTGCTCATCCGCCCGTTGTGGTGACAGATCTCCTGAATGCGAGTGTCGTGCCCGCGCGCTCTCAACTTCTGTCCTCAAATTCTCCAGGTCGCGCGACCTCGATGTCAAGGTCGAGCACCTCGAGCGGCAGCTCCAACGCGTTGAGCAGGAGCGTGACGAATGGGAGAGGAAGTATGAGGTAATGTCGTGTTTCACACCGAGCTTCGCGCATGCTGTGATCGAGGCTGATCACATTCTCGGACGGGCATCCAGGAGGCGCAAGAGAAGTATCGCATCTCCAAGGCGGAACTCGATGAGCTAGTGAAGAGCATGGAGAGCTTGTAAACCCGGCGCTCCTATCTGTGCACTCGATACCCCCCTCTCCCGGACTACACTGGACTATCTCCATTCGTGCTCTATATGCCTCCTGTACCTTCAGTCGAACTTCCGTTCCGATCAGATGCTGAATGATGGTGAACGTCCACGACATGGTCGCCTGTTGTTTCGGATTCAGCGGAGGGAAGGATTAGGACGACCAAGCTTAGATCGAAGCAGGCGCAGACTTTTGATTACTACACTGCTATTGTATGGAATATCTTTCGATCAACTTGTGAACGACTTGGACTATAGACTCTGATAATGGAAAGCTTTGTTGCTTATCTTGCGATCTTTGTTTCTTTGCTGAGACATCGCTATGCACTAGATATTCGCAGCTGCGTATAACGTGGACGTAGAATGATACACCTAATACCATGTTCGATATAGAGGGACCAGTATCAACGCTGACCATACTATCAAGTCAACATCTACAAATGTAAGCTTATACAAAATCAGTACAATACTTGGTCAGGTCCAATGGGTATCAACACGGAAGAAAAGTTGTCCGAATCCAAAGAGTCAGAAAAGCCGACCACAATCATATACCGCCTTCCGTGGCATGCCATCCGTCCTACCCCGTGAATGACTGATCAGCCTCGATCATTATTCCTTCATCCTCGTCATTGCTAAATGTCTCTCTAAACTCCTCCATCAGCTCGGTAGTTTCTTGCGACACCTCCCTCAGCGCCCTCGCCACCGTCCAAGCCCTTAAGCTCTTTACGTCTTCAGCATCATCCAACACACCGTCTAGCTCTGGCAGCAAGGTTGGATAGCACATCAAGTGCTGTACCACTCTGATGCGACGATATGTCGCTTGCACCAACGAGATGGATTTGAGAGTGGTCGATTTGGCCACGGTAAGACGGATCTGTCCTCCGAGCCCGCTATTAGGTGACAAGGAGCGCCTGAAGGGGTCTATGCCACGAACAGGTCCCAAGTGAACGATTTTGGGTCCAGCATACTCTTGTGCTCCTGAAACGAGCGGACTTGCGAAGCGGGCGTATCCAGGCTGTCGCTCTGCGGGCCTTTGAGGCGTCACCGGTGTAGAGAGCAGATCGCCTACAGGAAATGACCGTGATGCTGAGAGGAGTGGTGAGTTCTCTGGTGATGGACCATTGGACCAGTGCCCCGAACCCCTGCGCCGTTTCGAGAAAACTGAGGCAAATGATAGCCTGTTACTGTGTGGCTGACGTTGTCCTTGCATGTCCTGGCCGAGGATCGCGACCTTCTCTTGCATAAGAATGCGCAGCTGTAGGAAGAGCGGGCACCGATAGAGACAGATAAACTCCAGAGTAGACCAGAGTAGATAATCAATGAGACGTGGTTGAGAAAAGGGCAATCTGGTGGGTGAGGCACCGCGGGAGCCAGGGGGAGTGAACGGATTGAGATCTTCTAAGCTAGTAGGACGAAGGCCCTTGGGCGAAGGCAAAGGCAAAGGAGATGGTGGCTCTGATATATCTTGTGATTGCAGAGCAAATCCTGCATCCCCGTCGGCCAATAACGATCGAAGTGAGCTGCCGATCTGGAACCAGATTCCAGGAAGTGCATTAGATAGATCATGTTCGGCTCTAATGACAATGATTTTCAAAATTTGAAGGGCTACAGAGAGTACCATCACTGAGGTAGATCGAGACATATTTCGGCGTTTTTCTTGCGACTTGGTACGCTCCAACATGATGCTTGATGACCGAGTGGAATCCCTAGGGGTCTCCGTCCTCTGAAAGACCCTCATGACCAACGACAACAATCTAATCCATGCTCTACGAGGAGCGCCGCGAGAATAAGCATCCGTCCACACGCTGTCCCGAACAGTGTCTTGAGTAGACGGTAAGGTCAACACTAACGGGAATATGATGCCAGCCATGTAGTCGTACGAAGGTGTTCTGTTCTGGAGCTCTTCCGTGATGTCGACACCAAATAAGAATATCGACTGAGTGAGTAACTTGATAAGGGCAGGTCGGAGGGGTGAAGAGAACAAGAGGTTTTCGGATGCAACTAGCTCGCAAGCCTCGAGACCAACCACGCAGAATTGCGAGACCACCATGCGCGAGAAGGACGGTTCCTTGGCGTAGAATGGCTTGCTTGCCAAGCTGGAAAGGACATCTAAGACGCCGGAGAAGTCAATCATTGAGGCGTAAGCTTTGAACACGGGCGCTAGCTCGGTGAGAAAAGCAAGAACATTCTTTACTCGCACAGGCTCTTCATGAACAAGCGATGTCCTGGTGTACTCTGCAAGGAAGGCAGCAACGCGGTCACTACCTCCTCGCCCACCATCCCTGAGAATAAGCTTGACAAGCTCAAAGACTCGTTGGTTTGCAGAAGAACCAACGTTTCCCCCAGAACCAGTGAAGGCGTTCACTAAGGATAGATAGTCAAGTCGCATCTCCGATAGATCACTCGGCTCCTTCGACTTTCCGTGTAGATCGTTCGATAAAGGTGTCTGTTGCGACCAAACTTCATAACTGAAGTTATTGACAGGACGAATTTGGGCGGCTTCCGGAACCTTGGTCTTTCCTGCGCTGCGTGTGAGAAATATGATGCTCAGGGCATCTATGCCCTCATCGAGGACCTTTCTAGCAAGGGGAGAAGCATCGTAAAGTTTGGGGCCATGAACCGCAGGAGATGTAGGAAAGATTCAGCTCGTCGGATGGCAGGATCGTGACCAATCACAGTAAGGAAAAGGCGGACCAAGTCGTCGAGAGCTAGATGGCCATTCTCGTATTGATCGGGAAGGGCGACTTCTATTCGGTCGCCATTCTGTCCAGCTCCGCGTTTGAGCAGCGATAGGAATGCTTGAGGCTTATCCTCCGCGGTGTTCACAAGTAATGCTTCTCGCTCTTGGACTTTGTTCAAGTCGTGGATTCCCGCTGCGTCCGGAGCAAATTGAGATGCGCTATCCTTGAGGGTGGAAAAGAGAGCGAATAAATGATTCGCCATCCACGGTCCGTCGACTGTGGGCATCATTGCAACATGAGACACAGCATCTAGACTTTGAAAGACGAACGCTTCCTGATGCAAGCTATAGAATCGCCCAACCGCATATTCTATTGCTGCCCGTATGCCTTGATTGAGTTCTGATTCCGCATACACCTTGATGATAGCAGGCATGAACGCAGTGTAGCCTCCACCAGACGTGAACATACGGCGGAAACGCGCACTGGCGACCATGAAAGCTAGAGACAGATACATGAATGTTCATTCGATTCGATAAATCGCCTCACATACCTATGATCACCTGACTGACGATCCCGATGTCATCGCCATGTACCAGTAGGCAACGGTTCAAACCATCTGCAAGAACAGCAAACTCGCTTCTATCACTGAGATGACGGGGCATAGAGCGAAATATTTGTGCAATCAAGAGGATATAACTGCGACAAAGGATGAGAGACAATGCCGCTAGATTAGGGTTGGATGTAGCTGGTGTTTCCTTCCGAGGTACCAAGTCGTTCAACTCGATCGGTGGTGCTTCAACAGGGCCATTCACGAGGGGAGAACAAGCCGAGACATGTTTTTTCTAACGGCCTGCACATCTCCGGGATTTCGTTTAAGTAGATTTAAAAAGAACATGTTTTGTGCGATTCGGACCACAGTGACTTGAGCCAGCTGAAGTGGAACGCCAGATTGAACATGAAGTTCAGAATCGGTAAGGGATTTGGGAAACATAGGACCACCTGGAGCAGAGGGAGGAAACCAGAGAGCACCAGATGGAATCAAGAATATCTCCACCTTGGCCCTCCGAATCTCACGAATAGACATTTCGCTGACCTGATCAACTAGCTGAGACAAGATAGGAATAGAATACGCAAATTCCCCAAGTGCGTTTGGCGCCTCGAGTTTAGCGGTATACTTGAGGAACCCTGTAATATGATTGAAAAGATGATGTGCCATCGCAGGCGGCAGGTGCCGGTGGACATGCAGGAAAGCACGGAGCGTGGATATTGCAGAGTTGATATTACTTCCTCCCTCGGAAAGCAGGTCGAGAACGGGACGAAAGAGTAACGTTGGATCATCTCGCATGAAATCAATAATTGTGTTTCGCGCTGCAGTGGCCACAGCGTAGTTCGAGTCGGAAACCAGGGCGGCCAGGTCTGGAAGAACTGTGGCAAGAGGAGGCACGAATATTGCACGTCGCCTAACAGTGTTGTATGAACTATTGACTCTCCCAAGTTCGACTTCTCCTGTAGGAACAGGCGACGAAGGGACTCCATCCATGGGGGAAGGCGAACGCGACTGTGCAAACGAACTGCCTACCTCCAGACGATCCATCTGGGCACTGGGAAATAAGGACATAGGTGTCTTTATCCACTCGTGTTGCTGGTCCACAGGCTTGTCGTCATCAGTCCACCCTATCTCCAGCAATCTCTTCCGTAATTCAAGGGGAAGCACGATACCATTGCTGTCTTTCAGCTCCTCCCCATCTTCTTCAAGTACGAAATGACTGGAGCCGATATCTGTTGCTACGAATGCAATAGGTCCTCTGGCGAGTTTGAATGGCCGACGATGATGCTTGTCGATGATGTACTTTTGAGAAAGAAGTTGGAAGCGCCAGCTAGAGAGGGTGCTGAGTCTTCGCGCTGTTCGTAACCGCGTTGAGTTTTCCGGGCTGAACATTCTCAATCAGAAACAGATCACACGAGGAAGACAGGAACGCATCATGACCTCTGTATATCATCTCGAATTAGGCGAAGGAAGTCGTTGGGATTTTTTTCTGCATTCTGCATGAGTAGAAACGTCGCCTGGTAAGATTGTCCGTAAGTTCAATGAGAATTTGACGCTACACTCAGGCTTGAAACGTACCGACGCCTGTACTTCGAGATTATTTCCATCCAAGCATTGCCGCCAAAGCACGGAACTCAGCTGCATATGATGTTTCGTATCGAGGAGGCCAGAAACGGCCACGAAAAGTCTCAAGGCATTCCGCATCAAACCTTTCGAAAAGGTCTCAAATATCCGAATGCGTTCTGATAAGTGTGAGAAGAAATTAGTATTGAGATCCGTGATTGATGCTGCAGGCATGATGCTATCCACTGTTACGGATGCAGACAGCATATGTGTACTGTTACGCTGGAGAATGTGAAAAATGACAGAAAAAAGAAGTGTATGAAGTTACGTACCTGATGTAAAACACGCGGACGTTCTTGAGATTCCACGTATAGACCAGCTAGCTTGTTGAAAACTGCAGAAGGCTCGTCGGCTTCGGCTTCTTCGTATGCATCATCATTCGGATTAGCGATCGCCCACGAAATAGTACGAGCGAGCCATGGTGCTCTAGAGACGACCAAAAATGTAAGAAGAAAAATTGCTGCATAGACATACAGAAGAACATACGGTTTCAGGGATCTAACCAGTAGGCGTGTTTCGTAGAAGAGAACACAGAGGACCGCCCGAAGGGCAACAGGTATCAACGCTGTCCGTTCCTATCGCTTGATCAATATCATAATGACATAGCAGCCAACATACTGACCTTCGCCTCAAGGAGTGCACCCAACCGTGACTCCAATGCGAAGAAAAACCCAGCCTTTACAGCGAATGTTTGATCCGTCGTCTTGGGATCGACGTCAGGACTTTGTGATTGTATGTGAACTGATTTCAGCACTCACCAACAGACTCTCTTTTTCCTGCGATACGCTCTGCACATGTGCAATCAATTCGGTGAAAACTACTAACTGACCCATCCTTATATGGCCCCATACAGGCCCCTCCGCAACCTGACCCGCTTTTGACGGGGGCTTGCTATCACTCATGAGGGCTACAAGCAACATCTCGACATCTCGTGTCCAAAATTGCGGGAGAAATCGGGCTAGGACAAAAATGATTCGCAGCTGAGTGATGATGGTGGTATCTTTGCGGGCGGCGGCACAAGCGAATAAAGGTTTGTAAAACATCTTCGGATAAGTATGAGAGATTGTGTCGAGGAGTTCAGTCAGACGAAGGAAGGGATACTCTGGTGGGTCTTTCACGAGCCTCTGCAATTGGACATCATCGATAAGCTTCTGAATTCTGATGAGCAAAAACTCACATCGTTGAGTATTGGCAAGAAGAATGCTGTCAGCGGGGTTCCGGAGTCATCCGACAGTTCCTCCACTAACGCCGTCAACACAGCGACGACAGATGGCCAAGGGTTCCCTTCGACCTTGAAGCAAGCTATTCACATATCGTACTCATTCCAAGTGAGCTTCATTTGCTTACAATTCGCTGGAATCCCTTCTCGAATGGAAGCTTCCATGGGCTACCTGGGCCGTGCCATCCTTGTATGATCGCCTTGAGATATTCTTGCCCTGTGAGCCCTCCAGGGAGAAGATATTCAAGACGACCATGACGAGCAACGCTCTGGTGTCGCTGACATCCCCTTCATTAATAGCCTCAGCCTCTGGTATGATGCGAGTACGAAGGAGGCGGGTGATGATATCGACATCTGGAGAGACTTCGACGACTCGTTCGCAACCCGGAAGAGGGAGAGCAGCGTTTGAAGGAAACGGTTCAGCCGTCGAATACACAGGTCCACAAACGGACGTTTGTATGAGCGTAGTGCTGACTCGGAGGGCCAATACTCCTATGACATAGATAGGCGTTTCAGTAACGTCGTGCAAATCCCGTGAATTCCACATACGTCTACCAAATATTGCAATGCCCATCGACAGCTTGGAGCTGTATCATTCTCGATGCATGCAGAGAGAGCCAGCACTACGGTGCAGTCCCTAACGAAACCAGCGTCTTTTGCTGAGTAGGTGATCCCATACTCTTTTTCCACGAGTGCCCCATCGAATTCGTGAGCAGAGCCGCTTAGGATCCCAGCGATAAGTTCTCGAACATATTGAGTTTCTTCGAGGGTGTTGGGCTGTAGAGACAGGAAAGCGAGCAGTGAAAACATTGCTTGGAGCACAGTCTGAAGCATGAGAGGAGAGTCAATCCTGAAAGGTCCGTGCGGTGTAAATAGACACGAAGAAAAGACCCCAAGGAGTCGCATCTTGATATGCTTCTGCAGCAACCCAGCGAACATAGCTTTACAACACCATAGGCAGCGTTGAAGTTCTCCCTGTGATATCATCGTCAATTCAAGCTCAGAAGAGATATACAGTAAATGACTTACTGCATTAGAGTCAGCTCTCCATGATTTCACAGAGACTTCGAAAGCTTCTATAGCAATGATGCGCTCTGCGTCGATTTGAGAGCCGTTTACAGGATTCAAGAACGGGATCAAAAGCGTCGAGAGAACATGCGCTTCGTGCGGAAGTGTATCTACATAGTCTTGTGAAGTTGCAGAAAGGGACGAATACCGAGAAAGGACGGAGCTCAGTGTCAAGACAGTGGGTGTCGAGCGAGATGAGGATGCCAAGGACTGCATTGAAGGCGGTCGGCGCAGCCCGCGTTTGTTGAGCATAGTCGTCGACAAACTAGCTGTGCTTGAGTTGCCCAGCCCGGGGATACCTGGAACGGAAGCGTTGCTCATGAATGTGAGGTTAAATGCGCCCGGCGTTACCTCCCGCTCCGGCTTCTGTGCCCGCTGCTCCCCAAAACGCCATCCAACAAGCGTCCCATACGTCCTTCGCGAACCTCTCCGCCTGGTCGCCAGAAACTTCCTGCACATGTTCCACGACCTGCTTGAACCCTAGCTTGCCGAGTCTGAATTGTTTGGTCGGGGTCCCAGGACGCGACGGGGGTGTGAAGATAGACGAGGATGCGATCGGCGGTGGAGGACGAAGTGCAGTGCTCGTGGGTAGAACATGTTGACGAACATGGTCCCATCGTAGCTTCGAAGGCGAAGAAGGCTCCTCATTGCTCTCGGAATACGCCTCGGACCGTGCAGAAAGCATTGAAGGCTTCTTCCTTGGACGGCGCCAACCCGATGATGCTGAAGTTGAGGACTTCTCGACAGCGACCCTGCCAGGTAAGTTGGTGGTACTGGACTGGGGAGAGAATGACCGATCTTCTGCGGAAGCAGAGTCCGGCGAGTCATCATTCGGCCTCCTCCCCAACCTCCAATTCCACCGCGTGACGTAGCGGAAGACGGGCTGTCAGAGAAAGGATCCTGACCCTCGTCGATACTGGCTCTAGGCTTCTCCATGAAGCTGAAGTCCAAGCGTTTCGAAAGCACAGGGACGCGAGGTCGGGAGTCGTGAGGCACATCGCTTGAGCCTGCCTGTGATTCAACCAGAGAACTCTTCTCCGCAGCGGCTAGTGTTGCCTGAGGTTCTGTTCGCTTACTGGACTTGTTGAGGTCAAGAGAAAACAGGCGTTTGGCGAACGGTTGACTCCAGACGGTCTCTTCTTCCGTTCGTCTTTGGAGCTCATCGTGAGCCGGAATCATACAGTAATTTACCAAGAGAAGAGGGATGACGCATACAGAACAAATGCACTGGTAACTGCGAGCCAGAACCTGGGAAATCTTCCAAAAAGGCGATAGTATTTCCACTTTTGTCACATTTAGAGTATAAAACAAATTGGGCCAGAATCTGTATGGAAATCCAGCGACAGCATGCTCCCGATGCAAAGAACAGTGTATGGGCACGCAGAAGAGATAGTTGATCGCAGGAATATCGTGGTGAACGATGCTGCGAAAGTAAACGTACAAAGAAACATGTCTGTCAGTATCGGTCATAAGAACGTCGATCATCCAGTGTACTCAGACTCCCATACTGCGAGAGCTCCTCCTCGCTCAAATCTTTCCACTTCCTCTCCTTATTGGCCACCACGAACTCACCCTCAGGCACAATATCGAACCGATCCCCCGCCCACCCGCCGCGATGGAGGTTCCCTCCATACCGCATCGCAATGGAAGGGTCAGAGGACCAACATGTCCGTATAACGACCATCTCGCCAAATCCAATTTTCTCAAACTTGTGCGCAGCCAGTGTATCAGGATGTTGCCCACAGTATTGGTGTTGGAACTCCTTGAAGGTCTTGCCATGCACGTATTCGTTCCGTGATAGGTTGCGAAGTATGGGCCACCGTTCGAGCGAGTTGGACCTCTCGGAATCGGGCTGTTCAGTCAGGCTTTCGAACAACCGCAAGGCTTCCGATTCCGCCCGAGTGCCAGGCCTGGGACGGAGCTTCTTGATCACGTCTAAAGCGAGGTTAACCTCCACCCGGCGGCAGAACCCGCTCACGAGGTCGAATAAAGAAAAGGGCCCCGTACGCTCGGATTCTTCTTCATCCTCGTCACTCCAAAAGACCTCGTCTCCGACGCCGCACTCCTCATCTTGCAGCTTGCTAACTTCTGCCCTTGATTGGCCTTCGCGCAGTTCGGTCTTCTCTGCGACCGTCAGCTCCAATGTGGGAGGCATATCGCCAGGCTCGCGCCCATCTCCAACGCAGATAATGCGTTCACCGGCCCAACAGGTCAAGGCAAGGATGCGCGATCTGATGTGGGGCCGGCCGATCTGCCAGTGCCGGCGCGAAGTCAAGGCAAAAAAGAGGACTTGGATATGGCCAGGGAGAAAGGCGTAAACAAGATTAATGAGCTCTGTGGGGAGGGAGGTGAAGTAAGGGATGGGGGTGTTGATAGACCCTACATTCGAACTTTTCGAGGGAACGTCGTGCTCGGGGTCGGCAGTGTCTGGAGCAGCCTTGATCTTCTTGCTTCGCTTGGACAAATGTGTCCCTTCAACGTGAGGCGCACCAGGACGACTAGGCGTAAGACTGGAAGAGGAAGAAGAAACGGCTTGTTTGCTGTGTGGCCTGTTATCAAGAGAGAACAGTCAGGTGGAAGAGCGTGGACATGACTTGCGATTTCAGTGTATGAGCGTGTGTCAGATCAGCGAGGTAGATTGAGCAACGCTGGAGCGACTGGGCAAGGAACCCGGGGCTTGTGTCGAAAAGACCTTCGCCGAGCTTCCCTAAGTGCGTTTGTTGGCGCCTGTCGAGATTTACGATGTCCCAATATTGGCCCATTCCAGCCGCAGGTCGTCAACAGGATACTTGCGTCCAAAACAAGACCTTAGTACTCGTAGAGTACTGTGCACCGGATCTGCTGTGAGTAAATTGGAAACAAACAGGACGCCTGCCACGTCGATCGCTTTCATCATGTAGTCGTTTGCCAATTCTCCCACGGTCAAATCTAGCGCGTGCTGCAGGCACGCAGTCTCGACATGCAGATGCTCAAGGCATGGTCCTGATTTATGCAGACCAGAGATGGACCAATATGCCGAAGGTAAAGTCCTACCAACGCAGTCGGCGTTTCCCCAGTATCGAACCACCTAACACTAATGGAGGTGGATCATTGTCCCACGTGTCTTGCGAGTGCCCGCATTGAACCTACGCAACCTATTCTCGGTATCGCCGCTCAGTTCTTCTTTGAGCATACCGGGGTGGAGGTGTTGATAGATGCGGAGAAGACCATTTGACAAGGCGATGTTAGCGCGGATACGGTCTTGCAAGGGAGATCGGGCATAGTATCGCGTGACACGAAGTTGTCGTTGGGAAGCCGATTTATCAACGACCTACTCGTCTCACAAGAATAACAGAGTTTAGAGGCTCACTTCGGACATACCAGGAGCACTCAGCGTCTTGACCTTATTTAAAGCGACGCCTCACATCTTCTGATCGAGGGGCGTGCAGATGTAGGCAAGATTGAGGCAGGGTACTCTATACCCTGACACAATGCATCCTGAAGCTTGAAGCCCTAGCTCTACGAAGAGACCCGGGAAGCTGTTGTGGGCAACGGGCTATGTGCCCTAAGCGTCATTGATCGGAGGTCTGATACACGTTTAATCAGAAGCAAGGTCCCATACAACTTCAGGGAAGTAGTGGCAGGGCTGGACAGATCAGTGGAAGCATGGCAATGGACGCCTAGCAGAGGCTGATGCGCCCGTATAAACGCCAGTGGCGACATGTCAGGGAAAAAGACGCGTCCCAAGCAGTGCAGAACCGGAGCAGCAAGGCCGATCGAGGGAGACACCTGAGATCCAAGCTCGAGAAGCATACCGTCCTGAAAATGACGTCGGGGGACGCGGATGGAGACGGTGTTGGACTGCCGAGGCGGTGCGGAGCGAGCGCATAGGACGAAGGAGGGTGGCAAGGGCCTGCCTGGGAGCACCGCAGTTGAGCGGACGAGGCGGTGGACGGGGCCGCCGGGGGCGATGCACAGCGCGCTCCGTTTGGCCTTATTTGGTCATTAGCACCTTTCACATTTATAGCAGCCAAAGCGGGCTGCCAACTGCTCTCCATCCGCGCCGTACACCCTTGACCCTCCCCCGCTTCCTCTTCGCCCTCGGCGTCGGTAACAACAGCGCTCGCAGTCCTCCCCAGTCTCGTTCTTCCCGTCTGCAGTCTCCTTTTCTTCTGCAACGCTTGCACTATGTGCGGTATCTTCGCTTATTGCAGTTTCCTCAGGGAGAAGGTGAGTTGTCTAGATCGTTCGCGACATTTCTTCCTTCGGTGTCTTCATAGAAAGCATAAGATGGCTACCGCACCAGACGATCTCGCGATGGGCGAAGAACACTTCGCTCGTCTTATCGCCTCAGCCGTTGATTCATGTTTGCGATCGCATGCACCGTATGTCACCGCGCCGTCTTTGACAGACGGCTGTCAGCCTTGCTCATACATAGTGCGCAGTAACGTGCGGCATCGCGATCGTAGAGGGGAACTTGTCTCATCGCGAGCGGCGCGTCGCAGTAGTTCCCGCGGCGCTCCCTTATGTCCGCTTTTTGGAGCACGGATGCTGACCATCTCTTGACTTTGTCCTGTTAGGACCGCAAAGAAATTTGCGATATCCTCTGCAGTGGTCTCGCACGCCAGGAATATCGCGGCTATGACTCTGCCGGCATTGGCATCGACGGCGACAAGCCCGGTGAGGTGCTCTTCTTCAAGGAAGTAGGAAAGGTCGCCGGCCTTCGTCAGCGGATCGCGCAGGCAAAGGTGGACACCACCAAGACATTTGTGTCTCAAGTGTCCATTGCGCACACGCGTTGGGCCACCCATGGCCCGCCGTCCATTGCCAACTGCCATCCTATGCGCTCCGATCTCACGAGCGAATTCACCCTCGTGCACAACGGTATCGTCACCAACTCCGCCGAACTCAGACTCGTTCTCCAGAAGCGCGGCTACAAGTTCGAGAGTGACACCGACACCGAGGCCGTCGCCATTCTCACGAAATACGTCTACGATTCGCAGCCTGACAAGCGGATCACCTTCACTGAGCTTGTCAAGACCGTCTTAAAGGAGCTCGAAGGCTCCTTCGCCTTCGTCTTCAAATCGCTGCATTACCCGAACGAGATCGTTACTGCCCGCCGCGGCTCTCCTCTCTTGATCGGCGTTAAGACCGAAAAGAAACTCAAGGTCGACTTTGTCGATGTTGAATTTGCGGGACAAGAGACAGAGACAAGAGGTCTTGAGACTCGTGGGTTCATTTCTTGGTGTTTTTGACGTTCCATGTCTCACCCCTCTTGTTCATGTCAGTGACACCCACTTCCCCAGGGGGCCTGCTCGCACCTCCCGGACCCAAGATCATGCGCACCCAGTCGCGCGCGTTCATGTCCGAGGACGGGCTCCCCCAGCCTATCGAATTCTTCGTTGCTTCCGATGCTGCTGCCATCGTGGAACACACCAAACGTGTCCTTTATCTTGAGGATGACGATATCGCGCATATCGCTGCCGGCGAGCTCCATATCCACCGTCTTCGCCGCAAGGAAGACGGCGCTGCGACCCCGTCGATCCGCAGTATTGAGACCTTGGAGATCGAGATCGCCGAGATCATGAAGGGCAAGTTTGACCACTTCATGCAGAAGGAGATCTACGAGCAGCCCGAATCCGTCGTCAACACAATGCGTGGTCGCGTCAACTTTGACACCAACACCATCACGCTTGGAGGCTTGCGCGCTTACCTCCCCATCATGCGTCGTTGCCGTCGCATCGTGTTCACCGCCTGCGGTACCAGCTACCACTCGTGCCTTGCCACTCGCGCGATCTTCGAGGAGCTCACCGAGATTCCGGTCGGTGTCGAGCTTGCCTCTGACTTCCTGGATCGCAAGACGCCCATATTCCGTGATGACGTCTGTGTGTTCCTCAGCCAGAGTGGTGAGACGGCGGACACGATCTTGGCAATGCGGTACTGCCTGGAGCGTGGCGCGCTGTGTGTCGGCGTCGTCAACACCGTCGGCTCCACGATCTCGCGCGAGACCCACTGTGGTGTTCACATCAACGCCGGCCCCGAGGTCGGCGTCGCGTCCACCAAGGCATACACGTCGCAGTACATCGCGCTGTTGATGATGGCGCTGCAGCTTTCCGAGGACCGCATCTCCTTCACTGAGCGGAGAAACCAGATCATCCAGGGCTTGCATGCTCTGCCCGCGCAGATCAAGACGGTGCTCGAAGCGGACCGGAGTTTGCAGGAGCTCGCGGATGGTGTTCTGGCCAACTCAAGGAGTCTCTTGCTCATGGGGAGAGGATACCAGTATGTTTTCGATCTGTCTTGGTCTGGACCGTGCTGACATTTGGACTGCGCCGCAGGCACGCCACCGTCCTCGAAGGTGCTCTCAAGATCAAAGAAATCAGCTATATGCACTCCGAGGGTGAGTGTCTCATTCCTTTGCATCGGATCGCTCGTTGACGTACAATCCGATACCTCGCAGGCATCCTCGCCGGCGAACTCAAGCACGGGCCCCTGGCACTCATCGACGAGAACATGCCGGTGATCATCGTCATGACGCGCGACTCGCTGTACCCGAAGGTGCAGTCCGCGTACGCGCAGATCACGGCGCGCAAGGCGCAGCCGATCGTGCTGTGCAACGAGGGCGACGACGGGATCCCGCAGGGCGTGAAGACGATCCGGGTGCCGCAGACGGTGGACTGCCTGCAGGGCCTGCTGAACATCATCCCGATGCAGCTCTTGAGCTATCACCTTGCTATCAAGAAGGGCTTCGATGTGGACTTCCCGAGGAACTTGTGCGTGTCCTCTCGCGCCGCGTGCCTTTCGACGATTGTCATTGCTGATTCATTTTCTTTTTAAACTTTTACATAGGGCGAAGTCAGTCACGACTGAGTGAGCGCTCCTTGAGGGCGCCATCCAAGGATCTTGGGAGCATACGGACCACTATTACTTACTACACATATAAGATACGTACAACATGAGATTGACAGACCGAGAGGGAGCGAGAGGGAGAGCGGGAGCAGGAAGGGGCATGCACTGTAGGAAAAACAAAACAACTGTACATAGGTATACCACCATGGACATCATCGACATCGTATGCTACGCGCGCAATGTTCTTTTTTTAGATTCTGTGGGTTCCCTTTCTTTTACCGCTTTTGGTGGTTGTCGTTGCGGTTGTGTCGGTTATTACCCGATAAGGACTATCTTCATGTCTTCGCTTGGGAGTCCCACTCATGGCAGATTGTTTCTGGCAGGCTGGTTTTGCTGGATTGGAAAATCTGGATGGAGTTGTTCGGTTGTATCTTTGATTTTGTGGGGTGAGTGGAGTGAAGATGGAGTGTATAAGGTTCGCACGGGACGATTCTTGTTTTGAGGAGCATGTATCAGTTGATTTTCTACTTGACGATGCATGCATGGAAGCGTCAATCTCTCAAATGTTGGATGTGGGCATAGCATGGAAAAATGATGTACACAAAGACCAGGACATAGCGGTATTGATACAATTCGATAGTTAGTGCTAACGATGCTACTCCGCACTGTCCGATTTAGATACACTTGTGAAAGTCCTTCATATCGTGATTTCGGCGTTTCGATGATCAACTTAGAGCACTCCGGACGAACCAGGGCCGCCGAGGTGCCTGTTGTCGGGGTGTGCACCTGAATGAACAACGAGTCAAAGACACTGCTGCGACGTTCATATATAAAGCACGAACCATGAGCGACCGCGCGTTCGCGCCGCAGCATCGCCTCGCGCTCCAGCCGCTCCGCCTCAGCCAGCTCCGAGCTCTGCGCCTTGTACGCATTCGCTTCCCTGCGACGAAGAGAAACCTCCAGTCAGCCGCCACGATCACAACGACGATCACGTCTGCGCCCCCGCCCCGCAACGGGTAAAGCTGGGGCGGAACGAGATGGGGTGTGGGGGACTGACGTTTCTTTCTCGGCTGCGCGCTCTTTGAGTTTATTGCTGCCGACGAGGGAGCCGACGGCGTGCTCGACTTTACCTGTGATGCGGCCGCTGGTGTTGCCGTGCGGCTGGCCGGGCTGCTGGTTGAGCGTGTTCGACGGCGGGAGGCCGCCGGCGCCCCCGGCACCCGATGATGTGTTGTCGAACTGCTGGTTGCGTCCGGCGTGCTGTTGGGTCGGGTGTTGCTGGTGGGTGGCGCCCATGCCGCCGCCTGTGCCGGGGACCTGAGTGGGCAGATAGAGCGTGAGCGAGGAGGTACAGTTTGAGAAGGAAATAGAGAGGAGAAACGGACATTGCGCGCGTTGGGATCGGCGTAGCCTTGGCCTTGACCTTGGTTCATAGGTGCGGAAGTGTCATAGCCGCCTTGCATTGGGCCGCCGCCCATTCCGCGGTTGGCACCAGCGCCGCCCGTATTGGCGTAGTCGGTGGACTGGGACAGGCCGGCGCCAGTGCCGGTACCGACGCCGGGGGCACGATGCTCATCGCGGACGGCGTCAGCGGCCTTGTTCTAATCACAAATAGCGCAAAGGTTGAGCTTCTTAGACTTCGACAGCGGGCAAGTGTCATCGTAGACGGGGACGTACGTCATGCTTCTTTCCGAAGAGGGGCATGTTCGATGAATGAGACTGTTGTTTGTTGGAAAAGGTGTTTGTGCAAGTGATGGAAGATATGGAGATGGGTTATGGGAGGAGGGGTTTATATAGCGGACGGCTGGGGGAGCGTGGGGTCGTTGATGAGGGATCCATGGGAGTGACGCAGGGGCCAAGCGGATGATATCACTTGCCCCCGAGGGGCCCTCCATCTTCCCGCCCCACGCTTGCCTTTTCGAGCGGTCGGGTGCCGCACGCGGACGAGGGAGACCGGGGCGACAACCTTGCGCGACATGTCCGTGTGTGCAGACTGGTTCTGAGCACGGTCTTCTCGATGCGGACGTGGAGGTCGCCATCAGTCTGGTTGTGCCAGGTGGGGCTCACAGCTCGGCTTCTGAGCGACGTGGGGCATCCAAGCAGTGCAGTGGCAGTAAGCTGTCCGATCATCTGACAGCGACGCGATCTCGACATTGTAACGCATACAGCGCCAAACGGCCATGTCTGACAATGAGCACGAGGAAAACATGTCTTCTCGAGATGCGGGGCACAGACTCACTTGCTACCTCCGTAGACAAGTAGGCGTCTCTGCAAAACGCCTCTAATCGGGGCACGCTTCTCGATGATAGCCTGAGAAGTGTGAGCTTGAGCGGGGCATCGTGGTCGCCTATGTGCCAGTCCGTGTCATCCGCAGAAGAGGCTCGCACGCGACGTTGACCTCACGGATCACCATGGACGATGACCATCAGCACAGCTGCATGGATCGCAGCCAGTCGACCTTGAGGACGAGGTGCGGACAGAGACATGCGGCGCTCGAGGCGATCCAGAGAGCGCATCCAAGATCAGGGCACCTTATAAGAGAGTAAATCGAGAGCGATGGCGCAGCTGGATTATACGAAAGCAGAGCCTGCCGACGGCGGCGACTACGACGGCGTCGATGAGGGCCGCGTCTGAAGCCGAGTCTGCTTTGTTTGGGTCGATTTCCCGCGCGGAAGAGAGAGCAAACAACGCGGCGCGGATTCTACGCACCGCCCTCGACGACATCGAACTCAGCCAACGCTCCCGTTTGACCGTGCATCCATCGCGCAAGCAACACTCCCCCCTCGCTTTCTCTGACAGTGACTCGGGGTACATGTCTAACGATAGCGCTGTCGACGCGGACTCCCAGGAGCACTCAAAAGCGCTCTCACAAACACAAGCGCATGCGGAGACACACGCAACGGAGCCAGAGCCGTCGACGGCATCGGATGCACATACCCCCTCACGTCGACGGGCGAGCAACGACGATGCCCAGGCGATGGTGATCGCCTCTCTCCGCTCGCAGGTCCAGGACCTCTTCTCCCAAGTCACCGCGCTCAACAACAAGCTCGTCAAGTCGTACGATCGCGTCTCCGACCTCGAGGACGACCTCCACGTCTCCTCCCAGAACCTCCGCAACTGCACCATCAAGGTCTCCCAGCTCGAGCTCGAGCGCACCCAGCACCTCTCGGCGCTCAACACGGGCCTGCTCGTCGAGAAGGAGCAGGTGACGGCGGAGCTGACGCGCCTGATGGAGAAGGCGACGGACGAGGCGGCACGGCGGGGCCAGGCCGAGAGCGCGCGCATGGAGATCGAGAAGGACTTGGACGACCTCTCTGCGGGGCTCTTCGGCCAGGCGAACACGATGGTCGCCGAGGCGCGCTTCGAGCGCGCACGGAGCGAGCGCAAGGCTGAAGACGCGGAGCGCGCGCTGAAGGAGACGGAGGAAGTCGTCGGGCTGATGCAGCAGCAGATGCAGGCGTTGCAGGTCGAGAAGGAGGCGTCGGAGCGGCGGTTGGAGGAGATGGAGGTCACGATGGGGAAGGGCAAGTGGGTGGAGCGGGCGCCCTCGCCGGCGCCGGCGCAGACGTTGCGCCTGCTGAGCTCGCATCGGCCGTACCAGGAGTTCCTGTTCTTCGTCGCGCACCTCCGCTCGCTCCGCCTCTCGACACCACAGCTCCCCGCGATGTCGACGCTCCTCCCGCTGCCCTTCCTTGCCCGTCTGCTCACTGAAGATACGTGCGTAGCCCTTTTATATCATCCATGCATCCTTTGCCTTTCTTTTCTTCTGATGGCTGACGCCCCGCGGCCGACAGCGAGCCCACCGTCCGCCTCGACCTCGCGCCCTCGCTGAACTGGCTCACTCGTCGCAATGTTGTCGGCGCTATCCACAACGGCCAGCTCTCCATCGAACCCACGTCGCCCAGTGCGCTCCTCGACCCAACGTTCGGCCTCGTCTCACCCGGGCAGGGCTCCGGTTCGACGATTTGTTGCGCCCTCTGCGGCACTTCCATCCTGCCCTCCTCACACACTTCCCGACCACCATCCCGCACGGGTTTCTCCATGGCACGCTCCATCAGCGGTCCAAACACGAATTCCAGCTCGTGGTCCACATCAATTTTCAAGAACACGCTCGCCCAATCCGTCTCCAACATCTCCAACTCCAACTCGCGCTCCGCGCCGCCCTCGCCCCCACCACAGGCCTCCGCACACGCGCTTCCCTCCCATGTCTACATATTTCGCATCAGCAATCCTCCCTCTGCGCTCCCTGTGCCCCAACAGGGGCGCAACCCGACGACGGCCTATCCGCTGTGCACCTCCGGATGGTGCCTCTCGCGGCTACGCTCGACGTGCTCCCTCTGGGCGTTCGTCCGCACCGGCGTCGTCGAGAAAGTGTGGGAAGAGGAAGTCCCCGCGTTCCTACCGCCTCCGCGACGGAGCGACCGCGATGGCACCGGAGCGTCGATGGCCGCCGCGGCAGGACCTGCAGCAGGCGGGGATAGCAAGCCGCCTGTGCCTCCGAGGCGGCGATCGAAGATGGGCGGGCTGTGGGGCGTCGCGTCCGTGCTGGGCATGGATCGCGGGTTGAGCTGGAGCGAGAGCGACAGCAAGGACCCAAGCAAGCCCTCTGGCGACCACGCGGCGAAGGCGCCGCCGAACGAGAAGGGGGCGGAGAGGCCGAAAGAGAAGCCGCTGCCGCTGCACCCGCCGCCGCCGACGCACCCGTCGCTCGCCCACCCGACACCGCAGCGCCCGAAAGCGCCCGGGCCGCCGCCGCCGCTGCCGAAACGCAGCCAGTCGCGCGCGCAGGTCGCGAAGCCCGCAGGGCACGCAGAGCCGAACGGCGCACCCGTCGACGCGACGGCGGACGCAGGCGTTCCAAAGCCGCCGCAAGCGTACCCACACACGAACGGCATCGCAGCCGCGTCAGAGCCCGACGCGCACCTCGTCAACGGACACGTCGAGCCCGAGCCGGAACACCCCCAGGAGGAGCGCGCGGCCTCCCCCGAACACTACCCTGATTCTCCGCGTCCGACGGACACCACCGACGCGCCCTCGCGCGACTCCTTCTCCACGCCCACCGAAGAGCCCATCTCGCTCCCCTCCGCGCTCACGCCGCCGCGCTCCCCGTCGCCCGCCTCCGTCCCGCTCCCCGAGTCCTCACCCAACACCCCTGCGCGCGCCGCGTTCGCGCAGAGCTCCGAAGGGCCTGCGCACGAGGTCGAAGCGGAGGCTGCGCCGCGTGCGGCGTCGCCGGCGGCGGATGCTGTACGACCGTCGACACCTGTCGTTGTTGGGGATGCGCCGCCGCCGCTCCCCCGCCGCGCGCCTGCCAGGAGGGCGGTGCCGCCGCCTCCAACGTCATCGCAATCCGCACCTGCGCCTGAGCCTGTAGTTGTGCCTGCGTCCGATGCTCCATTGACGACTACAGAGTCTGCTCCCGCGGTCGAAACTTTACCAAGCGTGAATGGCGAGTCCAAAGAGGACGTTCAAGACCCTGTCGTCCCTGAAAGCATATATCCCGCGCCAGAACCAGAGTCAACAGAGGCTCCCGCTGTGCCCTCGGCCGAAGCGATTGTCCCAGAGACCTCACCGGAGTCACCTGCCGGATCAGAGCCCGAGACCATCACTGTCCTCGACCCTCTGCCGACCCCGCTCGAAGATGACAAGTCGACCGCCGAGGCCGTCCCTCTTGTATTGCAGCCAGACGAGGAGGACACGTCCCGGTCCAGCTCTGTCGCGCCCGTCGAGCCGCCGCCGTACGAGCCCAAGGGCCGCGCGAACAGCCTGCACACTCTGCACAGCCGCGCGTCCGACGCGAAGCAGGAAGTGTTGGTGGGCGAAGACGGGGAGGTGTACATCGGGCACGCGACGTGGGAGGAGCGGACGTGGAAGGAGCTCGTAAGGCTGCGGGAGGATATGTTCTTGGCCCGGATCGGTGCGTTGCGGTGAGGGCCAGAAGCGAGAAGGCTGGCGGACGCAGGCAAACGCTCGTGGTGAGGTCGCGGTGCAGGAGAGAAGGAGACGGGTTGTGTTCATTTATCGGTGGTGTTGAGAATGCTGGGGCAGAAGAGGCTGATCTCTCGTGTAGCGAAGTTAAGAATGTTTTTCGTATGGACCCTTGGCGGTAGTGTTGTTTCAAGTCGATGTTGATTTATCTGCCTCTCTCCGCGTCTGCGGTGCACCATATACCATAACGCTACTCATCGAATCTCGTACATATCATCTCTGGGACGTCACGTCGGTAGTTATACGAATAGTTAGATATTTCCTTCTAGTAGCTTGGCCAACTTGAATGTTGATAGACCGTATGCACCGCGGGTGTGGTGTCATGGTATGGTACAGGACAGTAGATGGTGCACAAACTGTTTTGCTTTGGTACATACATTTCGAGTCATTGACACTGCAATTACACTGTTATTCCACTTCCCGGCAGCTTGCTCTGGTATCGCGACACATCGATGAATATCAGCGAATTGATGCGGTTAGACGGCAGACTAGACAGCCTCCTTCGAGCGCTGCGCTTGAGCAGCTGCAGACTCGGCTTCGGTGACGAGGATAATGTCGAACTGCAGAAGCTTGAACTTCTTGTCCTGCGGGAACCCGCGCTTGCGCGCTTCTGCCGGATCTTCCACATCTGAGAGGTTCTGCACAGTCTCTTAGTTCCGTCTCGTTGACATAATATGTGCGATAACGCAGCACGATCGAGAGGGACATCTGAAGGAGGGTACGTACCACAACGAGAGACTTCTTTACGCCAAAGACGGCATCGCTCGTGATGTAGGGGTCGCCGTCGGGGTACAGCGCAGTCGTGAGCTTTTTGAACCCGGGCGCCTCGATCATCATGTGCAAGTGGTTGGGGCGCATGTTGTGGCGGCCGAGCTGGAGGAGGAGATCGCCGACGGGACCCTGCCGAGAACTCGTTCGTCAGCTGCGATCGACTGTGCACATGGGATATGATACGTACGTCGCCCGGGATGGGGTACGCGACGGGGACTACAGCGCGGTAGCCGAACGAACCGTCGGGACCAGAGCGAAGGCGGCCGCGACAGTCAGCCTGGGTGCGGCCGGCGTACTGAGTGTCATAGAAGCCTGACGGGCGAGTGTTACAAGTATGGCCTCGATTGCAATAAATTGATATACATACCATTGGCATCGGTCTCCCAAGTCTCGATGACAGCGTCGGGGATGGGGATCCCCTCAGTCGTGAGCACCCGCCCCTCCACGTACATGTACTCGCCTTTCCCCTCCGACGCGATCGAGTCACCTTGAGCCACTACGAGAGACTCAGCTCCGATCCCCGAAAAAGCAAAGCTATGACACCCTGTTACATACCATCTGGCGCATCTTCGGTGAAGAAAGGTCCCAGAACGCTGCTCTCCGTCGACTTGCCCACGAGCGGATTGTTAAGGGCGTCGACAAGGGCCGATACGCCGAGAACATCGGATAAGAGGATGAATTCCTGTCTGATGGGCGTGCATATCTGACCGGTCCGCGTCAGGAAGTTTATCGTCGCCATCCATTCTTCCGTGGTGATGCTACAGATCGTCTGCGTCGATTCGTCTATGTATACGAGAAGCAAGGCGGACGCACTTGGTTTCACTAACGAATTCGTGCAGTTTGGATATGAGGTTATGGAAGATGAACTTGGTCCTCCTGTAATTAAATCAGCCCCACTGCGATGCGGATCATGTCTGACAGAGCATACGGGTTCGGAGCAAGCTCTGTGAGCTTCAGCAAGTTGCCTGATGATCTCTGGCCTGTCAGGCAGCTGGAAGGACAATATCAGCACACATCGCGGGTATAATCAAGCTACACGCACGGGGAGATCCAGGTTTGGCGCTGGGATGCCGTTGGACACGGCTCTGCCTTCGAGGATGGGGGCGTCTTGGCTGGACATGTTTGTTTGCTAGTTCAAGCGTCAAGTCGGCTGGTATTTATGGCAGCAGAGAGTCGAGAGCACGGAATATGCATTTCGGCAAGCTAGCATGGTTAGCCATAAAAGGGGTGCATGTTCCGGTCGTCCAAGTCAGCAGATGTCTCTGTTTGAACATTTTGGCCTCACGGTGTAAGCCATTACAGCTAATGCTGATTATTATTCTTTTCTTTGGCCGCCGAGCTCGTTGGCAGTGGTGGGTTTGAGACTGTTTGCAGATCCATCGCTCAATCGCGTGTCCCTCCTTTGAAAGTGGAGGCAACGCTGTTTAATCGCTCAAACCGTGGTCCTGCCATTGGTCGTGTGATGATCTTATCAGATAAACATGTAAGATAAGATGTACGTCATTTGCGTTGCACTTTCAGAGCGGCTTCAGCTTGACTCTTGACGTCCTTCTCATACTTATCAGCAGGTCATGGCAACAGCGGCATTGCTACAGAGCCAGAAAAAGGCTCTTCGCAAGGCCGTTTCTGCCACCCTTCGGGCTCTGCCATCGGTAGACGTCCATACACAATGTCTGTAGCATTTTCACTATCTGCAAATCACCACCTACCCGCCGCAACTGAATGCGGGCTCATTGTCCTCCCCTTCAATTACACTTCATACAAAGCAATTTGAACTCAATTACTCTCTTCACAGCGCGCGCTATCACCGAGAGAATCCTGTCCTCCCGCTTCTTCGAAGAGAGCAGGTCCATTAGCTGTTACCTTAGTATGCCTACAGCCGAAGTCGATACCTCTCAGCTCGTGCCTGAGATTCTGAGCTCTGGTATGTGGATGCACCATATGCTCACACTGGTATAATGCAGACTGAGCGGAAGGGAAGACACTATATGTGCCCAAGGTTGACTTGTCAACAGAAGGGCGGATGGAGTTCTTAAAGGTTTACGGGCCAGAGGATCTCGAGTCGTTCCCTGCTGGCCTTTGGGGGATCAGAGAGCCTACGGGTTATTGGAAAGATCAGAAGAGGATGAGCGGTAAGTACGTTGTAACCCTTTTTTTAAACTGCTTTGCTAACGCCCAATAGCTATGGATGCCGACAGTGATCCTCTCGACGTGATTCTTCTTCCAGGTCGGTAGTCTCTGTCCATGCGTGCCATGTGGACCAATGTCACATACGACATTTTTTGCCAGGCATCGCGTTTGACCGTTCGATGTCTCGCCTAGGTCACGGGAAAGGTTATTACGATCGCTTCATGTCCTCTTACGCTGCATTTGCGGAAAGCCAAGGGAGAAAGAGGCCTTTATTGGGTCAGCTTGCTCCACGTTTCCACTATCTGAATATCGAAATGACGGCATTAATCGTTCTTTTCCTTCACACTGTCAGTTGCCCTGGCATTGAGACAGCAGATTCTGGAGGAATATGTACCATCGGGGGAGCACGATTGGAAGGTGGATCTTATCATCAGTCCAGACGAAGTTCTGGGCAGGAGTTCCCTTGTATGAATCTCGTAAATGCAGGTTTAAGTAACTATCGCCGTACTCAAAATAGGTACGCCATGAGGATGTGGTCAAACGGGCTTGACAGGCGTATATATGGTTACATGAGGGCGCCTCAATCCTATATAGAACTCGAATGACAATGAAGCCACAAGCGAGGCCCCGGTCGCTGACTCTCAAGTTTTCATTTCGCGCATCTTCCCCCCAACCTGGCGAACCTATCAGTACCGTGACGTCCCATTAAATTTCTGGAACGTTGTCGGAACGCACCAGCTCGTAGGCTTCCTCGCTGCTTCCCGGTCTGTTCCCTGGTGACGACAGGAGGCGCAAAACTCTACGAAAGGGCGTATTCACACGTCAATACTGGCTCGAGCATTCAGACTACCCATGTACAAGAAAAATGTCACCCTGTTGTTCGCGAGTCTGGGACAATGATAATTCGATGCGTACGGCTCGCTGGTAGATACGCAGCTCCTGTAAAGAAGCTAGCGTGAGCCATGCATAATCGACGATATGGTCGATGGTGCGCTCAGACCAAAAATTACCGACCAAGCTGAGGGACTAAAACGGCACGTGAGCCTGTGTCAAAGTTTGCGGGAGACCCGTCCGGGTTGAGCAGCTTTGTGGACATATGGTTTGTGACTACCACCTGTCAGACCAGGCGGTGAGGCGATGCGATCGCAATCCATACGTTCGAAAAGGGAAGCACTGCCTACCGAAAGATTTCGCGAAGCACAGAGCCGCGACAAAGTCTGCCTCACGAGTGCAAGCAGCGAGCTCCGCGTGGACGGTGACATGTCGGAATCATGCTGGAAGGGGAACCAAATCGAGTTGAGGACGAGAAAAGAAACCTGTGAATGATTGCGTGATCATGGCACTTAGGATGTAAGGAAAGCGCCCGAGGTGAATGCGTACCGTCGGATGTCTATCCAAAAAGGCAGGGAGGTTGTGGAGGAAAACGAGAAATTCAGATGCAGTGTGAAGCGAAAGGTAATGGACGAGTCTATTAGGTTTTCCTGTGGGAGAAACTCGAACGTTTGTGGGATATAAGGCGGGCACGAGGACTTACGAGACAGGGCTCTCCAAAGAGCAGCAGGACTTGTCATATTCTGCATGTCTATAGGTACGGGAATTACCATGAGTTACGAGCGTCTGATGCTACGTTCGACAGGGCTGACCAATAAACAAGACACTTTGATTAGCTCCAACGGCCTCATGGACGAAATCTATTGCGAGGGACTCTTTACGAGTGCCCGGAGGACCAGAGATCTCAAGAACATGGCCGCACGGTAGTCCGCCATCTAAAAGCCTGTCAAGAGGCGCACAAGAGGATGTGTATCTTCTTGAAGTTGTAGATGTAATCAAGCTTGCTGCCGATTGGCCCAATCGTGGTGTTGCAGGTTTAGGTTTTTGGATGGCCGTGAGGATCGATTGAGAAGTTTGAAGAGGAATGTTGAGGTCTTTTCTGGGGCAGTAAGCAGATGTGCACATAGTAGAGCAGTTGCACACCTTGAGCCAGTCTTTCCGGGTTGGAAGATGAAACCTCTTCCACCGTGCTATATCCCGCTCTTGCAAGCGCGGATAGGGTTGATGGGGACAAAGACAGGGCAAAAAGCGGTGTTGACGACATGCGTGGACTCTTCAACGTGTGATTTATGGATACATGCTCGTAAGTTCCAGAGGTACTAGAAAGCAAGGATCCTTCCGAGGAACGAGCAAGTTGCTGTCCAAGCATGAGGCGCGGTCGCGACAACTTGTGATCGACCTATCACGTAATGAGAACGTGATCTTCGGACTGGTCACGGACACGACGCGTCTGGGGCGTGGGAAGTTCCGTCATGAATCCCGCCGCCGCCGTTCAAATTGGCAGTGTCAGACTCATCCCTCTTGTTCACTCCTTCCACTTCTTGCTCTCGCCGCCCCGCTGCGGTATTCTTCTACTTAAACTTTATTCCCTCATTTTTTTTGTTATCGCCTTGCATCTTTTAATAACGTCTTCGTAATCTTACAGAGGGATTTCATGTCGGCGTCGAACCCTGTGTTCAAGTTTCCTCGCGAGGCAAATGCCGTGAGTGTCGAGTATAGCTGTCCGAATGGTAAGAGGTTTCTTCGAAGACTATACAGTCATCTTCCTGACCTGGCGGGAAGGATCTACAGTCACTCGGCGTCAAATTGTAGACCTTTTCACCACTTTAGTCGGTGAGTCCTATAGCGGATGCACAATACCTCTCCCATTCATGAAGAGTGTTCAGGTGACATCAAGAGTGTCGAAGAACAAGGTAATGGACGCTGCATGGACGTGACCTTTCACAGTCACGACGCTGCCAGGTATGTCCAGTCTTGCTCAGTCTTTGTTTGTCGGGAGATCTTCAACACCATCCCCAGGAAAGCGCTTTGCATGTCGGGATACACTGTGGCGGGGATACCACTGTAAGACAAAAACTATAAGCAATTTGCCTGTGCTCATTGAACTTGAATGTTGTACAGTAATGTGACGGCTATGATGCCGCCGCGGCTGCCCCGCAACTTTAGCCATACGAAGCCGACAGATACGCGTCGCAATCTCTATGTCCTTGGGTTGCCATTCGATTTGTCCAAGTAAGAAGATCTGTCTTTTTGTGCTCTGAAAACTTAATGCGTTGCAGGTCGGAGTTCGCAGACCTTTTCTCGCGCTATGGTACTGTTTCGCACTGTGTCATCCTCGCTACGGTCGACAATGCTTCTCGCCGACGAGGGTTCGTCGTGATGTCGAGCAATGCGGAAGCAAGGGTTGCCATGGCTGCATTATCTCGAACGGAGATCAGGCAAGTCTATCGAGGTTGGCCTTACTGAGCTAGCTAACAAGTCGCAGTGGGAGTGTTATCGATGTGTCTTGGGCCGTTGTGCAACGTTCGCAAGGTGCTATTTCAACTTTTTGTTGTATATTCACGAACTCAGATCCCCTCTTTCAGGATTTCTTGATGGGGGAGATCGCGCAATGGTATTAGCTATTTTTAATGCATCGCATCCCAGTGTTCGGGATAGTTGTTAACTGATCCTGGGTTTCAGCCACCCCGTGATCCTTCTCCTGAAGATGTGCTCGATCAACACCAACCAATGGCTATTCTGCAGTCGCCGACAGGGGTAACCACCTTGCTCGTAACAAACTTGCCAGTTGTTCTATTCTGGCAGGCCGCTGATCTGGAGCCTCTGTTCTACCCTTTCGGCGAGGTCAAAAAAATTGAGAGATTGCCCTCCTCTCCTTCGTCTTCTGCGTCTTACTCTCCTGTGATGTCCGTGGTCGTTACCTATGCTTCTGCTAGTACCGCCCAGGAGGCAAAGAATATTCTTCATGGACAAGTATATGCTGACCAAACACTCTGTGTCGAATTCGTTACGCCCTCCGGTACTTCCTATGGACACGCGACTAGTAACTTTGGAACAGGGATTGGACCAACTCTTTCTTCTGGGAAGCTTCTGAACCCTCGTGCTTCGCCCTTTGTCTGCGACACTGCGTCCTCTCTTTCGGCCCCTCCCACTTGCTCTCTCGTTGAACCTCGCTTCGATTACTTTGGCTCCGCAAAACCGGTCTCGGCCGGAATGGCGACACCTCAACACCTGTATAATGCGACATCACCACCGACTTTCTCAGTTCCCTTCCCTGTTAGCGGTATGCCTTCGCGGACTCGCTCTGCTGCCTCTTGGTACGTTGATCGGCTTGAACCTCGGCGTCTGTTTCGACAACGCTGAGGCTTGCTATAGGTGGAGCGCCGATGCTGCCTCCCTTCCAATAGCTCGTGAACGGCGGCCCCAGTTTTCTCGAAACATGTACAGCGAAACATCCTTCTCTCACGCATAATTCTCGATCAATATTCCAATGATGTCCATGACCAACCATTCTCTCCTTTTCTGCACGTGGAACTCTCTCACTCGTCTGTCAACAACAAGCTTCTTATGGATCACGCAAAAAGACTAGATGCCCTTCCCCACTTTTTAAGTGAGTTCTGCTTGCGCATGTCACCAAAAGCTTGCATCTGACATGATCAAGTACCCACAAGCATTTTTTTGTTTTACATACCATGATAGTGCAATACGTTTTGTATATACCCTGCTTCCTCCTCTCATTTGCGAGTTGTATTTTTTTTGTTCGATATGAATTTGAGTCAAATTTGATAATAAACGCGCGGGCACGTGACAAGGCATAACGCGACGCGATGTTTGCGTCTCTTTTCTTGTTTTGGTCTTGGCTTAGACGCTTGGGCGTCTAAATCACTGTGGACTCGCCAACCTTTACGGAAGGCCACTTATCTATGTCGACGGCTGCCTCATCTCTCTCCCACCCACCACATTGATTTAATTCTAATGGGAATATCTGGACTGCTACCTCTTCTCAAATCCATCCACGTCCAGAAACACCTTTCTGAATTTTCGGGACAGACATTGGCGGTCGACGGATATGTTTGGCTACATCGCGGGGCGTATGCATGCGCGACAGAGTTGGCGACAGGGAGGAGCACGAGAAAGTGAGTGAATTGTGAATGAGGACCTGGTAGATGCACTGTTTGGTCGGCGAAGACCGTTGCATGGGACAGGATCGCACTTCAAGGCTTTGGCAGCCAAGCGTCTGCACGTACTGACCACCTTTACACGATGCAGATACGTGGACTACGCAATTCAGAGGGTGCGGCTGCTTCGGCACTACGGAATCCAACCGTATCTGGTTTTCGACGGCGGACCATTGCCTGCGAAGCGAGGGACCGAGAACGAGCGAAGAGAACGGCGCGAAGAGAACTTGATGCGAGGCAATGCGCTTGCGGCCCAAGGGCGTCATGCACAGGCCAGGGAGCTCTACTGCAAATGCTTAGACGTGACGCCGCAGATGGCGTATCAATTCATCAAGGTGTGTTCGTCGTCATCTGGGTTCGCCGGCTCGCACGCATGACTGAGCTATGTTAGGCCCTGCGAGCGGAAAATGTTCCGTACATTGTGGCACCTTATGAGGCCGACGCCCAGCTTGCCTACCTTGAGCGCACAGGAGTTGTCGATGGCATCATCACGGAAGACTCAGATTTGCTTGTCTTCGGGTGCAAGAACGTTCTGTTCAAGCTTGACTCCGTCTCGGCAACCCTCACCTCGATATCCCGAAAAGACTTTAGCTCCGTCAATGATGCTTCTGGCGGGCTCTCCCTCCGAGGCTGGTCTGACGTCGAATTTCGCAGTATGGCTATTCTCAGCGGGTGTGACTACCTACCAAGTATACCTGGGGTGGGCCTGAAAACCGCGTGGACTCTGTTGAGAAAGCACCGGACTGCAGAAAATGTGATTCGCGCACTGAAGCTGGAAGGCAAGAAGGACGTCCCGCGCGGATACCTCGAAGCGTTCAAGTTGGCCGAAAAGGTATTCTTGCATCAGAGGGTGTACGATCCCGCGCAGGAGAAACTTGTCTACTTGCACCCCATCCCGGACGGTGAAGTGTGGAAGGCGGAGCAAGAAGCTTACTTCGGCGAGTACGTTGCCACTTTCCCAGTATACTTGGGCAAGTCATGATATTTTGCAGGGACATTGAACCGACTCTGGCAAAGAAAGTGGCACAAGGCGATGTCGACCCTATCAGTCTTCTAGCCATGGTCGACATCAACCCTTCCTTTATGCCCCATACCGTCAAGCCCCTTCCACTCACGTCTACCGACCTCAACCGGTCGGCTAAGGACAAGGGGAAACTCCCCGCGAAACTGAAGACCGAGAACATCCTCAATTTCTTCAGTAAGTCAACCCATCTCCACACCATCGTCGGAGCTAATAGCTGTCATATACAGCGCCCAAGGCAAAGGGTAGTGTGGAGCCAAAGAGCACGTCGCAGCACCAATCTACGACGCCTAAAATCATTGCAGGCCGTGCCAGTGGCAAGCGGTCGCTGACGGACGTCATGCGTGAGGATATGACGGCAAAGCGGAAGAGACAAAGTGACGCAGAAGAAGAAGCAGAGAACCTTATCCATGCAAAGCCGCTTCTTCGCTTCCGATACGCCAGTTTCAGGGCCCTCCCGTCAAGGAAGCCAACATTTTTCCACTGTGTTCGACAACGATGACAAGGTGGTTCAGGACGAAATGATCGACCCAGTGACGCAGGAAGACGGGTACCTTTCCCCCGCTGAATCCATCTCGCATTTTGACCTCTCGGACGTCTCTTCACCTGCGCGCCCTAAAGACAATGATCGCAAAAATCAAAAGCACAAATGGGCAGACGACGACTTTGGTGATGTAGATGTGCTGTCCAGCCCGACAGCAGACCGGACGTATGACCCGCAGCTGTCGGAGACATCACCCCGGCTGTTGCCCATCAGGTTGTTTTCTCCGCGACGGGAACGGCCTCCTAGCCGTGAAGGCAGGTCGGAGGTCGTGCTTGTTCCAGATTCGCCGGCACGGGCACCCATGCGGACAGACACTGGAATGGAGTTCAAGCATCAGGGCCCAGATCTTCGGAAGGTTTTTGTTGATCGACAGGAGGACGCAAGCAGTGACATCGAGATGGATGAGGGCCTTGATGATGATGTGGCACCGACGCTTCAATGTTCACTAGGGAGCACAGGAACTACCGCATCGATGTCGGGACCTGAAACACCTGTTGATGTCGACGTGATCGATGTCGACGTGGAGGAGATCGACCTGGATAAGGCGGCTGAAAGCGGCCGTGCGAGACAAGCGGCTGTCGCAAAGGGGTGGTGGGCGAAGTGGGCCGGCGGCGGCGCAAAGGCGGGAAAGTCAAAGGTAGGTTCGACATCCTATTCGACGTCTTCCGACCCTTGGCGTTCGACGCTAATGAGCATTATCCTTCTCCCGCTGCGACGTCCGCGCATCAGCCCATATCGCCGCTCAAACGCAGGGACACGACCGTCATCAGCGCCAGCACGCCAGTCGGGCGGCACGAAGTGTTCAGGTTCCGGCCGCAGTCTGCGCCCACCAAGAGCTCCTCGTCAAAGTTTCCCAAAGCGAAGCCGAAAGCCCGACCACAGACGGCACGGAGGAGCCTGGTCTTCACGGAGTCGATGGATATGATCACGCTCAAGCCACAGTCTAGGCCGACGGATGGCATGGGTAAGAACGGCGTGTTGGGTGCTGGCAGGCAGAAGCCAGTCAATGCAAGTGTGCGCACAAGGGAACACAAAACCTCCACGACTGCCATGACTACTGGAGCACCCGTCTGACCGAGTTTAAGTGAGTGATTCTCGTGTTGGATAGCATGCATGCGCACGGCGGGTGGACTGACCTCCTCGTGGTTCGACTCTAGAAGCCGCATATCTTGGTCACGATATCGTCACTATATCTTTCCCATCCGGCATGTATTCATTTTCGGTCTCACACTGTCATCTGTCGCTGTCGATCGCTCCGTCGTCTTGTGCACGCCTACTTCATCATGTACCGCAGGCTCGGACTTAATACCCCCGCATGTGCATACTACTCACGCATGTTATTCTTTGTGTAATAGATTATCGATTATTGGTTGCATTCCCTTCAATGCTAGATCGCTGCAAGAGCGTGAGCGATTGCGGCTACTTCTGGCTGCCAGTCAGTATCTAGGCGTCAGCGTCGGAAGCCGCCCGGAAATAGGGTCTCACCATGGACTAGCACACCAGAACGGCAAGCGGCCTGGCTCATTCAGCCCGATAGCGCCCTAGCGGATTGAGGTGCGTATTTCTGGAATTCTGGTGCGCATGAGACTGGGAGATCATTTCGCAGGCCTTACTTACCGTCCGAGAACAGCCGGGCACGGAGCAGCGCCGGCGATGCGGCGCACGATAATAAGGCAAGGGATGGGGCACAATTGAGAGGCTCGGCGCTCTACAACTGAATACCTCTTCAGAGGAATTAAAACTCAACGCAGCTCTTTGCCCTCTGACTCCAGTGTTATCGTGGACACGGCGGGATAGCCACTGTGCATGCAGCGGACGGGAGGATGGGTAGATGATGAGTTGGACAACACCCCGATGAATGGCAAGTCGCCCTAGCACGTCCGATGTCAAGGCTTCAAAAGTGCTCTAGATGGGTAGGTTGGTTGTCACTTAAAACAGGCTTCGCAGCGGACCTGCCTTGAGCTTTTTGGCTTGGTGAGTCGGATGGGTGTCTTGATGGCAGGGTCGTTACGCGTTACGCCCAATCCTGACGGATCACGGATCACCCTAGTCGGAGTAAGTGTACGAGTCGACTTGTCCCGGAAATGCGAACCTCTCCGCACAAGCAGCACGAGAGTGGGAGAGCGGTTGGTTTCGTCGTTGTTGGCTTCGTTGTCCCTTGTTGTCCATCTTGTCACCTTTGGAAGAGCAACCAGCGAACCGATTCATCCCCGCCGTTCCACGTGCACAGTGAGTGGAAGGGGGGCGGGGATCTTTCCATTACCGATGGCGTTTTCCAGAACGAAGTCTACAGGCGGGAAAAATCTCATTGATATCGTTCGAAAAGCTCGGGATTTGAGATTAAGGTGAAGATGCACTCGACGCTGTCGGAGAAGTCTGCCCCTTTGTCGTCGGTGGAATTGTCTTCGAGGCGGAAGCCTTGCAGTTGCCGCAAAAACATCTTACACAGGCGCAGGGGCCGCGCAACACACCCGTTCGGGAGCGGCGCTCGGGCTTGGTCGGACGGAGAGCCAAGGCATCTGATTTCTGCCATCACGAACGATCGTGAGCAGCGAGCGTCCCCACCTCTCGTTTTCCGCCCCTGAGTGCACAGCGGATGGCAATCCATCGACCACAGTGTTCGCGATGCAGAACGACGAATTGTTTCCCTCGTGCTGGCGAGCTGCACAGGCGTTCGGAGGACATCGTAGAAGCAAGCGTGACGGGAGAATCCTTGTGAGTCACGGCGTTTGCCGAGGTCGTCCGACCGGTTGGCCATTGCCAATTGCAGCGCGATCCAATTCGGAAGCAAATGCTTTTCTTGCAGCGTCGTCGTCGACAGCGTCGCAAGTCTGCCGCAAGCCCCCCCGACGTCGAGCCCCTCCCCATCCACTTCTTTCCGCCGTCCTGCGCGAAGACCATAGAATAGACGCGAACGCGTCGAGAGCAACTAAGTTCTAAGCCCAGATGAACTGTCATCCTATAGTCCCGAACCTCCTGTCACAAAACAATCCTAGCGTCAGCATCGCTTCATTCTCTCAACGTTCTCAACTGCCCTTACGGCGGCAGGCGGCGAATCAAGGGCGCTACCGTGGCCCGAGGCGCCCAAGTATGGCAACTCGTGGCGCTGGCCTACGGTAGGCACCGATAAGTAGCCCGTCAGCCATCATCAATTTGCATCAACCGCCATCATTATCTCTCCAAGTCCGTGCATGGCATTTTATGGTTCTCTGTCACCGACTGATCAGGCGTTGCTCAACCTTCAGGCGCTTCGTCGTCACCTGAGCATTGCTAACCTCGCGGAGGGTCTGGCGTCATCGTCGGAATGCAGACGGGCATCATTGTAAGTAGCAGAGCAAGTTTTCATTCGCATTTTTAGTCTGATGAGCAGCCTGAATTTGTAGTGTCGTGGCGTGCTGGCTTTGAACTCCCGTTCTTTGTGTACATATGGGGCAAGCATCTAGGCCAGCTTGGGGCGCTAAACCGGGCAGCTCGGGCATGGCCCACCCCGAACTTGAACGAAGTCTCTTGAAGGAAGTAAGAAAGAGGCCGAGCGGCCGTGCATTGCTGCCGTGAGCCTTTTATTTGCTCGCGCACATTATTTGCTCGTACCTGGACGCCTGACGCTCGCGGACATACGCACAGCAGGGCAATCGGACGGCGACCTCAACAAACAAAGATGAGACATTCCTCCATCGATATAGATTCGATCCCGACAGGATCAAAAAAAAAGTCCATCAAGCCAGGACTGGAAAAGAAGCTCAGAAGGCCTCGGACTCGGTGTCGGAGATCCGGGTCGGTTTGTGGGCGTACACTGTCTCTGCAGGCATGACGTGCGGTAAGTAAGCCACTTGAACGGACTTAGTGGCTGGGCTCTCTCGGTGACTTACTTAGCACTCTTCCTGTGCAGTGCTTTAGCCCGAGTCTATGTGGAGGGTGCCGGTGTACTGCTCGCGCACGTCAATGATAGCAGCGTGGTAGATCGCCGATAGTGCACATAGTGTACATTGCTCAGTGTACACGCTTACTGGATGCTCCGAGCTCGAGCTCCAAGGCTTCTGGGCTTCAGCGGTGCATGTTCGTGCGCTTCTTCTCGAGTAGGTCTGACGCTTCCTCAAGCTCCGTTTGGTTCTGTTTAATTAAGTGCCTTCGCAATTGCGTAGGACAACACCGATGGCTTACTGAGATGAACGCAACGTAACTGCGGTGGCGTCGCCGTATTGCGACCCGCACGCGGATGCTTACTCGCTTGCTCCTGTGTCTCACAGCAGTCGCAGTCGCAGTCCTCAATATCTTTGCAGCGCGACCAATGGGCGGCCTTCGAAGGGCCAAGGGCAATTTCAGCCAATCATCGGTGATTCTTCACAGGCACCCAACCAGAGCGTACCACCCTGCGGCAACCCGCGCCAACGGCGGCCGCTCGTCAACCAACAGCAATTACAGTAAGCGATCAGCAACAAATGCACCCCCGACCGCCCCTCTTGCCAGCCGACGCCTTCTTGCTTTGTTTCGATTTTTAGGATTTTAATTTACGGAGCAGGCTCAGCTCGCGATCGCGATTTGGACGCCTGAGGGGACAAGGTCTCTGGCCTAAGACCTTCTTAGGGTTCGACCAATTCCAGAGGATGGAATCAGATGCCGGCCGCCGATCTCTGTCTGGCCGACGGGGGCCTGTGGCATTGTTGCAGACATGAGCGTGGACGGTGATTCGAGGCGGTCGCCGCTGCCGCTGCCATGCTGCAGTGTCGGAGTCGTTTTCAATCCTGAACCCCCTCGAGGCTTTGCGGCGTGCACGACGCGTGCCGCGCGAAACGTGGCCATTATGCGAGGGACAACAAGGAGCCTTGGGACGGTGCCTGAGTCCTCTCTCTCGCTCTCGTGCACGGCCGTGGAGTTGGGTGGGACATCTCGCATCGTGGTGCGACATATGCCTGCCCACGCGTCGTTCGTACTCGCTTCCTAAGGTCCGCCCAGCGCTGGTCGAGAGAGCGCGCGTGCGATGTAACGCACCGAAATTTTCCTTGACGGCAACGGATCGAATTACACTGCAACATGTTGAACTCGGGGCGAGTGGACGCGGCTCGGAGGGGCCTTGGGGCTGTTTTCGCCTGCAGACGCTGCTCACCCGATCCCGTGCTGCGACACCCACGCACGCCCACAAACCCGTCTATTAGCGCTCAGAACGTGTTTGGTTCGCCAGGACGGGTTAGAACGCGCTGCGTGTTCCGCCATCGAACTTCTAGGCGCCCTGCACGTCACCCCCTGCTCGATATGTCGATCGTGATTGGGCCGATGCTCGAGTTTGCTAGTGATGCAATCAGAATGTGTTCGCGGGTGGGTGGATGCTCAGAGAATGTTCATTTTTTTCATTTGCGCAATGGATGACGCGGGCGCGGCATGGCTGATTAGTGGCGGCGCTACTAGTAGGTCGTGCTGTGCCGTGCTGTGATTGGGTTGGGCTGGCTAGTAGGCGATGCGCTTGTGTGGTGCACTATCGGCGAGATCGGATCTGCTATCTGGGTCGTCTGCATTGCGTTCTTCGAGTGCGTCGATCCCGCCGGGTCTGGACTCTACGTTGGGTCGGTCTATGGAGATCTCTGAGTCTGAGACGGAGTTTCTCCCTCGTCGTTCGCAATGGCTGGGGCGCTGCTGACCTCTTGCATTGCATTGCGGTGCATCGCAGTGGATGCTAATGTGCATCGTGCACGTCGAGATCCGGCCTGCCGCGTCGTCTCGTGGCCGCTCACTTGGTGGTCCGCGGGCACTTGTCTGTTCAGCCGAGGGGGGCTTCTCAATCTTAGCGCGATGTCGGCGTCGACGTCGACGTGTGGACCGCGAAGATAATGAAGAGGCACTCGCTAGTACCGAAAGCCACGCTCGGGGACGTGTGGAGCCCGGTGTCTTGTTGGAGGTCGGGTGCGCCTGTATTTTTGTGTTTGGCGCTGCTCGACCGCGCGCATTGGCGATCCCTCTGGTACGGCTTCTAGGTCTTGGTCTTGGTTTTGGTTTTGGGTCCGCCTTCTTCTTGCCGTTCATGTCTGTTGATCGGGTGACGGGTTGACGTCGACGTCGACGTCGAGCGACGGTGGCAGTGGCAGAGCTGCGCTACGCCCGCCTGCACTGTTTTTGCTCGGAGCCCGTTGATCACCCTCTTTTTTCGTTTATTTACATTCTAGGACCGCTGGAGACGCATCGCACACTTGTCGCACTGACGAGAACGTACGGTTTTTTCTGGGGCTACGACTGTTGTGTTATTGCACGTCGCGTCGACGCGTCGGGCCGCGGTGTGATCGCCCGCCCGATCTTTAGGCCTGCGTATTTCAGGGGCGGCGGCGGCGCACCGTCGATGATTGATCGTCTCTCTGTCTAGTGGCTTTTTAATTGAGAAGGGTCGGGAGTAATTGGGGGAGAGCACGGAATTCGATTCGGATCGCGGTGTGTATCTGGATCTACCGCGGGGGTGGAGGGAGGAGGAGTGCGCGAGAGACGACTAGGGTCGATCTACAGAATGCTGTTTTCTGTGGTTCTGGTAGCTGGGGCGAGTGAGATGTGGGAGGGAGTGGAGCGATAGTGGCAGGCGAATGAAGAGAGCAGGGAGTGGAAGGTGGCGGGAGTGGCCGGGATGGGCGGCCGGCATTCTGAATCGGAATCTGGTGGACGAGGGACGTGGAGAGAGAGTGAGGCCCTGGAGCGGGGCGTGGAGGGACGTTGGGGCGCAGAATTACGTGAGAGGACGTCGTGATGGAGGGCGTGGTGAGATGCCGGATCTAGGGACTCTGACGCGCCGAGGTGGACACTGGGATGGGACGTCTTCGCGATTCGATGCGCAGGTGCCAGCGACGCGTCCCAAACGGGGGGGAGGCGAGCCTTGTGGGGACAGCTTCTGGGCGCAGGAGGGCGAGCGAGGCACCGACGCGGGGTCGGTGCAATTTGCCTCAATCGGGCTCGTCCACTCGCCTCGCAGTCCACGCACTGGGTCGCAGAGTCCACTTGGCTCGGAAGCAGCGCTCAGTCACGCTCGGTCTCCCGCTTCTCTCTCGCGCGCGCGACTTGCGACTGTTGCGTTCGCTTCCTGCATGAGTTAAAGAGCAGATGCGATCGTCCTCCTAGTCCCGTCTGACTCCCCCCTCCAATCACTCCTCCCCTCCGCCTCCCGACCCCAGCCCCCCATGCACCCCGGCGCCCCTCTATCCGCCCATTTCCACTACTGGTCCGACCCCCACGACGACTACCCCCCACCCCCATACCCGCCCGGTGGCGCCGACGCCCAGCTCGTCCTCCCCTTCCCCTCGATGTTCGCCCACTGTCCCCCGCAAGAGCACGTGGCGCCGCTCTACGCGCTTCCTGCCCCCGCCTACGACGCGGTCCCGCAGCACGGTCTCTCGTACCTCGACTCTGCGCAAAGATCCTCCCTCGCCCTCGCGGACCACCGCGCGCCCGTCTCCCCACGCCTCTTCTCGCACTACGACCCCCGGTCCCAGCCCCCGCCCGAGCCTGCCTATGTGTTCGCTGCCCCGAACGCCCCCGTGCCCTCCACCTCTACGTCCTTCTCCTCGACAGCCTCCTTCCACTTTGGCGTGCCCGAGTCACAGCCTCCCTCCTTCCAGCCGGCGCCTCTTTCGTACCACTTTGACACTTCGCGTCATCCCCATCAAGGACGTCCTCTGAGGTCCGTGCGCGTCCTCTTTTCATCGCGCGCTCTCACTCACGCCCACCGACTAGCTCTTCTGACGGCCTTGGCCTCGGGTTCGAGCCCCGCACCCTCATGCTGCGTCTCGACCAGCGCTCCCTCGATCCCGTCTCCTCGTCCGCCAGCCCCCCGCTCGTCTTCCCCACCTCCGACTCTGACAGCAGCAGCTCCAACGGCAGCGGCGCCTCCGACTCGGACCCCGACTGGGAGGACAGGGACGGCGCGTACACCCGCTTCGCCTTGACGACCGCCCTCCCCCCGACGACGCTGCCGCCGGCACCACCATCGTACGGCTCGCCAGATGCACAGGGGGCCCAGGGGGCACTCCCATCGACGAGCGTCGACGCCGGTATGGGCATTGATAGCGAAATGGCCGCCGCGGAAATGATGTCCGCGCGCAGTTTTATCTCGAGCGATTCTGCTGCGCCTGGGACCTCGTCGACACACCGAGCTTACTCTGCTCACGACGACGCCCACCACGGCGCGGAAGAGGGAGCTCCGACGGAGCCCAAGCCGCCTCGACGCCGCGCGAAAAAGCAGAGCGCAAAGACACCCAAGATGCACGCGTGCACCGTGTGCCGCAAGCAGTTTCCGCGGCCGAGCGGGCTCGCGACGCACATGAACACGCACTCGGGGGCAAAGCGTGAGTCTCCGTCTGTCTCCCCTTTCCCCTCAACGATCTGCGCATCCATTTTTGGCATTATTCATCAATACCAAGTAATTTGGCGAGTTGGCTGACGACGGGGGTCGGCTGTCATACAGCGTACAAATGTCCGGTCCAGACGTGCAACAAGTCGTTCGCCGTGCGCTCCAACGCGAAGCGGCACCTCCGTACTCACCGCTCCGCCCTTGCGTCTTCGCCCGTGCTCCAGACCTTGTCGCTGGACGTGTCTACCTCCGGCTCAACCGCACGCACCATGCGCAGGTCGTCAACGCCGACGTCCGCGCCGTACCCGCCCCGCCGTTCGTCAACCGTGTCAGCGCTCCATCCTGCGCCTGCGAGACTTTCACCTCCTCCCGCGCCTCTGTCCCTGGCCCATCTCTGCCCGCACCGCACCTCCATTCGCGCGGGGATACAGCTGCAAGTTCTCCGCCGCCGCCGCCTCCCCTCGCGACGAAACCGCGCGGCGAGGCGCACACGCACGCCGGCCCATCGAACGCGCAGAGATACGCCGGTCCCAGCGCGGACGCGGGGCCCGCGAGCTGCTTCCCGGCTCGCTCCGCTCGCGCGACAACGCGGGCTGGCTCGGCGCGCGCGGGGTGTTCGCGGCCCCGGGCGACTTTGAGATCGACTCCCGTGGGCGCCGCGCGTGAGCGTGCCCATGGCGCCGCACCCCCACGGCTGCGGTATCACGACGGCTTCGTGGCCGGCGCGAGCTGGGGCGGGAAGTACGAGGAGCGGCGGCGGCGGACAGGGCGGGAGAAGGTGGGGCGGGGAGGTGGGCAGGGGTGGACCCGAGGGTGGACTCGGGCTCGGGGTTCCCGTATCATCCAGCAGAGGTGCGTTTCGTCGCGTCCCTCCGTCTCGGTGCTTCATGTGCTGCGTCGATGCTGAGCGAGCTTTCCTTCTGTCTTTTTTTTCGGGGTTTTTCTTTGTACAGTGGCAGACATTGCCGGGGCCGGTCGTGGCTTGTCGGACTTGAGCGCTGAGCTCTGTATGCGAAGACGCGGACGGCGGGCGGCGGGCGGATCTATGGACTCGACGGGACGGGGCGGGGCGCGTCGCGCGAGGAGAAAGCAAAGTTGGTTGGTGATTGCTTGCGTTATTTTATTCTATTTCTATTTCTGCTCTGTTCTGTTCTGTTCTGTTCTGGCGGCCGCGTGCCGCCCCACTGTCCGGTCTTCGATGTTCGTGCTAGCTACATACGTGCGCACACAACCTCTTCCGTCGCTGCGCTCTCCCGATCGCTTTTTTTGTTGCTCTTCGTTCACGTTAGGTGGTGCTTGTTTTGCTCGTCTGGTTTTTGGTTATATTCGGTTTGGTTTTTACTTCTTCCTTTGTGCTTTTTCCACCTCCGCCTCCTCTATCAGGGCCTTTCTCCAGCCCGCTTCGCCGCGGTCCTCCACCTGCTCGTTCCGACTCCCTCCCATTAGTTTCGCCTGGTCTCGTGTTTTTTTTAGTCCTTCTGGTGGTCCTGGCGTACTGTACGAGTACTGTAGGGTGCCCCATGTGCCACTATGTAGTGCCGCACCGTCGCAGGTGCCGTCGTTTGTACTGCTGTACTTATGTACCTATGTACCTATGTACCATCGCTAGGCTGAGCCGTGTACGCATGTATGCATGTGTGCGTGTGCGTGTGCTGCAGTACCCCGAATCGACACCTCTGTTGTCTTTTTTCTGTGCCCCCATCTTCGATCGCTGCAGTGTGTGTTTCGTGCAAGCGAGCGACTCGGAGGCGTGAGCGGTTGAGGACAATCGCGCACGTGCGGAGGTCACGGGGTCGCGGGCGGGGCGCGCGCGCGTCGGCGGGGACGGGCGGGGGTAGGAGGGGTCAGGTTGGGGTCGAAGGCGGGGTTGGGGCTGGGACTGGGACTGGGCGCGAGGTCGGGCTCTGGGTCGATGTCGGGGTCGTGGTTGGGGTCAGTGGGCGCGGCGCGGGGCGCGTGCGGGGCGCGTGGGCGGTGGTACAGGACGCGGTTGACGAGTCCGATCGGGATGTCGAAGGCTTCGGGGATGGCATCGGGGAGGGCGTACGGGTGGTATGGGGTGGGGCCGTCGGGGGGGCCGTCGGGGAGGGGGTCGGGGAAGAGGGCTTTGGAGTCTGGTTGTGTAGGTGTGAGTGTGTGAGTGAGCGTGTGGGCTGAGCTTGTGGGGAGGGATTCGCAAGGGGTGGGAGAGTGGAATGAAGGAAGGGGCAGGGGCAGGGGGAGTGTGGGGAAGAAGCCGAATGCGGGTGGACAGGTAGACGAATGGATGAGTGGATGGGTGGATGGATGGATGGACGGGAGGCGAGGATCGAGGATCGAGGATCAGAGCGGGAAGAGGGTGTTTCGGAGAGACAGAGGGACGGACGGAAGGGGACGTGCCTGTGAGGGTGCGGAGGTCGGAAAAGGCGGGCGTGTTGCGGAGGGCGAGGGCGAGGTGCGTGAAGTAGGTCAGCAGGGCGGCGACGGTCGTCCACGCGGGGACGAGCAGCGCCCATTCCCTGTGTGTATGCGCGCGCACACGCGGGGGAGGGGAAGAGACGGAAATAGAGGCGAATGGGGGCGGCGGCGGATCGGGGCGCGTCGCGGGGCGTTTGGGGTGCGTCCGGATGTGGACGGGCGAGGGCCAGCGCGGGCGCGCGATGCGAGCAGAAGAAGGAGGAGAAGACGCGTCAGCACACGATTCACCCCTTCCGTCCACCCCTTCCATCTCCATCCACCTCTTTCCATCCATCCACACGTCCGTCTACGCGCCTTGCTCGCATGGCCGCACACCGCACCCCACACGCATATACCTCGAAGCGGACGGACGAACGGACGAGACCCTCGAGCGAAACCGCGCACGCACCGGTTCGGGTACCACGCGACGCCCGCGCGGCGGATCCACGCGTCGGGGAGGAGCGCCCAGAGCACGTACAGCGCGAACAGCACGTACGTCGTCGACCACACCGCGAACCCGTAGAACTCGGGCGCGCGGCTGCGGTGCTCGGGGGCGGGGAGCGGCGGGTAAGGCGCGAGGGGGGACGTTGGGGACGTAGGGTTCGGCGTTGGGCTCGAGCTTGGGCTTGGACTTGGGCTCGCGCTTGGGCTTGGGCTCGCGCGCGACATGGTGAGCAGAAGCGGTCGAGTGGGTCTGATGGTCCTCTCCGGGTCAAGTGAGTTGAATGATGCGCGACAAGGTCTGGACGGAAGCAAACTGTGGGAAAGCGGCCATACACACATTCCTTATTTGGTGCGGACCGCCGGTTTCGTCCGACCTCGAGAGCGACCGGAGATTATAGAAATACAGCTGCTTGCATAACCCCAGCTCGATCGGTATCTTTGTTTCGTTCGGAGCGAGACGAGGTGGTACATATTCACCGTGAATTTTCACGGAGACCCCCATCCCATTTTTTGTCGTTGTGATTTCTCGGATTCAAGCTCTTCTGCACATCGACTGGGCAGCTCTCAGAGGCAGACCAACAGTTGAGAAGGCTCTTGAGCCAAGATCTGCTTATTTGTACAGTAAGTGGCGATGATCGCAGGCGAACAACGATCCTGAGCAGGATCTTTGGGAAAAAACGGTCTAGGGTTTTGCAAGCTGCGATACGCTTCAAATTCCGTCCTGCCAGTGTGTCCTCGGCAACAAATACACAAGTATCTAATACAGCCGTCCCTTGTCGATGATTCGCCGTGTCTAAGACTTCACAGCCACCCACGCATCGTGCCGCTTCACCAGCTCCGCGACGATGTCCTCCTCGATCTCTCTTGGCCGCCCGCGCGCGTCGACCGCGTGCGGGTCGATGCGGATCCACGACTCTGTCGCGGCCGGGGAGGCGGGGCCGGGGCGGGTGGATGGGGACAGAGGAGGCGACGGAGACGGGCGGGAGACGAAGACGACCTCGTGCTTTCGCGTGTTGAGGTCGTTCCCGATCACGATCTGGTGCCCGTACCGCTCGAGCGCCGCGCGCGCCTTCGGGATCAGGAGCGCGGGGTCCGTTTCGAGCTGCGAGGATGATAAGAGTGCGATGCGTCGGAGTGGAGGAGACCCACTTTGAACGAGACGATGAAGCCGTCTGGCGTCCATTCGTCGACCATGGGTTTCAGGATTTTGGGCACTTGGTCCATCTCGATCAGCAAACTGCCCTTGCCGGACTGGATCTTGTGCTCCGACTGCGGGTCGGACCGTCCATCGTCAAACATGAGATCCATGACGCCGTGGGAGGGAGAGGAGGGAGGAAAAGCCTGAATCACGCACCATCTTCTGGCGCGGGAGGAAAAAGTCGCTGACAGCGGCGGCGAGGTAGTACAGCACCCGCGGGCCGAGGACGGACAGCTCCTGGCTGACGGCGCGCAGGAGCCAGAGGTAGTCGTTCACGGTGACGAAACTGAGCGTGTGTAGCAGGCCGTCCGCGTGCGCGCGCTTGTACGCACGGAGCACCTCGCGCAGCGCGTCCCGCTTCGACGGCGTCACGTGGATGTCCGCGCTCGCCCCCGCTTCCGCGCCCGCGCCCGGCGCGGGCGCCTCGACGTCGAGGAAGTCGAGGAAGGGGTTCGTCGAGTGGGAGTAGTGCCGGCTGAAGGGCTGCAGGCTGAACTGGCGGTGCATGAAGACGACGGCGTAGCCCGCTTGGAGGAAGTACTCGGCGGACGTCGCGCCGCGCGTGCCTAGAGACCGCGCGCGGCGCTCGCGCTATCAGCGCTCGTGTACCGAGGGACCCGGGGGAGGCAGAGGGAGGGAGGAGCGGGATAGGGACGCACCTGCGCTGAAGTTATCGAGGAAGCGCACGCTGGAAAGCCGAGCCGGGTAGAGGATGTGAGCAAACGCGGACGGGCGACGCGCGTCGAGACACGGCGCTCACACGTTGAGCTCCAGGGGGACCGTCGTTCCTCCGCTCTACACAACGCACATGAGAGGTCAAGACGCCGACGTGAGCCGCTCGCTGCCGTGGGGAGGCGGGGGAGGCGGGGGAGGTGGAAGGGGGGGGACGGGACAGGACGCCGCTGCGCGGAGACTCACAGTGACCAGGACGACCTTGCGGCCGAGCGCGCGCTGGCGCCCGACGAACGCGCGCACGCCCGCGATGTCGTGCTCGAGGTGCGCGGGGGGCGGCTGCGTCGCAAAGTACGACTCTGCGGAGAACTGGCCCGCCGTGGGATTCGTATCGTGATCGGTCGTCGTCATCGCGGCGTGGGGGATCCTCGCTTGGGTTCCGAGGAGGCGAGGCGGGAGGGGTGGGCGGGGTCAGGGATCGCGGTCGTCGTGCCTGCTTTTCTCGTGGAGGTTGCTCGGCGGCTGACGGTCGGCCTTGGTCATCGTCCGAAACGACGAGGACGCCTGGTCGGGTGTATTATATAAGCGGATGCTTTTCGAGCCCGCGGGCCGGCCATTGCCGGTGTCCCTTCGAGGTGCTCCTCCAGCAACAGGCACCGCCCTCAATCTGTTGTTAAACTCAAACGACATATCAGGTCGACGTGAAGTGCTCTTGGTCAAGCACGCTTAATTTATCTCAAGGAGGAGGTGAGTGTGATTGTTCCCGAGCACCCCACAGCTCAATACTTGTCTAATATCTTTGGTGCTGATATTCGGTGCCCGATATCACAGGTACGGGTCAAAGGCTTTTTTTGGAGCCGTGGATGGTTTTAGATCCATTGTGTGCATGCACCACTACGCCGCAGAAATTTAGCAGGGCGCTTGCTGAGGCTGAAAATTGTCCGCATCGTGTTAGAAGTTTCCTTGATTGCAGTGGTTGATCTTCCCCAACGCGAGGCACATCGTGGTGCGTACTCGCGAAACCCTGAGCATTCGGGGAGATGGAACACGCGTCCAAAGCCTAAGTTTTCCGCGCTCTCTTTGCAGCTAGCAGCCAATTTTACGCACAGCTAGCCTCGTTATGCCTGTTCCGGTGCTCAGTGATGGGGTACGTTTCGCAAAGCCGGCGGTGAAGCATATCCGGCATGTGTAGGTCCTCGCCTGCGACTCTGGATCGTGCCAGCGTACCCTATTGCCGGTACGACAAGGTTCCATACCGCGCAATCAGCTCACTGCCACTGCGATACGCTCTAGCGAGTACGTCTAGGTACGTGTCCAGTGATCTTCCTCCTGCAACACTCCGCCGATGACTCATGCGCGACCACGCTCAGTCTATACATATGGGGAGGACCAAGAGTCCATGCCGAATGCATCGTGCACGCACCGCGCCCTGTCATTTGCCTAGCGCGGCATAGCATAGCATGCGCTCTGATGTCGGCCGTCCACGAGGCGCGACGGCTCGGAGACGTGTCTGCAACGTGCCCCTGAACGAATGGGAGGCCATCCCTCGAGCGAGAGACCTCCGAGGACTTGTGGACCGTTGCGGGCTGTGAGTGGTTTTGACGCACCTGCGACGATCTTGGTCCTTGGTGTTTCTGGGCGGCGTCGCGGGCGGCGTGCATTTCCGATCTTGGGACTAGTCTCTGTGGACGAGGCCTCATCGCCCCTGTGACATCGTTTTCTGAGAGGCTTCGAGCCGACGGCGAGGTGTTGAGAGGTTTGGAGGGTTCGGCAGGCTCAGCAGGCCTAGACCGGATTGTTATTGTCTGTGCCTTCCTCTCGTAGGAGATCGTGTGTCCGACAGACGTTCGCGAGCACCGCCCAAATTGCACCCCAATCTGCACAGGCTGATCTCTCCAACCCTGCATCGATCTAAATTACGTCCCCCAGGCATCTGTAGTAGTGAGTCCCGCAGCCGCCTGTATTTTTCGGTCTGCCTCCAGTTGCCGGTTTGTCGTCGCGGGGGCGTTCAGGGGCCTTCTCCTTCTTTTTGCTGTCCACGGTTGATTTAGCCAGGGACGAAGGCACATGATCGCGATTTGCGGTCAGGATTGATTCTCGCTCGGACGTGCTTATAGCCTTATATGTGCTTGAGCTGGACGATGCTGGAGTCTGACATATCTCTTCGCGTTGGCTTATTGGGATATGATCCGTCTCCTTCTCAGCTCGGGTCACCTCCAACAGCTATATCAAAAACGTATATTGACCTGGCGGTGCAGACTGCCTTGTCTGCATTGCGCGCACTTTTCCACTTCACCATCGTGCGTTCTCTCTCTTTAACAGATCGAATGTACGGGTCGAATCGGGCGAGAGGAGGGCGAGCACGGCTCGGGCCATCGACGCTATCCCCCGGCTTCCTTCATCTATCATCATACCTGAGTGCTCATAAGTTGATGACGACCAGAAATGACTGATTCTCGGTGTCTTTAGAATCGCCCAGTTTAAGTCATTCCGGGTGGCGTGCATAACGAGCGAGCTTCTGTGAGCTTTGTGAACCCGAAATGGCTTGCTTGCTTCGCTTGTTACACGAGATGCTTGCTTCGGCCCACGGGCGAGCTCCCACGACCTGCTGTCGGCACATTCCCCTTGGCTACTTCTAATACCGCGTTCTCTCACAGCTCCTCGCCGGTCGCCTGTCGATGCTAGCACCGAAATGCTGTTGCAGCTCGTGGTCGTCAAGGGTATATGTTTTGACTAAGGCGCCTCTTGCACCTGTACCTACGTGCATAAGCGGTGCAAAGATAGATGGAGTATGTTATTGTATTTTCTGGTATCGCTTGCACGGCGTCTCGCTGACGAAATCGTAGACTCGTTACCAGCCGTTCAACTCAGGACCGCCTCCGTATGTCGTCGTACGTCTCCTGCCTCTGGTGTGTTGCTACCGAAGCCTTTACCTGAACCACGGGACTGGAGAGTCGCCATATGAGACCCAAAAGATCTGACGGCCATGTTGCTGGTGTGATTTGGGATCTGTTGCCATGGCGGCGCTCGATGGTCTGCATGCGGTTGTTTGCAATTGTTGACGTTGGTTCCTAGACGCAGGGCGCCGTGATTGGACCAGCGCGTTCCCCGGTTCTGATTTGGCGCCACAGACGGACGAATCAGACAGAATCCGTTCTTTTGTCCAATCAAACAATTGCGATCGTATGCAACACATTTCCGCGCGAGAGAGAAACGAGGCTAAAGGGCCAAGGCACGTGTGGCATCATCCGACCTATAAAGTCTCCAGAAACCCGCCTTTCCCGTTCCCCAGGCTTGCCTCTTGCTTTCCACCTTTCATTGACGCCATCTAAGGACTGGTTCCTCCCCTGCACAGACTCGTCTCTCGTTCTACATCCGTTCTTTGCAAACTCAGCTGGTCTTTCATCGCATCAGTCATTTCCTAGCCAGTTTCAAATATTGTCATTTTCGAGTCCAGCATGTTTTCCAAGTCCTTCATCGCGTCTCTCCTCGTCCTCGCCCTCTCCGCCCAGGTCCATGCCCACGCTGCGATCGCGCCCGCACTCGGCGTGAAGGGCACTCCCCGTTCGCAGCGACGTCCAGCGCCCATCTGCAGCTAAGCCCTGCGGCAATGCCAACATTGCGGGCACCATCGACTCTTCCACGGCAGTCGCCGCCGCCGCCGATGGCACTTTCGCTGCCACGATCTCTAACTTCAACGCGTAAGTCGGTTTTGATGCCATCATATTTTTTTTTAGTTCGCGCGCTCATGGCCCTGTCATCCACTAGCGGCAAAGATGGCTCGCGCCAAGTGACCGCCCAGGTTGATGCCACCGGCACAGGCAAGACTTTCGTTGCTGCGACAGTAGTGACCAACGGTGATGCTGTGCGAAACAACCTCTGCGTCTGTCGAGGGTATCAGGCTTAGACTTTTCTTTCTTCCTCAGGCTCCTACCAACGTCGGCTCGCAGCAGCTCTCCATCAAGCTTCCCGCCGGCACTAAATGCACTGGCGGTGCCTCCGGCAACCTCTGTCTCGCCTCATTCACCACCGCAGGCGGGTTCGGCAACTGTGTCGTCGTTTCCCAGGGCGCTGCAACTGGAAATGCCGCTGCCGCTGCCGCTGCTCCCGCAACGAGTGCTGCCGCGACCGGTGCGGCGACCGGAGCTGCTACTGGTGCTGCCACTGGCGCCGCTGCTGGTGCTGCCGCTGGTGCCGCCGGTCGCAAGGCAAGGGTCAGAAGGCAAAGGCCGCCGCGGCTGCCGCTAAGGCCAACGCCGCCAAGGTTAATGCCGCCAAGGCCCAGAAGGCCGCTCGCTCCTTCGACCGTGCTTGTGAGTGCATTCGCTCCCATCGCAGCAGCGTCTTGTTTGCTGACGTCGGTCCGATCAGGGGCTTCCCGCCGTAACGTGTACGTGCCCGTGGCGTAAAGGACGAGGATGTGTGTGCGGGTCTCGCTGGGTCATGATTTTTGCTTTTTTATTTGGGTTTGATGCTATGGATGTACACTGCTCTGTACAGGATTTGGTTTTCAATGCAAAGGAAAGCTTTGAGCCGGATGTTGTCGTGAAAGTGTGTGGCAAGGATCAACTCAGCGTCGACTGGCTGCCCTCATGCACATGTCTAAGCCCATGGCGGTCGTTAAATTTATGGGTCTATCCTTGATCGATTCGTGTGATTCATATCAACAGTCCGTCGTGATTAAATTACAGCAGGCATACACTGGCGCAGTGCAGGACATAGACGAGAATAGATAACTACGAGGAAGCCCCACCTTTTAGGACGATCGGGCATTCCCATAAATGACAGACAGATCGGAAGAAACTCTGGTATACATACTCTCTGCGACATCTCGTTCTTCGTGGTCGCAGGAGAAGGGGGTGGCATCTACCGCCGAGGTATGAAATTCGGTTCATTTCCCGTGCGGGATCCTGAATCATCTTCGACCGTGTTCATGACGTGGATGACGACAGGCTGGCGGAAGCCGTTGAAGACCGAGGCCGTGGAGAGGGACGACGGAACGTTACGCATTGGCATGCCGAAGGACGTGTCGAAGTCGCCGTCTTCTACCGCGTCGCTATGCGTCATTTGAAGGGCGACGAGGACGATGATCAGTGTGGAGTATATGCCCTGAAAAAGCAAGTGAGAAGGAGAATTCACGACGGTTCAGGGAGGATGGGGTCGTGTACCGTCAGCTGTGCGATCATGTCCGCGATCATGAAATTGCCGCTGCTTCGTGTCCAATAGATGATGAAGAAGATGACCTGAGAAGCGTAAGTTTTATTGCACGACACAAGTACCTATGCACTCACCCATATAAGACAGTACAGAAATCCAGATTCGATGAGGAGCCTCAATACAGCTTGACTTTGTCTCCGTTCGTCGGTGTCCTGGGCAGATTCATTTGACAGCCGATTATACCACCTGTTCGTCGCGCTCAGAAGGAGTCAACCAACACGCGCCGAGATGCGGCTCACCTCGCGCGGTACGCCACCAGACAGGTTGTAAGGACGTTCGTCGACAGCGTGAGAACGTCCAACGAAAGGTACCAAGGATAAGACGCCGTGAGCTGCACTGTTGCGATGTTTGCTGCCGTTTGTTGCACGCCTACTACGGCAATCACTGTGAAAGTATATGAATTTGAAAGTTGGCGGGATTAATTCATAGAAAAGCGAACCTGCAGTTGACAGTAATAGGAATACAGGCACGAGACACGGCCCTATTTCGAAGTTCCAGAGCACGTACGCGCGCCAGATGATGATGGCGTCAGATAAAAGGAACTACACGCATCATCATTGATCGTCAGATCAAGCAGTCAATGAAGATGAAGACGCACATTGATGGCAGGAAGGTACAGCTTTGCTATACGCAGTCCAGTGGTCCCGATCTCAAATGAGCTCGGGAGTGTCCGCTCAGATTCTCGTTGAAAAACTCCCGGATACTCAGCCCCATGTGGGTTGTGGAGACGAGAAACATGGTCACGGTCATGGTCATGACGGTGTTGTGTACCACCCGCACCGGGATCGTGTGCCGTCGTCGTCTGCAACCACATCTCAGCCCTTCATTCGCTGGAAATTGACAGGATCACGCACAATAAGAGATACATTGATATTGAGAAGAGGACAATGTAGATGCCTGCATTCGGAATTTGCATTCAGCACTATCGATGTGGGGTAGGCGGACGCGCTTACCATAAAGGATAGACTCGCAAATGAGCGCCGCATATGCCTCTACGAGCATGGTGAAAACCGGTTCACAGTGTCCAAGTGCCGTATGGCACGTAGTGGTACGGGGGATGAGAGGGAGCGTCCGGGGAAACTGCCACCTACAAGTAGTGCGGGCATGCCGAGAAGGATCCTGGGGTCACCGGGTGATAGAGATTTATGCTCCCTCGGAATCGCCTCGATAGAGATGCGATGATGCTTCAATCAGCGCATGCCTCCAAAGCAAGCACCGACTGACGATAGAAGCCAGAGAACGCTCGAAGGTGTTCTTTCAATGTACCGTTCGGCGTATACCTGATCGTGTCAGGAGCTTGTGGTAGCGGGTCAATGTCCTAGAATCAACAGGGTACTCAGCCTGCGACTTTCTTTCGGACCCGCAATCGATGCTTTGCAGGCCGCAAACTTGCAACGCGTTTGCTTAGGTATTAGTAGGCCTCGGGCTTTGAGCTGCTCAGAACATATAGAACTCCGGTTACGTTATCATCTCACAGATCAAAGAGCCTCGGAACCACGGGAAAGTTTGAGTCTTGATGCTCGGAGACGAAAAAGGATCCTGGCATGATCCAAGTCGAGAGATGCAGGTGAGACCATTCCTGGTGATTCGGGCACAAGGCTGATTCACAATGCTGTGTTGTAGCAACGAGAACAGAGTTTCCGAGGACGAACAAGGCATGGGACGAGTTCGCAATTTGGATATCTGATAGCACCGTAAGCTTGCCAATTTCTATCCTTGATGCTCTCCCGGCGGAACACAGAAACATTGTTCTTGTGGTGAGCTGTGTCGAGGTCGTGGAGGGATGTTGCAAACGGTGGCATCAACAAGACCAGATCTTTCTGTTGAATACAAACGGCGAGACGATCACAACGCTAGGAATACCTGGGAATGTCCATAAGAAACAGGGTCATTTGACGGATAGGATGATAACGGAACGCACTGGAAGGAAGATAGTCGCGATATAGCAATACCAGAACTGCACTGCAGTGAAATAGCGCTGACTCTTTATGGCAAAGAAGCCTCTTGGACTTCCTCTTCAAATGAAACCTATTCCTGTGAATCCAACTGGGCAATGTTTGAACACACTAGGCACCTTTGGAGGAAATGTTAAGGCCGCCTTCGGGCAAGGGGCGTCACTGTAAGCTTATAACCAGGATCTCTGAGCACTGAAAAAGTAGCGTTGTGAGTTGACGTGCACATGATTCGACGGACGTCTTGGAAGAGGATGCAATTCGCAACGCTTGCAATCAGTGGAGGTCGTGAGAACTCGATTATTGAACCTAATATAGTCATGTGATATGCTGTTTTGTCTAGAAACTGATCCTCATGTGGGTCAACGTCCGTCTAATCAATGTCGCCCAGCCGCATCAGCAACCCGTTTTCTAGACTTGTATCCTCCATCTCCGCGTGCATCGTCTGATTGTGAGAAATGGCAACAAGGTATTCTTGCGACCTTGACTTACACATACTAGCACAGACTGGCTGTCGCGATGCAGCCAAACAAATCTTTTTCCGTTTAGATCGGAATAAACTCTCAATCCTATAGGGTGATCTTGCTGAAGGGCTGAGCGCTTGAAACTTGTGTCTGCGATACTCCTTAGCCTAACGGATCACACTCGGACTCTGAGATCTGTGAAGCGGGGCGCTTACCGCAGGTATGGGCATGTATGGACGCACTCTATATTGATCCTCCGTTGCTGATATAATAATCAAGCAACTTCCCTTGACATGACATCGTAGGCAATGCTGATCTAGTGATTCTTTGGGACTTGGAGGGTGAGTATATGCGTCATCCTCTCCTCACCCACCGGAGAATTATGTCGTCTGCCAATTGTGTTAGCATCCCTCCGAGCGATGACCCGCCGGCTCGACAACGACGCGGTGAAGGGCTGTACGTCCTTGTAATTCTTGTCAGATGTGCGTGCTGGAACAACAGCACTCCCTCCGATGCTTCCAAATCTCTCGTCAGCTCTCAGCTATTCTGAGGTTGGTGCATGCGTCAGCTCTTCCATCTGCAGCTCTCCACCATTGTCAGGCCGCTGATCTTGGAGCTCCAAACAGGATATAAGGCAGACTTCCATCTTGTCAGTCATTCACCAACACCCCCAGTCAACCCACTCATACCTCTCTAAGCACCACAATGTCTATTCCCACTCGCAAACTTGGTGGTTTTCAAGTCAACTCCATCGGCTTCGGCGCGATGGGTCTCTCCGTCGGATACGGCGATGCTGGCTCCATTGAGGAGCGCTTGGAGGTGTGCAAACAGCTTCTCTAGCTGAATGCATTGATCCTCACTTTTTTCCACCTAGTTCCTCGACGCTGTCTATGCACGTGGGAGCACATTCTGGGACACCTCTGATGCATACCAAGACAATGAAGAGCTGATTGGTAAATGGTTCGCCAAGACTGGCAAGCGCAAGGACATCTTCCTCGCTACCAAGTTCGGTCTGGCGGACCCGACGCGCTTCCCGAATGCGGACCCTGCGTATGTGAAGGTCGCATTCGAAAACTCGTTGAAGAAACTCCAGACGGACTATGTTGACCTGTACTACCTCCACCGGTAAGATATCTCACAGAAATCATACGCAGTCCACCTGATCAATCTGGCATATAGTGCTGACCCCACGGTTCCCATCGAAAAGACGATTGCTGCTATGGCTGAGCTCGTCAAGTAAGAATTTCTCGGCGGTTCCCAATTCTAAACTAATGTCACCTGGAAATCAGGGAGGGCAAGGTCAAGGCCATCGGTGTTTCTGAAGTGTCCGCTGCTGCTCTCCGCCGCGCACATGCCGTGCATCCTATTGCCGCTCTGCAAGTCGAATACTCCCCTCTTTGCCTCGACGTCGAGTTCGAGAAGCTCAACCTGTTTAAAACCGCGCAAGAGCTCGGCATTGCCATCGTCGCGTACTCTCCTCTTGGCCGCGGCCTTCTCACCGGCTCCTTCGTGCGTTTTTCCCCCTTGCATATTATTGACATTATTTATTGAACATTTGCTCATACAGCGCACTGCCGAGTCTGTCCCTGAAGGCCACTATGCCAAGTACATTCCTCGTTTCAATGCAGACAACTTCCCCAAGATTGTCAAGCTCGCGGACGAGTTTGCTGCCATCGGTACTAAGCACAAGGCCTCGTCCGGCCAGGTCGTGCTTGCATGGCTGCTCGCGCAGGGTGGCAACGTCTTCGTCATTCCCGGAACGAAGAAAGTGAAGGTAAGTTGAAGTGATCCAAAACTCGAAATATCATCTGACCCCTCTATATAGTACCTCGAAGACAACCTGGGCGCCGCGAAGGTGACCTTGACGTCGGAGGAGGTAGCCCACTTGCGCTCGCTGGCGGAGGAGATCCACAAGACAGCCCCTGGAGAGCGTTACCCAGGAGAGTTCAACAACCTCTCTTTCATTGATACCCCTGCTCTCTGAGCGGATAACGCATGGTCGTCAAAGTTGTAGTCGTTGCATTTATTATCATTGTTAGATTTGGAATCGCGTAGGATCATTGCATTATGTCCTCAATGAAGTGAGAGTGAGCCTGCTGGGGGAGTATGTGCTTAGACGCAAGTATCCTGTTCATAGTCACGAACTGTAATGCCAGCTACGGTCGACTCCGAAAATCTATCAACTTTCTCTTCTGTGTGCACATACCTCGTTCTTTGCCATCTTGGATACGCAGTCCTTAGGCTTGAGCTGGAGCGCTAGCGCTTCGTCATATGGGGCATGGTAAGTGCGACAACAGAAGATTTTTAATCAGTGCGAACTCTGTTAGTATCGAGCTTGCTTGTAGTCTGCGGTCTGTGATGATAGGTGTTGCTCATGCTCCGTATAAGATCTGAGACAATTGTCTTAAAATGTGATTGTATCTGAGTAGAGAATTCTGCCACAACTCTAGTCGGGATAGGTCTTGCGAGCAAGCTACTGAACATAGGACAAGTGGCAATACCCCAGGTCATTCTAATGACTCAACGAGCTGTCCATTGGATGATGTAGTAAGCGTACTCAACCTCCCCAAGCACTCCTGGCTGCGCCTCGCAGATAATGATCTCCTTATGCGATATGTGTAGGGTGGGACATCTGTCCGGGCGCGCATCAAGGTCGCGCAAGAAAGGAAAAACTTGCTCGATAGTGCTCGACTCGAATGCGAACGTTGGGCGGAGGGGAAGCACCAGGTGAAATTGAGCCGGGGGAATTGTACATGGCTGCGTCGTCGATGGGCGCCGGAGGAGCCTTTCGAGGCATGATCGAATCCATAGAGCATGTTCGGCCTCATAAATGATGTCGGCGCCGAAGATAAGATCGAAGGAATCGTCAAACGGTGTTGGGTGTTTGTCCAAGATCACCGTGTCAGACCAGTCCAATTTATGAGCAGAAAGCACGACGAAGGACAAGGTTGCAGATGTAGAAGGGAAATTGGAGGCAATGTTGAGGTTGAGATTGGAAAGGGTGGAGGGGTGGAAGTCAGATGCAATGATTTCTGCGAGTCGCTGCGAGCACATCTGGGTTTGTAGGAGTTTGCCTAGCGTCAAGCTGACCAGCCCAGTTCCCGCGCCGAGCTCAAGCACCCTCAGCCTTTCCCCCGTGACGTGACCCAGATTCAAGCCAAAATGTTCTGGCATCTCGACGACCATCTCGGCCAGCACGCATGCGCTCCCCCACGTCTGCACCCCGACCGTCCCAAAGTCCTGGTTCTCCAGCGGCGCGTCCGTCAGCTGCACCGTCACTTCTCCCGCTCCGTGGCCAAATGAAAAGGAGCGCGTAACAGACCCCGCGGCGGACGTACCGGCGCAGACGGACAGGAGCGAAGCGGCAGTCTCGATGATCGATTCAAAGGACGTGGAATCGCCGCTGCCTTCGAGTTCCATGACTTCGACTTGAGCGATCAGAGCTGTGAGCCAACGGATAGCATATGACCGCTCGAAAGCGTCGGAGCGCAGAGCATCCAACGCTTGATCCCGATCAGTCCCGCTTGGCAGACTCGACGACTGAGAGTGTGTCTTGCGACTGACGCGGCGCGAACCGCGAACCTCGGGATTGTACACCAGGCGCAAGTACCGTAAAGATTCCTGAAGTTTCCCGAGTGGTGCGTCTCTAATTCTTCTGATCGGCGGAAGGGCGGCGGTTGGTGACTGTAGGGCGGGGAGAGTAATGATAGTCATCGATTATAGTGCAGTAAATCCTGCTAGCTAGATGTTAGCAGGTTCTAAGTGGGTGAACTCTATGAGACCAGGCGAGATATTCTAATGGAACCAACGCTCTAAATAGAGGATGTTAGCAGTCGTATACATGCATCTTGAATCTTGTAGAAAGGGAGTTCGGAGCAGGCAGTGAAGAAGAAAAAATGGAAGCGCGGGTTAGCCTCGTACTAGGCGGAATCAGCCTTCGGACTTTGAATAGCCACGGCTCGTTTTCGTCGGAGTCGTTACGGCCGGGAAAGCCGCGTAGGCTGGTCTCCAATGGAGCCCTTGTCGGAGCGGCGGAATTTAGAAAGACCGGCTGTGTCCGAGCCTAAACCCGATTCAGCACACCAGGAATATGGAACTTTTATAACACAGATCGATTAGGACATGATGTTAGACGATAAACTCCTGTGCTTTATCGAAGCCACCTCAATAAGAACCAGTATCCAACGCCAAGATGGAAGGGATCACCAGCTCAGAACAACCCAACAACACCCAGTACTGCAGCGATAGCCAACCACCGCAAGCCACCGAACGCTGGATCAGCACTCATGGAACGCGCGCCGTTGACCATTGTCGAAGCGTTCGAGAATGCAACACTGGGCGTCATAGCAGACGAGTTGGCGCCGTAGACATAGGAAGTGATATTGGAGGAGGGCGTGGTCGGGTCTGCGCACTTGATCGTGACTGAGGAAACCATGGCATAGAAATGACCTGACAGAGACGATGAAGGCGCTGAGAAACCAAAATTCATGTAAAAATAGGATTGGGGTGACCGTACCTGCAGAAGTGTAGTCAGGATCATTCCAGTTGATCAATCCGCCAGACCATTCGATAGTTCCAGGAGCAGAGGTGTTGATTCCAGCAGGCCATAAACTATGATCGAAGGCACATGCCCGGTGGACAAAAAATGATAGTCAGTCGGAAGCAAAGATGGTTAGGAATAAGAAGCGAGAAGCAGAGAGAAATCGGAAAGGCGCTAAGCGATAGAAGGGTGTGTGAGAAGAATGAAGAGCACCTCAGCTGAACGGAAGATGGGTTGTGGGATAGTGCGCGACACCATTGCTATCAATCGTATCGGATTTCTTGATGGTTCGCACGGTGTTGTTGTCGATTGCGAAAGTCAGAGTATCAGGTTGCCAGTCGATCTGTGAGATAGAAGGAAGCAAGGTTTGAATCAGTACCACATAGTAACACAGGAAAGTTGAATTTAAGCGTGACAGAGTGATTTCAACATACAGTGTAGTCATGGTAGTTGGCAAAAGTGTCGGTAAGCCCGGTCGTTGTATCACCATCGGTCTTCGAGGCTTAATTGCAAGAAAGGCAGAAAAATGCAGGTCCAATAAGATAGACAGACACAAAATCGCTATGGATGGACGTACGAATGACAGCTTGCCAGAAGAAGTTGGTCTGCCCAGTAGTAATGTTCGAACCCGGAAACTCCCAATCGATTTCATCCTTGATGTCGCTCATCGTGATGAAGGCTGTGACAACACCATTCCAGCGACCGGTCTTGACTGCATCGTTCAAGCATCATTGTACGATAAGGATGCAACATCAGAACAGAGGGATCCACGAGTTGAAAGCAGGGAAGACGCACGGCGAGCTGTGATGGTTCCGTAGTGAACATAACGCGTGGACGAAATGCGTGTGCCACCGTTGATCTCGGTAAGTAGAAGAACAAGTTCGCCACCAGAAGAGTTGGTGTTCATGATGTTGCCTGAGTTCACGACCCAATCTGCACATTATGAAGCGGAGGTAAGTAGACTTCTTTAGTTTTGCAGAACAAACATGATCATCAGAAGTTGATATGATAGAACGGTTGTGAGGGACAGAAGATATTCAAGATGCAGGTGTTGGGTAGCGATCTGGCGAAACCATCCACACGCACCATACTCAGTGGCATTGCCATCAAACGTGGACGAATTAGAATATATGCGAGAGTTGTCCGCGAAAGTGTGCTGAACCCCCAAGGGATTAATGCAGTTAGCTTTACAACAGGGAAAACAGAAAAAAGCGTACAGTAGCAGATTGGCATATGGGGTCAGGACGGCACGAATCGAGGGAATGAGAAGAGAGGGGATTGCACCCGCCGAGACAAAACTATAGCAAGTGTGACATTGAAACTTGACAATTAGAGCGTGAAGGATTGTCGAGCTCACGTCTCCCGTTCCACAGAACCCGAACGAACCTGTAGTGGTGGCATCGGACTGGCATCGGGCTTTGGGGGCGCATGAGGAAACAACGTGGAGACTCACTGCAGCATGGTGCAGAACTAGAACATGGGGTCGTGATGTTACTGCCATTCGACAGAAAGTGTCAGTGTGTGCCGCTCATCCGCCACAGTGTGCTAGCGCCCACCAAGTCTGTCCACCCTGGGCGCTCACGACAGTTGTCGAGCATGCTATGAAGACGGGTAGAAGAGCGAAGATTCGGTTGCGAAACATCGCTTCTTGTGAGGGAGTGGAGTGTGTTAAAAGAACGGTGGAGGGCGACGGGATACGGTGGGGTATATATGTTGGATATTGTTTGAGCGAGAACCAGCAGACTCAAGGCGTGGACAAAGATAGAACACCGGAACAACAGCACGGATCCTTTTCAGGGCATTCATGACTGCATGACGTTGACAAATCAGAATGAACTTCGTTGGTGTTCTCCGGAATGCACTCTATCCCTCCGTGCCACACGCCAGTTACTGTGCGGCAGCAGCCTTTCCGCAATCATGGGCGTGGTCAATAACTTCCCCGACTCCACTGAAAGTGGGGGAGGGTTCTGTGGAATAGATATGAGTGGTCTATCATACATCGGTCGTGGCTACGCTGATTGGCTGTTGGCTGGCACGTGAAGGTCCCTCGCCCCACTATCAGAACGCTTATTGGCTGGTGAGATGCACGTAGACGATGCTCGACGCATCCGTCGAATCCATAGACCACTAGACATCATGTGAAGGTCCATTATTTATATTGTTTGAAGGCACGTGAATGTCCTTCGATTCTTCAAGAAGGCTTCGACGACATCGGCGCCGCGCGCATTTAGTAAGTTTTTATTATCATTCGTCGTTTGCAGGTCATTTTCACCCTGTAATATCATATTATTATCATGTAGTTCAACGATGCACAAAACCAACACCAAATCTGGCGACAAAAGAGAACACATCCAAGTTCGCGTCTACGCGAAAGATGGACATCGTTGGCGAATTCAAAAGGGCAGAAAGGATAGATGGGGAGCAATCCATATACCTAAAGATTGTCTCCTTTGGAGGCCGCTGCTTTTCGTTGAGAAAAACACATAAAGTACTGTTTAAATCTTACTCAAGTCACCAATTTTCTTCATTTTCTTGAATTTCTTGAACTGATCATAAAGCATAAACTGATCTGATATTGACCATGTATGTACTATACTACGAGAACGACACCATACCAAATGTTTCCATTCTACGCGTAACGGTTCACAACAACAAACTCTGAACTCCGATCCGACCATGCGAGTCGGGGATTGGCACTAAGTGCCGCTACGATCCAGCATCGGAGTTTATTAGGGGCATGCATGTGGTGTGGTCCATACTTGACGCCAGGCAACTGCAGCACCATCCCGTCTATCCCATTGTCCTTCCGGCGTAAGTAGGTTGAAAGGAATTACTTGCCACACCGGCAAAGAAATGTCAACTGTGCGCGTCATATTCGTCTCCAGTTTACTTGTTTATGGGGTTCTTTCTCACGCCCTGCCTCCTTTACAACATGAGGTACTGGCGCTGGTCAGTCTACTTCGTCGCTTGCCAGTCCTTCTCCCTCTTCGTCATCCATGAGCAACCCCGGTGCTATTCTCGCAGGCAGACTCGATAGCATCCAGGGTAGCGCTATTTTTTGGACCGCCACTGCAATTGCTGTGATGGTCTCACTGGTCCAAGGTGCAATCACGACGCTCACAGACATCTGCGAGGGTGAAGGGCTGTGGACAATCCGATTCAATATGGGGCGGTTCGAGCATTTATGGTGGACTGCAATCGCTATGGCACTTGTTGCATCGTTGGGATCCATGATCATCGTTTCTTGCTGGTACGGGCAACCTTCAAATAGCGGGGCATGCTACCCATTAATTTCACCACCTTTCGTAGGAAATAATAATGATTCCCTTGGCATCCTACTGCTCGCGACAGCATCATCACTCTGTTTTCCGCTACGCTTGGCCTGCCTGGCGCAATCGGCATTATTGCAGGAACCGATGGCTGGCGTGGACAGGCCCAAGTCGTACCGGAATCGATCCAGTTTTGGTACCCCTCATAGCGGGCACTGATCACTGGCGAAGTCTTGCAGAGAATGCGCCAATCGTAAAGATGCATCCTGTTGACGTTCGCCTTCCATTCCTTGATCAAAGCTTATCACCGGCGATCCAACAGATATCTTAAAGGCGCGCCAAAGGAACCTACAGAGAGCACCGCAGGGGCCCTTTTCCAAATATACTACTTCCCCTTCAGAAAAGCAGTCAATCCCCGTACCTACACTCGCATCTGCAACACCGTCTTCACTGATTGATGGTGTTGGCCTTTATGCTCCTGTGGTCCCCGGCCAAGCCGCATCCCTTTTGTGGGGGTCTCATCTGGGGTTCGCACCTCGTGTCAGTCGAGGTATCTTGGGTGTACCACAAAGACTGTTGACATCACATCCCCTGACCGAGTCCGGTCACAATGGCCAGGCTATGTGCCTTGCCCACGGTATCCTTGGCCGTAACAAGGGACTAGAACCCATGCACTTTATCCTTCGTTTGGATATAGGGAAATTCGAAGAAAAAAGTGTTCAGTGGCCTCGCCCTTCGAAGGTCTTGCGAAGTTACTACAAGAGGAGATGGATGCTGCATATGGCGGCCTTGGCATCAACTATGTCAACGCCGCCACCGAGTTGGCACTTCTATTGGCAGACTCAAGTCAGGGTCTTATTGAGGATTGGCTTTTGGCACGTATGGAGCATCAGGATTATGAGCTGAACCGCGAAGCGTGTCGTCTAGGTGCGCCTGACGATGATCTTCGATTACTATACCTTCTATCATACGGAGCCATGCTGGTCAGTCTGAGTGCTCACAACATAGGTCATCGCTTTCGTCCAGAGATTACACTGTTCGTAACATACTGGCAGACTCACAAAGCAGATCCCTTCCGCAATGGGTAATGTCCGAGGCCATGCAGAATAGGATTCGTCAAGAACATGCTGGCCTCGACGTCGGCACTGATCTTGATGGACTGGTTCTGCTGTCATCCCTCCCGTCTCTTGATGATTTGCCCGCGACGATTGTTGCTTTCTCTAGATACTAGGATATCTATGATGCATGTTTCATTATTATCTCTGTACCATCACTTACGAGCTGAAAACAATCGGCCCACAATAGGATGTAATCCACAAGATACTATTTGATCAGCGACGATCCGGTTTACATGAATCTGCAACACTCACAGTGTGGAGCAGGATAAAGGGTCTCTTGCCATCAAACATTGCGATGATAGCTTTATTTTCTGTTCGCAACTGTTCAACGTAGGCCACATGTTCATGAATGCATCGAGGAGGCAACGAAGTTGTGGGCTAGCAGCAACTGCACACATCTAGATAGAAGTTTACATGTGGGGTCAAGGGGGCTGTCTTTCTCATCCTTCCTGAATCCAAAGATAGTTCAAAAGACGCACAGAGGTCATGCTATGAAGCATGCAAGTCAGTCGGCGGCCCGAGGTTTTATAGCACACCATTCTTATCGAAGCTGGTAATGTATGCGGTGGAGAAGGTAGTGGTAAGATATAATCGATTAAAAAGCCCCGCGGTGGTGATCGCTCTACGGGAGCGCACGATGGCGCCGAACAACTAGAAATCCACGCTCTGATGAAGGGGGAGTCAGAGATTTCTAGTTGTCACACTGTGTGACAGTAGCTAATTTGTGACTGAACAAACAAGCACTCACGCGCCTATTTCGACGTGTCGCGTCGCGTTCGAACTACTCACCGATCGTTGTCGTCTCCATTGTTGTCTGCACGAAATGGCACCCAAGAAGAACCAAGATCAATGAAGCAGAAAAGCCTAATGAGCTTCTTCTCAAAGCCATCTGGGAACAAGGGCGGCGAGGACAATGCCAAGGTGTCCAGTTTGAAGCCGACAGCGAAGTCAAGACCCCCAGCCCCGCGTTCTTCGAGCCCACCTGCAGAGTCTGACTACGTCAACCGCACCCCTGCGTCAAAAGGGTCGGCACCGAGGGTTGTTGACGCGAGTTATACGCGTTCTTCTGATGGAGGCAGCAGCTTCAAGGACACGCCGCCTACCAGTGACCCCGTCGATGTGGATATGGAAGACATAGAGGATGCACCCCACCAGACGGTGAGTCACGACATGGACTTGAGAGTTTGTACTTTTTCGAATGTCACGGGGCTGCAGAATCGCAAAAAACGCAAGATAGTCATTGACGATTCAGATGACAGTATGGAAGAACTAGACAATGTTGCGTATAAGAAGGGTCTATCAGCATACAGGCCATCCCTATACCCCAGAAGGCGTCTTCTAAGAGTATGTTCATCTCAATACCTCTTCATTCTCATATGTTCACAGCTGAACCGTAAGGTCGAGCGAAGAAAGCTCGTGTCTCTGCAACTCCTTCCGCCGACGAAGGTCTGGATGACGATGCAGAGGAGGATGACGAGGTTGTCTCGTCTTTCTCGGCTAAGCTGACCAAGTTCAAGAAGTCACCGAAGAAGAAAAGTTCGTGCTACGAGCACTCATCTTCTCCGCGATTTCGGTTGCTCATGAATTGCGCATATAGCTCGCAAATCTCGCAGAGGATGACGATTTCATCGTGCCCTCTGATGAGCCACTTTCTGACGAAGAACCCGCTCGCTCCTCTTCTCGCTCCTCGGGCCGTTCATCTCGCTTTCTATGATTACTTCCGATGATGAAGACGATAATGGCGAGCACCAGCCAAATCGTCTAACAAGTCAACCAAGCAGAAGCGGCCACCTCTGAAGAAAACTTCAGCGTCCAATAGCAATGCGAATGCGAACAGCTTTCTCACTGCCGCCGAACAAAGGGAACAAGACAAACAGATCGAGAAGAAATCACAAGAAGATCCGTTCGCCTTTTTGATCGACCCACGCGACGTGAGTAGATATCAGTGTTGTTCTATGGGAGGTATCGACGACAGTACATTTTATCTTGTCTAGAAAGATAAAGTTAGACCGGGTGAGCCTGGGTATGATCCGCGAACGCTGTATATCCCACGGAGCGCTTGGGACTCATTCACTCCATTTGAGAAACAGGTAGGTTACTTTGCTTCCATGTTTACTAATACGTCTGAATCGAATGATTTTTCCTTCGCGTTTGTAGTTCTGGGAAATCAAGCAGAATCATTATGATACTGTTGAGTGTTGATTTTTCGTTCTCTAGAATGGCTGATTGATCTAAATCCACGTTAGGTCCTATTCTTTCAGAAGGGGTAAGCATGCGAGCAAACTCAAGCAGATGCTGACATACTTTCTGACGGCATTCTGAATGCAGGAAATTCTTGGAGGCATGTATTGCAATGACCTTGCAATAGAGTCAGGTGTTGATTGTGATTTTTTTGTAGCTATACGAAGAGGATGCTCGTATTGGGCATCGCGAGTTCGATCTCAAGCTCACTCAACGTGTCAAGATGTCCATGGTGAGATCCTCAATTGTAATTGTTGACATTTTAACTGATTTGATCATACAGGTTGGTGTCCCGGAAGGCGCGTTCAACTTTTGGGCTGCGTATGTTTGGCTTCGGCTCTTGAGATAATATATTATATGTTGACCGTTTTGATCTCGTCGCACAGAAAATTCCTTGCAAAAGGTATCTCTGGGTTTACGCTTTTGCGCTCGCTCAGGACGCTAACGGAGATCGCGCCTAGGCTTTAAAGTGGGCCGGGTGGATCAGGCGGAGACAGCTTTGGGTGCGGAGATGCGTGTCGCGGCGAACAAGGGTAAGGGGAAATCCGCGCTGGTGCAGATAAGCAAAAGGAAAAATCGTCAGGCGGTGCGGTCATAGTCCTCATAAATCATTCAACTGACTCACTTGGCGTTCATATCATTTCTGACAATCTCAGAGAGCTCAATAAAGTATACACAAATGGCACGCTTGTCGATGAAGACCTCCTTACGGACGAACAAGCTGGTCATTGCGTCTCCATCCGGGAGTTCGACGAAGACGAGAGTGGAGGCGATAGTGCGTAAATTCGGTATCTGCGTGCTAGACAGTGCGACGAGTGAGTTCAACTTGAGCGCATTCGAAGATGACATTTGTAAAACGAGATTGGAGACGTTGCTGCGGCAGCTGAGGCCGAAGGAGATTCTATTCACGAAGGTTGGCCTGTTTCTCCTTCAGCTTGCCTTCGCTCTGATCTCGTTCACGATACGTTTGGTGGAGTTTAGGGGAACTTGTCGGTATCCACGACGCGGTTGCTCAAGACTGTCCTTCCTGTGTCGTGCCTTTGGACTAGCTTGCGAGACGTCGAAGGGTTCAGCTATGACAAGACACTGGACGAACTAAAGATGCTTTACCCTGCCGATGATGGGTAGATGAGGATCCAGAAGAGGAAGGGCTAAGTGGTGTGCCAGACGCCATCAGGAGCATGCTTAGCTGTCGGACGGCTATCGAAGCCCTTGGGTCGATGATATGGTCCGAGCTGCTCTCGCCCAGAGGATCGCCCTGCTGATTGTTTGCCTCTGATTAGGTACCTTCGTCAACTGAATATCGACAAGGACATACTTACGATGAGAAACTTCAACATCTATGACCCGATGAAGAAAGGCCAGGGCCTAGTGCTCGATGGACAAACGCTGGCTCATATCGAGGTTTTGTTGAACAATGAAGGCACGGAGGAGGGGTCATTGCTACAGTTACTCGGCAGATGCATCACGCCTTTTGGTATGTCGGTGTCTGAGCAATTTATAGGGTCGGCATCTGAAACTTTACTATCTTTCCAGGCAAGAGGTTGTTCCGAATCTGGTTGTGTATGCCATTGCGAGAGGTGGCAGATATCAATGCTCGGTAGATATTCTTCCAGTGTTGTGATGTCTTCTCACGTTCTGACTCACTCCCGAATCTTAGACTTGATGCTGTGGAAATCTTGATGGGAAATCCTCAGTTCGAATCCGAATTCACAGCAGTTGCCAAGGGTCTCCCCGATCTTGAACGCATAGTCTCGCGTATCCATGCCAGAAATTGCAAAGTCAAGGACTTTGTGAACGTCCTCAAGGTAACTCTCGTGCCTTCTCGTTTGTTTGTGGCACCAGCATAAGAATTGTGTTCGCCATTTTAGGCGTTTGGAAGGCTCAGCAATGGGCTGAGTACCCTAGCGGAGTCGGCAGAGAGTTTCGAGTCTAAAACAATTTTGGGACTCCTGAGGTCCGCACCTGATTTGACACCCAACATCAAGAACGTTCAAACGATGTATCAGCAAGAAAAAGGCATGACGATTTCAGGCTTCTTTTTTCTTTGGTTTATCCTTATTCTCGGCTTAGATTCGGATGATCTCATACCAGTTGAGGGCAAAGACGAGGCGTACGACGAAATCATAGCAGAGATTAGACAATTGGAGCAACAGTTAGAGAAGGACTTGAAAACGCTGCAGAAGGAGGTCGGGTAAGTCTATCCCCGTTCAGTGAATTATAGATGAGTCGTTGACGATTGCGACATCACAGTTGCCCGTTAACATACTGGCATAGTGCTACGGGGACCAAGGTCAGATTCCTATAAGGCATGCCACGGCGTCTACTAATTGGTCTCATGTCAAAGGATATCTACCTTGTCCAAGTCAAGGCTGGAACCAAGGATCTCCCATTGAAATGGATCAAGAGCGGTGGGACAAAGGCATGTATCGTGTGATTCGTGAGGGACGCAACTTGACTGATGAGGCGTCGTAGGCTGTGGCGCGGTACACCGTCCCCTCCCTTGCCATAAATATCCGCAGCCTCAAAGAAGCGCGTGAAACCCGCAATGCCGCAATCAAGAACTTCAAGTTTCGCCTCTTCGACGAGTTCGATCAGGATCGTAGTGTCTGGCTACGGGCGATCCGCGTCCTCGCAGAACTGGATTGTCTGTTCAGTTTGGCAAAGGCTTCCAATGCGCTCGGCGAGCCGGCTTGCAGGCCTGAGCTTGTTGAAGGAGATACCGCCTGGGTAGAGTTCAAGGAGTTGAGGCATCCAGCTTTGTCGGTGAAAACGAAGAGCGATTTCATTCCAAATGATGTCCGACTCGGGGGTGAAGCAGGAAGAATCGCATTGTTGACTGGTATGTTCTATCTCTGAGGAATGTAGTGGATGCTTATAATTTCAATGATAGGGCCAAATATGGGGTAAGTTTGGCATCCTGCGTCAGATACATTAATTGATCCCCTGGGCAGAGGCAAGTCTACCGTCATGCGTATGACAGCCGCCGGTGTTGTAAGGCGCCTCAATGTTTTCGACTTCCTTGGAATTCATGTGTCTTTCTTCCTAGATCATGGCACAGCTAGGGATGTTCGTGCCAGCGGAGAAAGCGCGGTACGGGTGATTCAATCATCATCGCGATCTTTCATTTGACTTGTCGACATTTTATAGCCTTTGCCCAGTTGACTCAATTCTCACTCGAATGGGCGCATACGATAACATGTTCTCCAACGCCAGCACGTTCAAGGTTGAACTAGATGAGTGGTATGTTTTATACACACTTCACGATGTATCTTGACTGATTCATATATCCGTACAGTTGCAAGATCCTTCGTGATGCGACTCCGAAGTCTCTGGTTGTCTTGGATGGTCAGTCGCTCTCCTACCTGTCTTGATCATCCTTCATGCTAAGTTTCGACAGAATTGGGACGAGGCACATCGACCTATGTGAGTGATCTCTGCGCTTATATTCTTTTGCTCGTACTGATGCATCGTGAAGGATGGGATGGCAATCGCAGGGGTAAACGAGAGATTTTATCGAGTCTGGAAATGGATGCTCAGATATTTTCTAGGCTGTTCTGCACCAACTGGCAACGCATACACTTTCGCTAACCTTTTTTGCAACACACTACGGCTCCCTCACGGACGACTTTTCGTATCACCCTAACATCAGGACTATGCACATGGAGACGATGGTAGACGATGAGAAACGGGAGGTAGGCCAACTTTGCAGATCCCCATCGCTATCACATAGCTTAGCGGCCTTCTCTCCAGTTGGTCTTCCTGTACAAGCTCATCGAAGGCGTCGCGTCGGGGTCCTTCGGTACCCATGTCGCCAACCTCGCTGGCGTGCCTACGGACGTCGTCCAACGCGCCGAAACCGTCTCGAAGGACTTCGCACGTCAGTTCAAAGAAAAGGTGGAGGGAAAACGGAAGAAGGCCGCCACCGCGCGATTGCCCTTGGTTTCCCAGGCCGACTTCGCTTACCTCCACGGTTTGGCGACGGGCAGGCTGCAGTTGGATCAAAACCCTGTCAGGCAGCGAGAGGTGCTCAAGGGTTTGAAGGCCGCTGTCCTGAGGGCCCTGCAGGAAGGGTGAAAGTATCAATACTGATGGATATTTTCGCTCGCTCGCAATGTTTTCCGAATGTCGCTAACGCTTTGACCGCTACAACTTGCTCTGGACCTTTGTTTCGGCTGTTCAGCCCTATGCTGCTTCATATTGTACTTTGACAACTCGCTTTTTGTCTTCACCGATACTTACAACAAACAGTCGTTAAGAGCACTGATTCGATTGCATGTCAGAATTTACTCACTAATATACACATTGCTCATTGCCGCTTGCGAGGGTCTGTGGATGTATTATCTCGAGTACACGATCTCAAAGATGGATGCAGAGGATGGTGGCTCCGAACCAACATATGACTATCGGCAACCCGAGGCACTGTAACGGACACAGCAACAAACGAGCACGACACAGATGTACATCAGCAGAAGTCACTCGCGAGAAGCGACAAAGATCCAAAAATTCGATGGGCACGACAACTGGGAGTACGACGCGCCGGCCCCAACTAGGGAGCACATGGCTGCAGATCGCACTCAAGGATACGCTCACCCATCATCGTCTCATCAGCCTGCTCTCCGCCTCATACATCTCACCGGCTTTCAGACCGGAAGGGTAAATGGTGCTCCTATAGCACTCGGTGATACCGAGTGGAGTACCCAGATATTCCCAAGTACTATGGACCACTGTGGTCCATGACCACAAATTGTGGTAAGAGCTCGTGGAGCTCGTCTACACCTTATAGAGGTGTAGCCACGTCGTTGACGTGTGCTTCAAGTTGATGCACCATACTGGCCACAACCACGAGATCAGTGATCGCGGCCACAGAGATTGCGATAGCGGAGGGGTCGCGCCGACAGAGACCGCCGCAACGAGCGTACCCATGCTCACCACCCCATCTGCGCACCCGGCCGCTGATCCGCCGACAGGCCAACCAAGTGCGACAGTGTTCAAGGAGCAGCGTGAGGCGGGGGTGGGTAATGTACACGGGATAGGCCAAGGCCGATCGGGGACGATGCGACCTCGGACCCTCGGAGAGGACGTGCGAGCGACGACGACGTCCTGTGTGGAGGGAGTGAGCAATCCAGTTGCCGTAGGGAAGGTGTGCGTGGGCCCACGCCTTATGAGCGCAGCAGTTGGTTGCTCCGATCAAGTTTCCCACTGCTGCGAAGAGCAGACGTGGGAATCGAAGGACGATGCTATCGCAGGGACGTGGAGTACAGTACTGGTTCGGCGTGAAAGCGCCCAGCGGAGGGATAGCGGCCGAGCGCAGGGGACGTGCAAGTCTGGTCTATATACATATGTGGCGTACGCGGTCAATACAGGAGTTGTAACATATCTGCGAGTAAGGGATCCAAGAAAAGGGATAAAAATGGATAAAGAGGCGCTGATGGATGGATCACTCATCGGATGAGCAAGCTGTGAAGCACTGCGAGTGCACAGAACGCGGCACAGGCGAAGAAACCCAGGTAGTACCCTGAAGGGTTCCCTTCGACGGAGACAGACCAGAGCTGTCATGATAGAACGAGAAATAGTTAAGTTCTTGTAATCCGAGCAAATGGGGGAAGCTACGAACCCAGCCGCCCAGGATAGGACCGAAGCAACGAGCAAGACTGACGATGCTCTGCGCCACGCCATTTGCCAAACTGACCACGGCGGGGAGACACTAATAGCACAGACGAACAGTGAGTAGTCACGCTCGACGATCAGATCAAGGTGTCGCCTACTGTAGTTGAGGAGAATCGAGACCGATGTGTACGCAAATGTATTGCCGCAATATCTCACAGCGCTGCAAAGGGTTGCAAATCAGCTAAATCGTCACCGACGGTCTGCGTGTAGACATACGTGCTGACGGCCAAGGCTGAAAGGGTCGTCAATGGTTCGAAAATTTCTCGCAGGGCCAACGGCACACTCACCAGTCATGAGGATGAAATTTCCGTCGTCCCCGCGCTCGCGAAGGTGCGATACAGGGTCACAGTGATATAAGCAGGGATAAACAGCAGCGAGCCCAGGCGGAACATCGCTAGATGAGAGAAGCGTCCTCTAGGAGGGCTACATGACCAGAGGATGATCAGTTGCAAAGCGACAGCAGTTGCAATCGGACGACGCACCCAATATTCCTGGAAAGCATTACCTTCAGCATGAATTGGGGACATAGTGGAGCATGAAACATACGGATAGAGATAAAACTGGTACATAATCTGTGCGAGGCACATGAGGGCAGCTAATCAAGACAGTCAACACACACGCGACGGCGCTCAAGACGAATGACATGCTCAATTGTGAGAAGTGTCCCGCGTTCAAATTAAGACCGCCCGATTCGTACTTCCTGCACAAAAAATCAAAGATAAGAATAATCAATCGGCAAGCTGGGCAGACCACTCACGAAACAAGGTACGACAGAAACACCATGTCGTGGGTCGTCGAATGCAGCGCCAGAAGCCCGTACTGCGTGATGATCAAGATCGGCAGCTGCGAAAACAGAGGGGGCGACGGCTCCTCCACAAGGTCGCCCTCGGCCAGAACCGCCGCGCCGCGCCGCTCGAGCATGCTGTTCAATGCGTCTCTGTCCACGTCGTCCGGCTGGGACAGCAGCCTCTGCGCGTCGAGGACGGCGGATGGAGACTTGACTCCGGGGTGCGCAAAGATCGACGGCACGGCGGAGAACCGACGCTCGTGGGGGCCTTGCCCAAAGGAAGGCATGCGGGGGTTCGCGGACGACTGCGGGCGGTATGACGTCGACGCCGACGGACGCCTGGGCGAGCCGAACGCCCTCGGGGCCTGAGAAAGCAGACGGCCCGCGAAAGAGGGTCGATGAGCAGACAGTATAGACGGCTTCGAGAGCCGTCCACGCCGCGTAGGAGTATCCAGAACATCTTCCTCTTCATCCTCTTCGTCCTCATCTTCCATATCAAACACGGCCCCTTCGTCGTCGCCCGCACTCTCCAGCTCGGTGTCGCTCTCAAAGACCTCCTCGTTATCCACGTTCATCGCCGACGCGACCCACAGATCCGCGATATTCGTCACCGCGTTCTCGTTCGCCATGAGCAGCCGCTGCGCAAAATTCAGCTCGCCCCCGTCTCCGAACGACCGGGGCAAGCCATCCGGCGCCGCGCTCCCGCGCCTGCGCACCGAGCTCGACGCGCTCGCCCTCCGCATTGTCGCGCCGCTCGCGAGCCGGCTGCGCACGCGCGCCGAGCCTCCGCCATAGCCGTACGCCGAGCCGTTCGCGCGACTCATGCGCGAAAACCGGCGGCCAGGGACCGAGGTCGAGAGTGGCACCGCAGGCGGCGGGGAGGCGTCGGGAGCGTACGCGTCGTGCACGCGATTCGCGAAGTATCCCGAAGGCGGCTGGATACCTTCCGGCGAAGATTTCCATAGAAGCCCTGTTTGGGCGACTGGAGAGGGCTGGGAGGCACGGAGGCCTCTTCTGGAATTGTGGGGTGTTCGTCGACTTTCTCGGGCGAGAGACGAATCGCGCCGTCACGTGGACCTGCATCGGGTCCTAGGAAAAGTGACAGCAAGCAGCCTGCCGAAGATAAAAAAAAAATTAAGATATTAAAAAAAAACTAGACAAGACGCCAGCATCTCAAAACTCACCGATAAATGTCACAGATGCAGCCATAGCACACGGTAATAGATACGGGTATGTCACGAAAATAGGAACCGAGTCGAACACTCCAGGCCACTTTTTCGCAGGCGATTCAACTACCAAACAGAGTCAGCATTTGCGGTGGTATCACGACCATTTCCTTCGATGCGGGTAATTCATGAAAAATTGCGGTGCACGGCACTGATCCTCATGTTGCGCGCAAACTCTTCTCACAAAATACTGAAATCACACGCAGAGGAGCACAGGATAAACGGAAAAGCGCGAACTCACATGTTCCGCCCACAATGGCACCCGCAACACCGCCAAAACCCCAACAAAAGCCCAGAATGGCATAAGCGCGTCCCTCATTGCTAGGATCGGTGACCACAGTGACGCAGCCACGGGCGACGCCAATAGCGCCGGCAAAGATACCCTGCATCAAACGAATAGCGATGGCCTGCTTGAGCGTCGTCGCCGAGCCGAAGACGCAGCACGTGAGCGAGCTCCCCAGGAGGGAGATGAAGAGGACGAGGCGCTGGCCGTGTCTGTCCGCGACCGTCGCCTGCGAAAGGTGTCAGCGTCAGCGCGCGAAGCCGATCTCTCGACGCTCGAAATGGATGGAGGGCTCGGTCGCGTGACGTCATCCCTCCTTGAAACATGTCACTCAAACGCAGCTAAATAGCGCGTCCACCGCTCCGGCGGTGCGAATGCATCGCGATGCGGCGGCGAGTGGCCGTTGGGACCGGCGGCGGCGGATGAGGGAAGTACGCACCCAGAGAAGCGAAGTCAGGAATTGCGTGAGGAAGAAGCTGGCGACTGACGGCGCGCGGCGTCAATCACTTCGGGCGGCCGACATCAATCAGTACGCACCTAGTATCCCTGTCCAGAATCCCACGTCCGCCTCGTCCTTCAGCTCGCCGAACCCTACACGCGTGATTGCCGTCGTTAACATACAGCGCACGGGCATCCGCAGGCGGCGTCCGCACCTTTGACCATGAACAGCAGGAAGGGCATAGACACGTTCGCAGTCAGAAACTCCCCGAGCAGCGCCTGATATCGCAAACGTCTGGTGAATTCTCTCCGCCTCGAACCAGTCAAATCATCTACGACGCACTATAGACAGTACGATCATGGGCAGCAGGGGCAGCGGCGTCGTGTACGTCTCCGCGGACTGCTGCAGGGCACTCGGAATCGGGGGCCGCTCGGACGTGGGCATAGGCGCCGTCGCGGCCTCCTCGTCGCCGGCACCCCTCCACCGCGCCGCGAGACTCTGTCTGCTGAATGAGATTCGGCCTGGTCGTGGACGCGCAGTGTTAGTCGGGTCGGTGGAGTCGTCGTCAGCAGCAAAGAAAGCGTCGTCCGCGCCGCCGAATACGCGCGCAGGAGGGGGATTCGCAGCGCCGCTCATGGCGACCGAGGAGGAGGAGGGGGTCGATCTGGGGACGCGGGACTGGCTGGCTGATTCGCAGCAGTCTCACTGAGCCGCTCTCGAGTCTCGACATGTCCAAATCGGTATCCAAGCTGTGTGTGCGCTTGTTTGGCGCTATATTCGCCGGACCAGGCTCCCGATCCTCCGCGGACTTCAAAAATCTGTGGCGTCGCTCTTCCTTCCGACTCTCGTCGACTTGGCCGATTGAGGCTGCGCGATGGCAGTGGGGTGGAGCCGTCGTAGTCCATCCTCAACGACATTTAACCTAGGCGGTGAACTCTCGATATCTTACAAGCTAGCCTGTCCACTAGCATCTTCAAAGCCTTGACCATTCAAGGAAGTCGCCATACTCGTACATGGTGCAGAATCCTGCGAAACAGACATGCCCCAGAAGCGAGAGGTTCTTCAGTTCTGGACAGCCTCTACGCGTATACCGCCTGGAAAAATTCGCGCAATTTCTCTACGTCTCAAACACGAATGTATTTCCCGCGCTCTATTCCTGCGCAGAATCTGGACTCGCTCGTACGGCGTCATCCCAGCGCTGCTCACGAGACAGCCGTCTCCCTTCCGCTCTGAAGCAGCCTGTTCACGGCCTTTTCCCGACGCTTGTGTCAGGTCTCACGGTAAGAGTGCGAAGGTATAGAGCCTTCCTCGCAGGTGCATCTGGTCGAGCCTTAGAGCAAACTCCGATGGCAGAAAATATAGAGCTAGAGTTAATTTCTAGTAGCCAGCGCAGCCATATCCGAGGAGTGACGAACGTGAGCGCAAGCAGAAGTGCAACCCTGCCGGCCAGCGCGGCTCTTTCCCAACCGTCGGGCAAATCAAGCCAAAGGGCCCATAAACCGGGGTAGTGTCGTACGACCCAAATCCTCAAGAAGGATTGCCGGCCGAAGCAAACTTAGAAATGAAAGTGAAAGACGCGTGAAAGACCGGCGTCCATCGACGTCCATCCCCACAATCTATCACCTTCGAGAACGGCCGCCACCCTGCACGTACTGTATGAGCGACGCCGCACCCGCAAACGCGACGACCCGCCGCGCACCCGAACAGCGCATCGCCGCAGAAGCCGAGCCGCACCGCGCGCTCGACGCAGAACACTCACAGAACGTATTACGCGCGCGCACGATCACGATCACGATCGAATCACGGAAACGCTCTGTTCGGGGCGTCGCATCGCGAGAGACGTGAGACATGGCGGTGATGACCGTGAAAGCGATTAAAATCCATCGAGTGCAGCCGAGTGCACGTTGCCCAGGTCCTAGCGGGACCTCGGCGCTGATGCGCTGGGACCGTCGCGGCGGGGGGACGGGATGGAAGTCTCGCGACTCGACTGTCACAGGCCCATAGGAACGTTATATATCGGGCCTTTACGGGCGCCAGGAGAGATCAGACGCGCGAAGGAACTGCAGTGGTAGAAGAAGGCCTGCTCATATGTGTCTCTGGAGAAAATCACATCATATGGACATCGCAGGTCCGAACAGAAATGGCCTGCGCGAATTATCGCCGGATGTGGATCGATCCCGGGGATCGTCTGCGGGGTGATGGAGGCAGAGGGACATCGGATCCGCAGCGTTTTTTTATTGGGGCGAGTAAATGGGAGAAGCGTGGGTGGTCGGTGTGCGGATGAAGAGATGATTCACTCGTCGATCGTGACAAGACGGCGGGAAACGGACCAAAGGTGACACATTTGTACTGATAAATTCCATATCGGGATAGTTTCTGAGTCAAATGTACATTGGTCACGAACTTCGCGTTCTAGAGCTTTACCTTCTCATCGACAGCAGCTGAAGCGAACAGACTTCAACCTTCTGCGGTCACGAAGACTGGCTATATCGGGGGCCTTGTGGCGTCCACGTCTGTCTCTTGTCCACATCTCCCAGCGACTGGCGTTCGTCCTGCATGAGCACGACGAACCGCGTACTATGAGCCTACTACGTGAGCGGGATTTTATTTTTCATTTTAGTTCGTCGTGCATCCCAAGGGCTGAGCAGCCTTAGGCTGGTTCCATGCCTCGGGAGTGACGCGCGTACGAGCAGCGGAGATGCGGAGAGGCAAAAACCGGGCATGACAAGCGACAGTAGTTGTCGATCCGACTGATGGCCAACTCCCGTCGAACCGCGCCGTCCAAGGCGTGCGTGGCGCGCTGCCAGCGTGACGGGGAGCCGCGAGCGTTCGAGACGAGGGGTTCTTTTCCCGGACGTGCAGAGGGGATTGGTGGGACCGGCTGCCTGGACGGCGCGGATGCGATCAGGATTCTTGGCTTCGGAGGTGGTTCGCGGCGCGCGCTGTGAATTGTGAAGGACGCTGTGCGGGGGCTGGCAGCGACTGGGTTGCTTGCCGGCTGGCGGCGCGACAGGTGCGTGAGGTGAACGGTGTGCGTGTCCGGACCGACTTGATCAGACTGCGTTTAGGCTTTGATGGGTGTGGCTGTGGAGGGGGAGAAATGGCGACGTGTGTGGTGCTCTGGGAACACTTAATGCCAACGCTCTGTAGCACCGTCTGTCAAGCGCCGGCTCTCGAGGATCGCACGGGGGGGATCTTCGACGATGAGTGCGTGGGACTCGAGGTTCGCGCGAGGGGCTGACAGCCGATTCCAAGATAAGCTCGGGGAGGAGAGCTGCAAAGCGGAGGAGCGTCCCCGCCCGATGTGGATCCTGGAGGACGCCGGGCAGCTAGGACGGATGCGGGATGCGGATGGCCGTTTCTGGTGGGAGGGGCGAGGACGTGTGGAGGGCGGGGGGCGCAGATCGGACGGGAGGGCTGGACGTCAGCGGTCGTGGGCCCGAATAGGAAAGGTGAGAGCATCGTGGCTGGGGGTCGGGGCGTCGGGGCGGTCAAGGGGGTCCGGGAGACATGGAAGGGCGGGTCGAGCAGGGAAAGACGCGGCCGGCGTGGACAGTTTCGTGCCGCAAGAACCCGCAAATCATCAGTGAATTCCGTGGATATTCGCTGGACGGCTTTGGCCATCGTCGCTACTTAACGCGTCCCCCCTCCCCGTGCCCCCGCACACAGACACCATGTCTCCCCCGCACCCCCCTGCTCTCTCCATCGACACAGACCATCCCCTCCTCGTCCACCCCATGGACCCCTCCCCCACCTCCAGCCTTTGTCCCACCTTGCTGTCCTCCACCTCGCTCGCAACCTCCCCCTCTTCCCTCTCCTCGTACCCGAACACCCCGCCAGAGGTAAGCGCCGCCTCCACACCGCTCTCCTCCCCGTCGGTCGAGGCACCGCCCCCTGCTGCCCGCCACCGCGGCGTGTCAAATCTCAACCAAAAACGCGCGTATCGCCGCGAGGCGAACCGCCTGGCATTTCCCCCCGGTATCCCTCGCGATATGCTCGTGTCCTTCAGCGCCGTCCCAGACTCCAAGGCTGCCTATCCCTGGGCTCCCGACGGCGCATATACCCACTCTCCTCTCGACGAGGACACCGCATATCGCCAGTTTGGTGGCCCTGACGAGATTGACGGCGACGGCGACCGGTACGACTACGACCTCTCGTCCAACGTGTCGTCCAAGCGTTCGCTCTCGCCTTCGCCATCGCTCGTGAAGGAGCTCTGGAAGCGCCGCCGCCTCACTTCCCCAGATTTCCCGTTTCTTGCCACTGGCCCTTCGGAAACGTTTACCTCCGAGTTCAGGGTAAAGCTCTCGATTCCGTACGTCCCCAAGGCCGCCGATCACACTGCGGACAGCGACCAATACGGCCAGGGCGATCAGTCTGCGCCTACTTTTGTGTCCGCCGAGCATGGTCAGCCCGTGGGTTGGCCTGGCCACGAGATGCGCCAAACTTCCCCTGCTCACCAGTATCATCAGCAAATGGGCATGCCCGAGATTTACCCTTGGCCAGGGTCCGCATCTGCGCACGAGCAACCTTCACACCCGATATTTTATCCTCCACCCTCGCATCCTCCACCCTCGATGGCCTTGCCTTGTCACTCTCTATACGCCTATACATCTCACGGCGCCTACATAAAATCTTCCCCAGATCAGTCGCATACATTCGCCTTGCGTTCTGCTCATAATTTCGACGTCCTCAGGGCCGAGCCCGCAACTTTTCCTCCCTACAACACACATACCCACTGATTTGCACTTATCAAACGCACGGTACGGCCTCGCGCACCACCCGCACTACTCCGACACCGAGCATCTTCATTACGCGAACTCTCTCGCAGCCTGGGGCCTCCCAAACCCGGCTTCGGCTCATGCCGCTTTGCTTGCACAGGCGTCTCTGTCCGCAGACCCAAAGCCGAAAATGCACGCGTGCAACCTCTGCCCGCGCATGTTCAACCGGCCGAACGGGCTCGCAATTCACGTCAAGTCTCACAAACGTAGGGCGGCGCAATTACAGGCGCAGGCGCAAGCCGAAGCGGAGGCCGAAGCGGAGGCGGATGCTGCTGATGTGAGTCAGCGCGGCGAGTATGATCAGGAGGACGAGAATCCTCGTAAGCGTGCGCGCCGAGAGAAGAGCGAGGAGCTCGAGCTCATGGACAGAAGTCGTGGCACGGAAGTACAGATGCAGATGCAGAACGTCGATACCAACGCCCCAAACGTGGGCGATGACGACGTGGAGCGGCTGGAGTATCATGGGTTCCACATCCCTCCTGGAAGCTCTGACTTCTCACTCTCGCTCCCGGTCCCGGCGCAGTTCAATTATAGCCGTCCGCGGTACCCGTCTGCAGTATGTGGTCTCTGTCCTGTACCCGCACCTCCGGAATATCTGGTACTGATCGTTTGTTTCCGTGTTTGGATTGTCGTAGAACCAGCAGTATGCGATGACCGGCATTGAGGGCGCTGATTGTCCAACCGCGTCTGCGCTGTTCGGCGGTGTGGCTCCTTCGGCCGCATTAGTTGGCGTTCACGGCACGCCATCAGGAATATCCATGCCGATGCCGGCGCCAGTGTCAGTGCCAGTCGATGGTGTGGATGGGGATGGGATGGGGGACCTGTACCGTTCCTCACGCCGCTGCAGGGCTTCGCGACGCTCGAGGCGTTGCCGTTCATGCAGACTGTGCACACTTGAAGTGTCCACTATCTCCCGCGCTTCTTCTTCCTTTTTTCCGCCCCGCCGAGGATCTTCTTTAGAAGGCCTTCCACTTCTATTTCCTCTCGATTTTTGTATCACAAAACTTGTAATTTTCTTGTATCAGGTATATCTCCCCGGCCTTGTACTCTCTCTCGTCACTGTGGTGTCTCACTAGGACTCATATCGTCGCATCTGCACGCCTCTCTCCCCCCTCCCTTCCTCGCATCACTGGATATGTTCTTTCATCCACGTTTCGGCTTCGGTTTCGCGCGCATGCAAGCAACCACACACACTGTACCGATCGCGGCTCTACTGTAGCTCGCGCATATAACCATACACGCATCACGGACTGTGGACTGTGGACTTTTGTGTCGTCCTTTATCTCATATCGTACTCCCGTTTATTACTTTATTTTTTCACTTTTATTTCTGCCCATTTTTGTTTCCTGTGGCTTGTTTTACCGTTTATTGTTTTTGTACTTATTATTATCTTTACCCATTGTCCCTTGCCTTGTCGTAAGTCCTGTACATAATGGTCTGGGGCCCACGCGCTTAGCTGCGTCTGAACTATCCATGACGAGGCCTAGTCGGTCACAGGTGTTTGTCGGTGAGCACGTTCTGCATACCGGGGACGACGCTCACGATCGTGCGATCGGGCTGTTAAATGTGCTATGGTTGAGTGGCGACGTAGTATCAGTAAATTAGTACGCATACTAGTAAGCTTTGTGTGACCGTTCACTAGTACTGATGGAGGTCTACAGCGACAGCGAAGTTCTTGCGTAAGGCAAGAAGTCAAGGTGCAGCTCGACATTCGATCGAAGAGAGTTTTGATACAGCATCTACGTTACTAAGACAAAAAGCAACGACGTGGTATAACGATTGCACAACACAGTGACTTGGTAACATACTCGACAACATGGCAAAGCTTGGTGATATAGCAAAGCAGAAACGACAATGCACGGGACAAAAACGACCACTCACTCTCAGCAGACAGGAAAGAGGCCTTAGTAAATGAAAGGCTCTGTTCATCTCCCCTGTAGCGCGATATAACTCATCACTCCAGTCCACGTCGTCAAATGGCATTGAAGCCTTGGATGGGACGTATGACTCGCTTCGCCCAAAATCGATGACACGATACGAGGGCATCTTCATGGAATGCTCTTCCGGAGGTCTTGTCAGCGGACCAGGTTGGATGAGCACATTGCGTTGGTAGAATGAGCCATGCATGTAGTTGTTGATGTGCAGGCGTCGGAGCATCGAATAACACAATATCCTACAAGCGACGCGTGCACAGGTCAGTCTCGATCGTGGGTTGGTAAAACCTGTGAGCTCACTTCTTATCGACGTGGAAATCTTTTCCCGTCACAATAGGAATCCCACAATGCTCCACGAGCAAGATAGGGCCAAGCTGTTCGATGCATGCCTTCATCTGAGCCCTCGCCTCCTCACTCTCGCTTTTGAACGCTTCTCCATCGAAGACAGGTTTATAGTAGCCATAGAACGTAGGCACTACAGCGCATGCCGTGACGGGTGTCTTAAACGGCGGCATCATGTCAAGTCCGCACCAGTCCTCCTGAAGATGCATCGGGAAGGATGCATAGTTCTCGGCCCTCGAACTCCAGATGGTCCCGTGCTTCTTCATCTGGAGTTGCCATCTTGCAGGCGACGGAAACCTCCCCAGTGAGCGTGCGTGCGGAAAGTGGTCTGGGCAGTGTCAAAGCAGAGAGGTAGACGCTCGAGTGATGCCCGTCTCCGAGCATGCCGCCAGCAGAGAGACGCAAATAGGCCACATGCGGTTCTGTTGGTCCCGACTTTTCGCTTTTGTTATCAAGTGAGGCGGATGTCGAAGATCCATCGCTGGCGTCTGTCAGACACTCTTAGACGGCCATCAAAGGTGGTAGTCGTCTCAGATACTTACCGGTGTCTGTATCAGGGGAGCTCCGCGTTGACAAAACACGTTTGAATTTAATCCAGTTCGCCGCAAGAGTAGAGCGGACGTCAACATTGGGCACGGAGCAGGAATTAGCGATCGCCACCTGATCGGAGTCTTTGACGAGGAGCACATCGGGAAAGTACTGAGGCGGAATGAATTCTTCGAGAGCAGGTGGCATCCCTGTTGCTTTAAAAGGATTTAAGCTCTGTTTATTTGCGCGGTTACTATCGTGATCTTTGGGTGATATGTTGATGTTATCAAGATCTATTTCCCATGTAAATTTAGAGGAGCTAGGCTGAATAGCCTGATCCAAAAAACAAAAAAAACCTGATGACGACTTCCCTGTGCTACCAGGAACATCTTCGAGTGTCGTTGTACCATCTGTGTCGGGAGCTATCGATAATCGCTGGTCAGAGGAGTAAGTTATCGAGTACATTATTATACCTTTCGACTTCGAAGCATCGTCTGAGACTGTGGTTGTACGATACGCGTTCGCATTGGCTTCCAGATCTGCTAGAGTAACGGATTCCTGATCCATATCCTCATCGGGGTCAATTATGCGCTCGTAGCAGCCGTCATCTAATAGTCGCAGCCCTCGTCAATAATGCCAAAGTCATTTTCAGGCTGCAAATGCTTCGGCATCTTCAACTTCAGCAGCGGCCACGGTCGCATCAAACGCGGCTCCGGCTCCGGATCGTGCTCCTCGTCGGCATAGTTCTCTCCGAATTCCTGGATCATGCTGCGCGACTAGACCGTCATGACTCTCATCCCGCTCTGACGTTCTATCCAAAAGAAATAGTTGATGGAGTGGCCCCAGATCATCCTATTCGGGGTCCGTTTTCCGATCGGTGCCTTGTGCTTGTCGAGGAACGGGCCATTGGGATCACGGACCCACTGGTTATATATGAAGTTCGTGGGCTGTTCGGGAGGCATAGAGTCAGTAAGAGGGAGAGATCTTCACAAGTGAGCCTGGAGAGAGTCTGGAGAGATGCAAGGTTTGACTCGAAAACAAAGATCGGAAGACGCGATCACGTGTAGGCGGCGACTTGATCAACAAGATCATACCACTATCATACCTTGATAAAAATCGATAAAAATCTTTCAACCGTCGCGCAAGTGTTCGTGATACTCGGCTGATATAGAGCATCGCGCAGAGACCACCAAATAATCACAGTACAAAGTTTCTATCTGTATCTACTTATAATTTTCCTGCTCTAAATCTTGATCGATCTTGTTCGGTTCATCCTCGATTTCGTGTGCGGCTGAGGTACAATCTTAAAGCCTCCTCGAGATCCGACGATGTGTAGTAGTTCACCCCGTGAGCAAGTTGGGGAGGGCATCCCACATTCCATGCGCTCAACACTTGTTCGAGCTTTCTTCCTGAAGTTAAGTGAGGATTACGCTGTCAATGCGCTTGCGTATATTCTCTTTCACTAGATCAGCTCATAGCGCTCACAAGCGCTACTCTTCATCCGAGAAATTGGAGTCAAATCCAGACCGCTCCGATACATATTGAATTTCGACGCATTTACGAAGAGAGCCTTGTTATGTGTTCATGGTGTAGACTGCATAGCACCATAGTGTATGCGCGTCGTTAGACGGCGCCGGCAGCCGGGCGAGCGAGCTCGGACCGCGTCCTCTCGAGGTACTCGATCTGCTCCTGCACGAACCGGTCTATAGCGTCCGGGTCGACGATCGCGGAGCCCCCACGCCCGTCCGCGTCGTCGTCGGCGGGGAGCGCTGCATGCCGTCGCTCGAGGTCTGCCGCGAGGGCGGCGAAGCGTGCGGCGAGGAGCTGCGTGCGGTAGAGCGTCCATTGGTAGCTGTTGGAGCGAGGGGACGGAGGGGGGTTTAGTTAAGTTTTGGAGGTGTGGGGCTGTGGGAAAGGGAGGGAAGGGGCTACTTGCTTGATGCGGTTCGGTTTCGTGATAGGGTGAATGGTGGTGAGGACTGACGTCGGGAGTGCGTTGATGCTGAGCGGGGGTGGACGGGAGAGAGAGGTGTGAGCGTACCAGATGCGTCTCTGATCAGCGGGTCTTTGGCGCGGAAGGACGTGACCATCGTGATCCGCTATCGGAGCGACCGGGCATCAGCCATTAAGCAAGCAGACGATTCCGAGGGAGGAAGGCACCTCCGGGGCGTTGTACGAGCGGAGCGCGACGTGCTTCACGTGGCGGCCCTGCAGGACCACGGCGCTCCCGACGCTCGGCCCGCGCACTTTCGTCACGCCGCCGTCTCCTCGCTGTGTGTGTGAGTGTGTGTGAGTGAGAGCGTCAGGTCGGTCCCGCCGGGACACGTAGATGGAGGTGCTTTGCTCGCCTGCAGCGCCGTCTCCCCGCCGATCATGTTCGACACGTCTGAGAGCATCAGCACGCAGACGAACGGGTAGCTGTCGCCCCGTCGCGCGAAAAAACACAAGGCGGCACCGGAAGGGGAGGGGGGGGGAGTCAGCGGAGAGCGTTAACGCGAGTGTGGGAAGGATCAGATTGACGGGAGGATGCGCACCTGTCATAGTGCCAGTTCACGACGTTCCCATCTGAGAGGCCGAGGTCAGCATCGGCAAGGGCCTTCAGCTCCTCCGCGTTGGCTGCCGGCATCGCAGGTTTCGGGTCTGGCTCGCTAAGCGCTCGGATGCCGTGCTTGCCTGCGAGCCGACCTGATGGTTCGTGTGCCCGAGCTCGAGATCCATGCTGCGCGCGTGCATTTCCGGGCCGGATAGATCGAGAATGCAAGCGGTAAGCGATCGACGCGGGGACGCAGAGGAGGCGTGGAAGGAACATGCATTGGCACCAACTCGACGCCCGCGGCGTCGCTCACGATTCGCAGCACTTCAGGGTGCGTCCACACCTGGTGCACGAACGGCGCGGCCTCCCTCGGGAACTCGCGGCTCTGGCACGGCGCTATGTAGCTCGAGACGGTGTACTTGTCGATGACGTCTTTCGAGAGGATGTCCCTGCGCAGCTCGCGCACGCCCGCAGCGACATGAGCGGGAAAGGCTGCGTCACCGCGATGGAGAGATGCCGGCGTCGGCGGGAGGCCGATTCGCCATGGTGAGCTTCGAAGAAGGGGGCGTGTAGGCGAGGTGTATGCGGGATCGAATACGGCGCTGGAGGGCGCATCGTCAATGATATGTGCGGACGAAGCCAACGCGGTAGACAGTATAGTGTCAGTGGTGCTCTCTGTTGTCGACATCGTGGAGTGCTGGTACGCTGGGGGATGGGATGGAAGAATAGACCGTTACTAAGACCTTCGGAGTTCCTCCTGCTTGCTATATACCCCAATTCAAGACCCTTTCAGCCGAGAAATTCGCCCAATTTCGGGACCCGGAGCCCCATGCTATCGTTGACGAGAGAGATTACAATAGCCAGAATTGGTGCTTATCGATATCAACGATAGCAATATATCAAAGAGGATCGAGACAAGGCGAAAAGAACACGCAGCTTGAGATTATTTGAGCCTCATGAGAATATCGACGACTTGGGCCTGTTCGCATCTGACATATGACAGTAAAGGCGCGCACGCATGCGGGCATCCACAGCTGTCTTTTACGAGTTTCGTTCAGCATGTTCATCGCACGATCCTTGGTTAGTATGTAGACGATATCAGGTTAGATAAGGGTATCAAGAAGCGACAACTCACAGGTGACCAAGGTCGCATGCCCCAATGCTTCCGGCATAACACGTACGTAGCCTTATTCTGTGAAAACTAGATAGAATGGAAGTGAAGTTATTGTCGTATGATCCAACGAGTGCTCGAGAATGCGTTCGAGACTTTGCGTGGAAGTTCCTTTACGGATCTGCGGCCCTGCGAGGTACATATGAGTGGTCGATCTTGTTGACGTCAAGACGACGAAAACGGTCGATGATATGCAAGTAAAGGAAGAGAGTTTATGGACACGCGCAACAAGACACGTGCGATGAGTGTAATACACACCATATGAGAGTTTACGATGCGAAATATACATACAATACGAAAAGCCTGAGGAATGAGACAAGTAGTCTATTGACATTGCGTTCGCTTTTCACCGGAGTTAAAATGAGAGGCATTGACGGCTGGGAAGTCCCCTCCAGGACAGGTCCCGTGAGTCCTCCCATCACCCAACCTATGCGTTTCTTCGAAGCAGAGAACCGGATGGCAGGAATTAAAGAGGCAAGGATGACCTCTGAGCGCGCAGTCAGTGAAAAGCGACGAGATTGACTCGAAACATCCACTTACTCATTTCCAGTTGAGAAAATTTGAAGCCGCTAGTCACGAAGAAATGATCAGCCATAATCAGATGCTCCGTTTGTCGTGGCAACATACATGCACGAGCGACCACCACCCAAGAATGTTAACCTGCGTTGTTTGTTAGCATCACGAGACCTGCCTTGATGGGGACAAGCAGGTAAAAACATACGTGTTTGAGTAAATCCCTGGGATACGAGCGTCTGTCACCGACGCGGGCAGGGTCGAAAGCCACCTTTCGGGTTTCCATTCCATTACATCCGGACCCCAGATGCCTGGATCACGGTTGACTGCGATGATGCTGACGATGATCCCTGTATTCCTGGGAATCGTGATTTTTGAAATTTCAGTTCCATCGACCCCGGTTATGGGCGTCCCCAGAGGTAGAACCACGTCCTGGCGAGTACTAGAACGCTTATCAGCCGTCGATATCGCATCGAGAGAAGATGAGACGTACGTTCTGTTTACATACGGGACCGGGGGATATCTGGATAGAAATAGTTTGATTCAAGGTCTCCCTGGCAAGGTGCTTGATTGCTTACAGTCTGAGCGTTTCCCTGCATACAGCGTCCAAGTAAGGAAGGGCATTCAGATCGTCGAAATCCAGGGCGCCTTTGGCTGCAGCCTCCGTGAGTTCGGCACGAAGCTTCTCTTGGACTTCAACATGTTTGCTCAGCAGATGGAGAATGCGGGCGAGTGCAGATGATGTCGTGTCCATAGCTGCAAAGATAGAACGCTGGACAGATATCAGCCGAAGCTCTCGGGACAAACATCGTGATAGATACTTCATTTGAGCCAGCAGCTCTGATTCGGTAAGTGAATCTTCTTCCGAGGCAGCCAGGTTCGCTCTCACTAGGTGAAGTTTTCGGTCAAGCTATGTCGGGTTGAGTGAGGAGACACATACACAGGATGCTCATGATGTCTTTGCCCTCTCCTATTTGTGCAATCATAGCCTCGTCGCCTTTGTTAAGAGCTGTCTTCTTGATGTCGAAAACTTCCTTAGCCGTAGTGTCCATGATATTGACGATATTGACAAGTTGCCGGATGGTTTTTTCGGGAATCGCCTCCGCAATGGCCCTGCGGAAAGCGGCATTTCCAATCTTGACAGCCCAAGGTAAGAATTGCCCTATGATCATGATTGGTGGCGAGTTGATGGTAGGCCTATTAACGTGATTGTCCCGTCGTGAATACGAGTCGACCATGATCGGGTCAGTGGTGCGCACCATAAGGTTTTCGCCGCATTACCATACGAGTTCTCGATCTTGTCATTCAGGCTGTCAAAAGAGTATCCAAGCCCTCCTTGACCGATGATCTCAAGCGCAGCACGCGTCATCCAATCCATCATATCAACCTCTGCCGAACAATCCTTGGTCATCCGAACAAGGACATCTCGAAGCTAAACAACTCTAAGCTCATCTTCAATTGTCATGATGTTGAAAACCTTACCTGATGAGAAATTCGATAGAAAGTTGGCATCATGTATCGCATATGGCTGCTCGAAAAGACAGGGTTCAGAAGCTTCCGTTGTCGCTTATGGTGGTCACCTGGAGAATAGAATGAGTTTCGTAAAGGAGTGATTCTTACCTCGTTCACATACCTAGTGTCGATGCAAGTCCCATTCCGAATATGAGTCTATTCTGCCTATTGAAGAAGTTTTCATCCTCCGTTCGCCATGTCGCAAGCCAAGAGACGTACTGAATGAAATGCGACGACTCTTCAAATATGTGCTGATCCTTGACTAAGATGTTGTGAAGAGCTCTGGTATCGCTGACGTATAATTGTGCGTCCTGAGCATCCGCTTCGCTTGAGCATTGCTGAAATGGTGTCATGAACTCTCCAAACTTACTCCTAGGAGTCCATCAAGTTTGACGACTTTGCCGTAATTTGCTGCAAGATCAGCATGGAACTTCCAACCTTGTTGACTGTATACCTGGCCCATATGACCTGAGAAACCGATGAATGACAAGCATAGAATTCAAAGAGATCTTAGACTAACCTGTCAATAACGACGGGCTAGGCGGGCCTGCAATGTTACGCAGAGGAGCCTGCCTATTCCATCGATTCACCAGCTTCCACAGAACCCACGAAGCAAAGAAGAAGGCTGGGACCGCTGTGATCATGTTAGAAATAAACCTGTCCGTAGCCGGACTGTAGCTAGCCGTTAGGGGAAGTAGACGACGTCGGCCACTGCAGATAGCCTTCACCGATTCTTTATAGGAAGTGGTTCTGAGTTGCTGACATCGACTCTTCGAGGACATTCCGCATGCAGGACCCTCGAGCCATAGCGGAATGACTGACCCAGGCGTTCGACTAGTGGTGGTGGGAGTAGAAGCAGCGGTATCGCCGACACACTGACTGTTCATGACGATATCTTCGCGACGTTTCTGGCATCCGTGCGCTACGTCGCTCCATGGCCACTGCTTTTGGGCATGGAAGCTTGGGTGAAGTCAACGACTTCTTAATATGACGCGTCGATATCGCCGATGCGACGGGGATAGACGCAGGCTCTGTCCATGGTATGTTAGCGCCGATGAGACTGGGTCGACTACTCACTGCAGACTAGATGAACTGAGGGTGATGTGGACGCCGTTTGACATGAGCTCGATAATGTCACAAATAGAAGCTCGTATTTTTGTCGATGCCAAATGGGCCTAGCAACTGCCAAATGGGCCTACTCGTTTCTAATCCGCTCGGAGCGTTCCGTGGGGCAGCCTTCCGCTGGACATTTATCTCATGTTGAAAGCGGAACGAAATAAATAGTCTACAAAAAACATGGAGAGGACAAAGTCGCTGTGAGTCGCTGAGCAACCCCTGCAACTCCGAAATCTATGATTATGTAAATGTCTTGGCGGTGAAGCTCGGCTGTTCTGCTGGATAGCTTGGGAACGTTCTACCATGTTCACCGCAGTTACGGGACGTATTGGAGCTCATGATTTTATGAGTTGCTCGTTTCGTCTCACTCAGCATCAGGCTACGAAGTGTCTGCAATGAAGGTGTGAAAATAAAATTGTAGCGGTACGTGTTGCTCCCACTGTCCAAATATCATAGCTGTCGTGCTTTAGCATCTTAGCATTATCCCTCTTCGCTCCTATACAGCCGACCTTTGGTCATCTACGAGCGCCTCAGTGCGAAGCGCTGCTCATTAGGGATCCGTCCGACGGTAGAGAAACTGGGAGAAATGTCGGAGAGGCTCGCAATGGGCGGTGTGCACGGGCTTTGCTGAAGATTTATCGCAGGCTTCCAACGTGGATGACATGCTAACAAGTTTCGAGCAGAAAGATTTCAATGTTACGGTGCACAGTGCATGCTTCAGCGCTCGTGTCAAATCTCGGTCTTAGGGCGACATGCTGCAGGCCACAACTGGAGACCCGATTGACCTATAATTCGGTCCTGGCACGGAACTAACGCCTTCGGAACTTCTTCCGGAGAATATCAAGCCATCCACTACACATCTGAGTAATCACTCGACCCCTTCTTGTTTCGTAGCTATGATTCGATGATAGACCCTTTCTGGATTTAAGTCTAAAAGAAGCCATTTACACCCAGGGGGCTCCTTGGATGCCGCCGGCGCTGACTTGGACCTTGCGTTGTGCCCCCATCGAACCTGTACACGATGGCGCACACCGAAACCCGACGAGGATTTATGCGCCGAGCCGACGAAGTATCTCTGTGTAGAATCTTGCCTATCCTATCAAGCGATCAGTGCGCGTCGGAACGTACAAAGGCTGGTTTCTGACAAGGCTTTTCCACGGGCTATCTCTTGGATGCCGGAATGAGCGAAGACGTACTCCACGCAGGTATGGCGTGAGATCGCTGACAGAAACAGAATGGGGTGCGCTGCTTATGAATGAGGGTTGGTGTTAGGACCTCCTCGTGTTCGGTCCGTGCCAGGAATCCCCCAAGTTCGAAGCATAAACTAGATAAAAGCCTGCCTGGGTAGGTCTTGGTCCCTTGGCTACCCTCCGCTTGGCTAGGTCTGTCATTTCGGCGACTCAGTCTCGATAGGTGGATCTCTATCCTGATAGGCTTTCGTTATGTTTGCTGATGGCTGCATCCACAAGGCAAACCGCGAGATAGAATGTATGCATCGAGGCGCACGCGTACCCTTAGCCACATATCTACCGCTTTCTCTCCATGCGCAGCTTCCAATCGAGACTCGCCTAGTTAGCTGTAGCCCGAACCGATGAGAAGTCTATATGGTAGGGGAGACTTGATATTCACCCGTCAGTCATTTTCGCGTGTATAAATTCGCTGGAGCCAACGAAGTTGGCTCTAGGGCCGATATCTCACAACACAGTGTGCCCCTAGCAGCTAGTTCCCTTGACCTCGCTGTCTACGATCATAACTCTCTGTTTCTCTCGTTACATCCTACTCTCCTGGCTGTAATAGTTCTCACAAGGATGCAAATTGCTCGGCATTTGTCCTTCGCAGTTCCGACATACAACATTTCTCTTCTCATCGGCGCTGGTGATCGCCGACTGCAACCTTGGATTTTTGTGTCAAATACATTTTCTTGATTGAATCATCTTTGGCCAACAAATTGACTGCTGATGCTCGGGCATACTGAAGATCGGTCAATCACCTACACATGCCACTGCTGTGTATGGGCCCTGTTGCATCAGTGTAGGTTTGACGTCAGTGTATATTTCATCGAAGGCAATAACAACATCCACATCGTCATCTTTTAGAAAGATAAAGACAGAAAGCACAACGACGGATGACAACAACCATTGCGTTGAAGGACAGCAAATCCCGAGGCATCAATACGTGTATCCTGGCGTAATTTCCTGATCGTGTACATTCATTCGTGTCAACGTGTACACGCGCGATGTATGTGGAGCGTACTGCAAATGCATTGGAATTTGCGAGCTAGCATTGTTCTAGTGTCGCCTTCTCGATGCGACCGACGCAAAAAATCAAGTGGTCCAGGCGGATGATTAGCTCGCGTGCAGTAGACTCGGGATTCGGGTCGATCCGGGGTGGGACAGTCTATCAATCGAACCCACGACGCAAATGGGAGCTAGAGTCAGCAGACGACGACGAAACGGTCACGAAGAGGGTTGTTATGAGTGCTTGTGAGTCCAGTGGCCGACGGCCAGAAGAGGCGCCGAGCGGGGGGGTTTCATGGACAATTATGAGCACTGTGAGCTCGGGGAAGCCCCTGAGAGTACAAGGTGTAGACAAAGGAAAAGACGAGATGGTGTGCGAGGAAAGCCACTGGTGGGTGTTTGTCCCACGCGGGTGGGTGTTTGTCCGGGATTGGTCGCTGGGATCAAACGAGAGACGGTCGTTATCGGTCTTGAGCGCAACGCCGAGACCCACCGCCCCATCGATTTTCTCTTTTTCTGTCTTTTTTCTCTTTTTCCCCCATCGCTCCCCGCAGCCGGCTCTCTTCCGAGCTGCCAGCTTGCTTTCCTCTCCCCGCTCTCAATTTCACACAAAAAAATACCGACTCAACACCTAGACTGGTTTCTCTTCACACCAAACAACAACACCGCTCAACGTCCTCCGCACCTCTTCTTCCGTCTTCCGCATATCCTTATCCCAGGACCGCTTTGGACTCCGCATCCCGCTCGCGCCACAACCCTCGCTAGGCAGGATACCACACACGACCGTTGCTACAGAACCGTTCACCATGGCTGATAATGCGACGGAGATCGATCTTGACTCGGTCATCGACCGCTTGCTCGAAGGTGAGCTGTCCTCCTCACATCCTCTGCACCTCCCTCGGCGTCATTCTGTGCCACCCCATGGCTTCGGGCGGGCCCACACCCGTCGTACTTGGGCGAGATGCTTGTGATTCGTCATCAACACACTCCCGCAGTAGGGCCTCAGCGAAAAGGGTCTTCTGGTCAAGCCTACGTGGCCACACGCCTCCTACCCTTCGAAGCAACAAGGAGAGCGTGCTACGGACACCAGCGGGGAGACGTTGCTCGACGTCACGCCAGGCATGGGGTTATGTAACCGAATGGCATGCTGGACCGTTCTGTTTGTCATACCTGGTTGACACCCAACATCCCCTCTGCACGCCGCTATCTGCTAGCTCTTGGTGACCATTGGCATGCTACCATGCCACTCCCGGATCCATAGACTCATTCACGCTCTTTTTTTATGCACCAGTTCGAGGCAACCGACCAGGGAAACCTGTCCAACTGCAAGAATACGAGATCAAGTACCTCTGTACCAAAGCCCGCGAGATTTTCATAAATCAACCCATCCTGCTGGAGTTGGAGGCGCCCATCAAGATCTGCGGTTCGTCGTTAACCCAGAGCTGCGCGCTCTTAATTCCCTGCAGGTGCCCTTACACTCCTGCATAGGTGACATCCCGGTCAATACTACGACCTCCTCCGACTTTTTGAGTACGGCGGCTTCCCGCCAGAATCCAACTACCTTTTTTTGGGCGACTATGTCGATCGGGGGAAGCAGTCGCTCGAGACAATCTGCCTGCTCCTGGCGTACAAGATCAAATACCCCGAAAACTTTTTCATCCTACGAGGCAACCACGAGTGTGCGAGTATAAACCGGATTTACGGCTTTTATGACGAGTGTGCGTGTCATCGCCATTACTGGTCTTCCAATACGCTATTTGGGCCTGTGGGCATGAGGGCTGACTGAACGATGTCATGCAGGCAAACGGCGGTACAACATCAAGCTATGGAAGACGTTCACGGACTGTTTCAACTGCTTGCCCATCGCTGCTATCATTGATGAGAAGATCTTCACAATGCATGGTGGACTCAGTCCGGATCTCCAGTCGATGGAGCAAATAAGACGAGTGATGAGACCCACGGATGTGCCGGACACAGGTGCCTATTGTGATATCATGATGGTGGCCCTAGCTGACAGGTTGTCATGATTGCATGCAGGTCTGCTTTGCGATTTGCTTGGTCCGACCCAGACAAGGATATCACGGGATGGTCAGAGAATGATCGAGGAGTCTCGTTTACGTTTGGTCCAGACGTCGTCTCGCGATTCTTGCAGAAGCATGATATGGATCTCATATGCCGAGCTCATCAGGTACGTAGCGCCATCTTTGATGATTCATAGCACTTACAATTGTGGCTGTTACTCGGGGCTTATTTCGCCGATCGTGACGACACTTCCCTTGTCTCTCGCATGGCGTCTCGGTTGCGCCCTCACCGTTTTCCAACACCCACTCAAGGTTGTCGAGGATGGATACGAGTTCTTCGCAAAGCGACAGCTAGTCACGCTATTTTCAGCGCCAAATTACTGCGGAGAGTTTGACAACGCGGGCGCTATGATGAGTGTGGATGAGACCTATTGTGTTCCTTCCAGGTACGTCTACCTTCAGTCGCCTCACTTTTCTGTGCTCACTGACAACGAATTTAGATCTTGAAGCCGGCCGAGAAAAAGGCCAAGTATCCTTACGGAGGCATGAATATGGGACGACCAGTAACTCCGCCGCGTAAACAGAAGAAGAAAGACGGCAAAATGGGCTGAGCGCCGCATGGCCACACCTCCCCGACGCGCATTGGATCGAACCCCATCAATCGCGCCCCCACGTTTTGAGTCGTTTTCTTTTTTATTTCCTTCAGTTTCGTCTCCCCGATCTCGGTTTTTGTCGTCATCGTCTTCATCTTCGCCGTTTGCGGCTGGTTGGTCGGTTTTTATGGTGTCTGTCGGGTCAGGTGGGTGGGCAAGTGGGCGGACGAGGATGGGATGTGATGTGATCGGGATATAGGTGGTCGGACGAGGCAGGACTGGGAAAGTGGGTGAGAGGACACGAGACATGATGGGTGCATATAGGGGTTTTTGTGCGGCGGGGATATTGTTGGAGGCGGATGGGTGGGCCATGTCGGACGCGGCGGCGCGAAGAAAAAGTAATGACTGGAACGCGCATGGACAGCACACAGCACACATAGGATCCATTCGACTCGAATATCACGTCCGTTTGTATTTTCAGACCAGACCGCATCCTCAGCCCTCTTTTCGCTCCGCCACGTTATGCACACTGCCAGGCCCCGCGCGACGCAGCACGGCTCCCCTCCGCGTTGGAATTTGACGCTTTCGCTATTTCACCCTACCCTCTGTCTGTTTGCTCACCGTCTGGTCTGTGTATCGTTCGTCTTGGTGCAATGTCTGAAGCTCCCTTGTTTGTCCTCATGTCTTTCTAGTATCATCCCTCTTTTCCTCTTCTCCTCCTTCCGTACCTTCTTTCCTCTTCCTCGATGCCGACTTGACCTTCTTGCCGCGCTCGTCGCCACCTCCCAGATGATACCATAACCGACCCCGCTTGTCCATAGTGTCTCGCCAATATATATATGTTCCTATCGCACTCGTTCTACTCCCCGCTTGCGCCCTGCACATGCACAGGCCCTTCCCTCTCGTTCCTCTGTCTTATTCTTCTCTCCCTAGGTGCCAGTCTCGTGTGTCCCGCTCTGCTGCTCTCTAATATTGCGACTGTGAGAGTACTAGGTTATCGGCCATCTTGCTACCGTTACGCGTGCAGTATTTCATTTCATCTCCATATTCGTTCGGCGGCCCTGTGTTCGGCGTTTTATAGAGTGGATGAGCGTTGCTGGAGCTGGTAAGTCGACGTGACAACGACCTCGTCCTTCTGGGCATAACCTGGTGCTACATGTTCTTCCAACAGAAAATGGTCGAGGGTCGACGAGGAAGGCGTAAGCACGATGTCGAGATCGGCAAGAGCCACGTGAACCGTGAGGCCGTGAGGATGACAATAGATGCCGCTTGCCCTTCCAACAGTCTTCCAACTCGACAAACTTGGTACCGTACGGCGCCCAGCAAGCAAATCAACCCTTCAAGACGTATGTATCTCCAAAGATATTATTTATACCCTGCATGCTCGTGCTTTCATCTACTGTAAGGTCACCGCCTGACCGGATGGGTTACAGAGGACGCGAACATCCATCGAACATCCGGATACTATGGCAAAGGTGTCTTCTGACCTGAAATGCACAAAAGCCTGAAGTCAGGTCGTAATCCCATCCTGTTAGATACGGGTCTGTCGTCTTCGTCATTGTGCGCGCATAAACTGGCCAGACCAGACATCCATCGGCTCTACGTTTTTCGGCCCCCCGACTACGTCCACCGCCGCCCTCACTGCATCCCGCATTGCAATCACCACTGCCCTCTCCTGCTCGTCTTTCACAAACTCATCCATCTCCTTCTCAAAGTCTGGATCCAGGACCGCCTCCACCTCCCATTGCCCGTCCGGTGTCCTCGCCGCCGGCTTGAAACGGCTCTCCTTCACTACTTTCCATCCGCCCCCCTTGGGAGACTCTGCGGCGCGCACGATGGTCGCAGGCGAGAATATCGTGCGCACGTTCAACGTGGCCCCGGGGTTGTGGTATTCGAGCGCCGCCTGTGCGAGCGACGCGAGGACGTGCCCGTGCGCCTCAGGATCGGATGCGATCAAACTCCATTCCGCGATGCAGAGGCGTTTGGCGTGCGGTGCGAGCGCAGCGAGGACCGCAGAAAACACGGATGGGGAGGAGAAGTACCAGATGGAGAGGGAGAACACGGCGACGTCGTACGGCTCACTGGTCGGCTTCAATGTGCTGGTACCGGAGAGGAAGGCGAGCGGGTCGGCATGGACCCAGGTGATGCGGCTGCCGAGGCGGCCGGCGGAGAGGCGCGCTTGCGCTTCACTGAGCGTAAGCGGCAAGCCTGCAGAGATCGAGTACGATGGCGTCAACGATCGGGAGTTGTAACGAGCTTCAACACAATATATGCGGTGGCGCCGAGCAGCAATACGCACCGTAATCAAGCGATGCCGGATCGACGCCTGTGACATGACCGTTCTCGCCGACGAGCTCTGCGAGGACGGCGGTGGTGTCGCCTTGGCCGCACCCGATCTCGAGGACACGCGCGCCAACAGGGATATCCCATTGCGAAACGATCGCGGCACGATGCGCGGCGGACTCGAGTTGGACCTCGAAATACTCGTCAGGAATGAACGGGTCAGCCGCGCGCTTGGGGAGGGAGGCGGCATCGTCGCGAGCTGCAGAGGACAGTGAGCACACCTCTTTCGCATGATGTCGACGACTTTGGCTTACCGACGACTATGAGCAAGATGACGATAATTGTTCACGAAGTTCACATCAAGCGATTCTGTCAGTGCAATGTCTGAGTACTGGGAGCGGTATGAACTTTACCTCGGGACTGCGCACCCACGAAGAAGGCGAAGAGGGTGACGAGGGCGCGGAGCTGCATGGCGAGGGATGCAAAAGGGCCGAGGTCAAAGCGGACGATGCAAGTCAAGTAGGTCGCTCAGGAGCGAGACGATAGGTTCCTTTAGCCTGCCCCTTAGGCGCGAGCGAGTCTCAGCCGGCCACCTTTATGTGATGCGCACATAGCTCCTTGACGTTTCGCTATTACGACGAATCTCGCGCTCAAGTCCCAAGAAATCCAATGGTGACCTCATTTCGTCTATCGGCATGATTTCAGTGCTGACAGGAGGGGCAGCGACTGTAATTACTGTGCCGACCGTGGGGATTATGTGCCACGCGGCTGCGTTAGATCGGCACCAGTAGGCACCACGCTTGCGAAGATTTGATCTGCAACGGAGCTCTCAAAATGAAATCGGCGTGGAGACCACCGTCGTTGGGGTTCCGGCAGTGTTCCGACGCGCTACTGCTCTTCTCTACCAATTGTGTAGCGTCCGTGCTTACCGCTAGCTGAGGCACATCGTGGAAAGCGACACAATACATGCAGAAGGATCAACTTTGTCACGAAGTCATAACAGCAGTGCGATTACCTCCGAATGCCCTCTCCAAGTCTGCTTCCGACTCTCCAACTCTATAACAGGATAATCTGGCTGGGGACTGACAATTCCTTGATCCTCCGGTAAGTCCGTGATATTTCATATAGCATATCAAAGTCCACAATTCAACTTGTCCTCATCCTTCCTCATCGCAGCAAATCGCGGGATATTTGTCCCGAGCCTGTTAGCTCATCATCGCCAATCCTGTATTATGGTATTTCCGAGCCCCGACATGGTCGAAACAAATCCACGCGGATCCTGCAGCGATGTGCGTTGACACATCGGAACCCATTCCTGCGTGTGTCCGCGGTGCTGAAATTCAGCCGTTTCCCGAAGGAAATCGAAATCTATCGAAATGTATTGCTCCTGCATCACCACATACCCTCCGCAAATCTAGATCGGCGAGTGTCGGACTATCCAGAGCCAGTCTCGAGCACCACAATGGCATTCCGTCGGATGTTGATTGTATGTGCTTTTCCCAAGCAGGCCTATTGTTTGGTGGAAAGGTGCGACGAAAGGAAAAGAACTTCTCGCGCGTGTCTGGCCTCGGCCAGTCTCAATCAGACTCGAATTTATCCACCCCCGCGTCGCGATCCATGGGCGTCAGGGCATACGAATACATCAACGGTGGCGCCGTGGGGTTGAGTGTCTGCGTCGCGTCATGACTTCCACTGAGAATAGCGTCCCCTTCCGAATCTTCTGATACCGGAACCCCCACGCGAGGGAGTACGACGACGGCCGTCGTGATCGCCGAGATCGCAAGCCCGACCGCGCATGCCAGGAGGACAAAGTCTCGCGCCGACACGCCCGTGAGCAGGGACACGACGACGAACACGTTGAGTGGGACACGGAAGAGGGCCGACAGCTGACGCCCCGCGAACATGAACGCCATCAGCTTGGGGCCGAAAGACGAAATACAGAGATGCGAGACATACGGTGGCGCGGTGCTCGTTGGCGATGAGGGACCCACGGAGCATGCCCTGCACCGGGTAATACATCCCTATGCACGCCTCGAACATGCAGAATGCCCAAAACTTGACCATCTCCCCATTCTCTCCCATGACGTGCCCGGCACTCACGCTCACGCCAAATGCGATCGCCGACACTGCGCATACAAGCGAGCTCAGCTTCGCATGCAGCGTGAGGGTTGAAGTATGCTGCAGGTGTGACGGGGGCGGGTGGTGCCAGTGCAAGGTGATAAATGTGTATAGGAGCGAGCCGAGCATCATGGAGATCATGAAGGCGGAGAAGACGTAACCGAGAGGTATAGAATCAGGTGTGCTGGAGCATTCTTGGAGCGCAGGAACCCAGATGACAACGAAGAGGTACATAGACCCTTCGAGTATCGTCTGCGTGAATCCGAGGACGAGCAGCGTGGGGTCTGTGATATGGACGTGTGGTGAGCCAGTTCTTGAGTCCAGCGAAATGAAGCGACGTACCGGCGGCTACGATCTTCCATGCTGCGCCCAAGCGTTTGATCTGGAAAATATCATCGGTCGACACGTGTGCGCCGCCACCTTCACCATAGTTCTCTCCCCAAGTCCAACTTATCACGATCCATGCTACCACGAGCAATATACCACTGACAATAAATGGTGAGCGGTATCCGCCCCCGTTCCATTCTACAAGCTGATTCGAAGACACCTAAAAGCAGGGCCAAAAGTATACGCTTTCATGAGTGCACCATGCAGATTGACAAACGAATGGACGTACGCCAGCAGCTGCCGCGACAAACCCGTTGAGGAGCGTTGCGCGACCCATGATTGCGCTCAGGTCCTCGCTGCGAAGCGCAGCTATCGAGCTTGCTGAGACAAGCCAGCTCTCGAAGGCAGAAAACAAAATCGAAGTCGAGATGCCGCCGAGGACACGGGCCAAAAGCAAGACAGGCAGGGAGGGAACGAGAAGTAGGCCACATGTGAGCGAGTAGGTGACACAGAACGTAAGGCATAGTCGGCGTCGGCCACTGGATAATTTGTGGTGAGCAAAGGCAGAATCCAGGCAGACAAAACGAGGGGGCTGTAAGGCGCTCAGGATGGCCATAGAGGATAGCTATGAAGCAATGCATGACTTCTGAACTTGGTGAACATTCTACTCGGCTCATCCGTGAGCTCATGTTGACAACGTTTTCATGATGCACAGGAACCACCTTCGTTTACGCCAAAAGGAGAAGGCAAATATGATGATGAAGACTCACTATTGATCTGCCCATACCCCAACAAGAGGCGCAGATAGGCCCGCGCTCACAAAGCCTGTGACAAACAGAACAGCGACAACCCGTTCAGGAAAAGCATACTGTTCATGGTAGAGCGAATAGACATAAGGGCCCTGCAACCAGTCCGCGCCTGTTGCCCCACAAACATTTGTCAGATGGACGGGTCAAACCCTCACGGTCACTCCTTCCAATGCTCAATACAACGAGAGGCCGATGGGAGACGTACCCATAACGATCGCGTAAACCGTCAGATACTTCCTCATCAGGGTACTCAGCGCGCCCGCCGGCGTGCTAGATACGCTCTTGGTATCTTCATCCTCGAGCGAATCGTCGACTCCCGCTACTGAGGATGAATCCTGAGGTTTCTTGTCCCTTGAAGAGACCCATCGTTCAAGCAGCAGGACAACAACGCATACGACGATGAGGAGCACGAGCTGGCGCTCGTAAAAGTTAGACGTGGCCATTTCGTGATGCCTGGCGAGGATAGGTGGAAAGAGGGACAGGTTACCTTGCTTGCAAGGTCACATCGTTCAATTTGAGCAGTAATGTGCTTGAGCGAGGCGCTTCAGCGTGCCCCGGACAAACCAGTCAATGGTCATCAATTTCACCAATCTGACCAGCTTACCAGAGCGGGCATCGCGAGTGCATCGCGACGGATCGCAACTGCAGGGAGTCTGCAGGGACCCGATGCTGAATTACAGAAGATCGCAATTGGAAAATCTCTTCTACGAAGAGCACGGAGGAGTCAAGATCTGCGCAATTCGATCGAATCCGCGGTTCACGGGCAACTCGACAACCACGTAATGAAGTAGCAGCAGGTAGCAAGTAGGTAGCAGCCTCTTTGTGCACGAACGGCCCCCTTTGTGACTTATGCGGCGTTGATATTCAGCGTTCGACATTCAATACCCTGACATGACGATCGGCCCTCACATCCTGAAGATCTCCCAACGACGCGACTTACATCCCGCCCTCTCGCACGAAATGCAAATGTGGTGCAGGAGGTATGAAATCGCACCCAACTAGCCTGCTGACTCCAGTCTCAGTTCGGGCCCACTTACTCGAGTAGCGTGCGCGATCCGCACTTCGGACGTGTTTCACACATGTGTTGTCAAATGTATGTGCTCTCAATCCATATTTAAGCATAATGTTCCCACAAACCTCACCGCTCATCGCGGCAGCCTCGAAGTGGGGAACAATTTGTCCTTTGTGCGACCGCAAAAGAAGGTTGTGCAGTGCTGGACTGACCTGCGAAGGTCCTAGGCCATCGTGCCAGACCGGAGCAGCCTGAACAGCAGGGATCAATGTCGTCGAAGGCCATGCGGAGCGAGGCTCGACTTTAGCAGGCTGTTGAAATGCAAAAGGTGAAATACGACATTGGGATTGCGAATCCCATCCCCTCCCCTCCCGCGTCCTCTTCTACTGCTCCTTATTTCATTCTCATCGAGAAACGAAATTAAAACGGTGGGTAATGTCCTGTAACAGTCTGTAAACCTCGGCAAATGCTTCTGGTCGGGGACTGTACCTGGATGCGATCCTTTGATAGAGGGCAGATGTTTCATATGCTCGTGATAATGAATGCGCGCGGGCGGAGCATAGGCTGGTATAGGGGAGATGACAACATGGCTTATCTATGTCACCGCCGTATTGACAAAAGTTGATATTTTGCAGCTGCGCGCGTTTCTGCGATGGAGAGGTGTACCAGGACGTACGAAACAGTGCGCACGTGATTGACACATCAGCGGGTGATCGTGCCGATCCACCGTTGACCACTAGCAGCCCACTAATAGCCAGGCGGTCCGGCGCCCTTGTATTCGTTTTGCTCTTGACGGACCATAATAGGATTGGCATTTCGTCGGGACAGGACCCCCGTCAACCATGCCAGAGGTCCGATCCGGGGTCCCACCTGGCACCCCCGAACAAAATCTCTTTTTTTTGACCCTTTCATCCCCGAACGAGGATCAGACCTCTGATCCGGACCGATTTACCCCCGAACGAGGATCATACATACATAAAAAAATCGAAAAAATCGAGAAAAAATCAAAAAAAATCCGACCGTCGCACGAGTGTTTGTGAGGCTTGCTTGACACAGGGCATTGCGCGGAGACCACCAAAGAACCGTAGTACAATGTATCTACTCATAATCATTCTCACCCTCCACATCTTGATCCTTGGCCTTTCGTGTGCGAGTGAGATACAGCCGGAAGGCCTCCTCAAGATCCTTCTCGTGTCCCAGTAGTGCATCAAGGTAATGCTCATCACCCGGGGCCAAAGTGTAGTTCATACCGTTGGCAAGCTGCGGAGGGTAGCTGAGCCTTACCAGGAATGTATGGGATGGCAGCAGAGCGAACCGCGACACGGCGTGTGGATCAGCCAGCAGCCGGAAGCGCCGTGCGAGTCGTCCAGATGCTGCCATCGGCTCGAACACACGGACTACAATGTTCGAAACCTCGGAGATGGACGACGTGGTTGCTGCCCAACCATGTTTACCTGCCTTACCCCCGGACTTTTTGTAGATATCGAGCACTGTTGGACACGTCAATCAGTAATGCCTATTACATGATGTGCACAGAAACAAACCCTGAGCGAGACAAATCCGACCACGAGCGAATACAAGCGCATATCCTTGACCGGCAGCAGCTTTGAGAGGGCGTTCCGTAGATACCTCAGCGCCGATGACGAACCGTGGAAGGCCTTTTTGGGTGAATACTTTTGCCCGTTTTTTTACCGCTCTCAATGTAGACTGATAGGCCATTACAAAATAACTATTTCGTACAAAATTATCTCAAATTGGGCCGTGAGAATCCTCCAGATCCCCGAACGGGATCAGACCTCGAGCCAAACCCTGCTGGTACCCCCGGATTGGGATCGGACGTCCACGCCAAATCTGCCCTACCTATCCCCGAACATGGATCAGACCTCGGCGCTGACGCGCCTCGTTTATACCCGAATCCGGATCGGACCTCTGGCATGGTTGACGGGGGTCCTGTCGGGACTCGGGACACCAATGCATCAGCTTGCATCACACCATGCGCATCTTGCAGCCTGCAGTTCAAGAGAGTGCTTCTGCTATTGCCACATTTCGTGTGCCATGGGTGTGTAGTGTTATTTCTTCTATATATTTGCCTGCTGAATGAATAGCTGAATATTTCGCTCAACTCACGAGCTCAGGATGCCCTCACTTGTAGTCATGGTGCCTTCCGCTCGCCCGCCAGGTCCCTCCTTCATCAGTGGAGACGACTCTGACAACCTCGGCTCGTCTCCATAACCGCCGTCCCCGTTCGATGCACATCCGTTCACCATGTATCTCCGTCCAATCCCTGCACGTGTAGGCGACACCATCGCCAGATAGAATTCACTGTCTTCGGTTCAAGCGTCGCATCCTTCGCCTACAGCAAATTCTGCCTGATGCGGTGGAAACAGTGTCTCGTTTGATCTGGGCTGTCATCCGGGTGATGATGGTGCGGATATACTTGAGGACCCCACACATGTAGGGTTAGGTGCATCAAGTGCACTTCTCCTATCACGAGCATCCTCGAGCATCTCACCAAACAGTCGGAGCCTAATCTCGATTCAAGATTGTCTAAATCCTTCGTGTGCCAGATCCGTATCGGGCGCGGAGATGCGCACGTATTTCCGCAATGACAACTGCTATCGGCATCACGACTGCGAAGGACTCTGCCCGAGGTCCAATGGCCGCCATCCACACTTTGAAATTCTCCTGGTCTCCCCGACAGAAGTGCCCCGCCCCCGCCCTCCCGCCCCCTACTCCATCATGACATCCTCCTCTCACACTCCCCATGCAGAGTATGTCTCTCTCGCACCCTACAGCGAGACCGACCCCGGCGAGGGCGACCACCTTCTATCGACCCCTCGTTCTCTTCTCCCGGAAGCCCCAAGCATTTCCCCTCCTACCATGCACCCACCCTCGGCCTCAGGTCGTCTCTTGATTGGTCTCTTTGCCTCCCTTTTATGCTCAACATCTCCCTTCTTCCATTCACCCTCTCCCGTGCTGCCATCTCGGAATCAGCACTCCGTCATCTTCCATACCCCGACCAGCGCCTCGGCCTCGACCGTGCGGCCAAGGCGATGCCCCATCCCAAACCGTACGCATACCAGTGGCCGGACAAGATTGTGCGCCTTAGCCAGAAGCTCAAGGACGCCGTGTACGGCGAAGGCTACCAGATAATGATCACTGCCGAGGTGAGAGCCTTTGGAGATTTGCTTGTCCCCTAATATCAATTGATACTGCATTCAGGACTCGGCACTCATGCACTTTCCGGTCCCCGCCACGGGGTCCGACAGGTGCGCCATCACGTGGACCCCACCACCCGCGCTTGGCGTGCGCAAGAAAGACCTCACGATCAAGGGCAACATCTCAGGAATCGAGGTCTGGTCTGTGACCCCGCGCGCCGGGTCTGCCTCTAGCACCGGTACGCACCTTCCGTCGACGAAATGGACTGGGACACCCTTTCCTGGGCCACACGTCCCGTCCGCGGAGATCTTCTCGGTACGCTCGACCTCACAGCACGGCCGAACGCGACGACTGTCGAGTTCGCGTGTCCGATGTTGCCTATGCACGGCGATGGCGTGGGGGACAGACCGGGCAGCCTGACGGTTGAGCTGCGGTGCCCCCGCGTTGCGTGTCACGTCGAATTCATGCAGGTACAGTTCTGGCCGAAGATGGGTGAGTGCTGACCTTGATCTATGTGCGTGTGTCGCTGTTGACGCCGTGGCTTGGTAGGTTTTGAGCTTGTGCGAAGGCAATGATGGGCCGGTGTTGATGAGTAGGCGCGACATTGCATCTAGGTCGAGAATGTATCTCAGCTCTCCGTCCGGGGAAGTACGATTCAATCGCAAACAGACGTCAAGCTGAACACTTGGAGTTGAAAGACCATGCATCAAAACCTGAACGCCGGATCGCGGTAAACTACAGTCACAAAACCTATTGCTGCGGAAAGGTATGCACTATTGGCCGGAGCCGGATAGGTGCCACCTTAGCCACGCAGCATGCCACTTGTTGCTCTCCTTGATGAGACCACATTTTTGTGCCGTTTGCCCGCTCAAGCCTAGTCAATATTCGCACACCGATTTGGCTGTTTGCAGCATTTACTGACAATGCTCGCTTCCATTGTCCTCATAATCGCGAGAACGCCTTTGGCCAATTGAAATGTTTTGACTCCTGTGGCGAACAGGTGCGCTTTGATGTCTTGTGGGATCGTTTTGTCCTCAGACAAAGCTGAAACTATGTGGCCGTGGCACTTGACGTCACGGCCCCCTCCCTGACGTATATAAGGGAGGCTGCTCTCTACTATTCCGACACAACACTCCTTTTCGCTAGGACCCACTTCCTAGGGAAATCTTCTTCGCGCCATATTATTTTCCCAGCGGTACTCCATCCGTTGCGCCTATGCACCGCTGTAAATACCATCATGCTGAAGCCCCTAGCTTCCTCTCCAACTCGCGTGATCCCCAGAGCTTTATCATTCTGTACGCTCTTCAATGATCTCTCTATCAGCTTTTTGTCACTGATCGCGTTGTCCTCCCATCTACAAGGCCCAGGCAGATCTTAGGACTTCGCGTCAGCGCCTTCTAGTCGCTCTAGTGCCAACCAGAATGGCCCTAGTACTCCGGGCCAGGGTGCGATTCACCTGAAGATGGACATGGTTCGGAGGCAAAGCATTCAGCCCACCACCCCCAAGCTCATGGTTGATTCAAATGCGCTACGCGTAACATGGAGGCCGAGCATATGCTCAACAGTCCGACCGGTCAAATGCCCCAACGCGTCACGAAATGCTCGATAGCCGAATATGATAGTGAGGATTCCCGGTGGAAGCAGGAAAGGGGCAGAGGGTGGACGTAGTATCTGGCGGGTCACTCCCTCGAGGTAGTCGACCCCTTTGTTAGCCGCCATCGTGCGACTACTGCTAGATCTGTACCAGGGCTTTGTTTATTATTGATATTTGGGAGGGATATACATCTTGATTTGAATGCCATTTTGTTGCTAATCACAACATGCGAGTCTTTTGAAGTGTCGAATGCGTGTTGCTGAGGTATGTATATGAGGCCTTGAGGTCAAGGAGTGGAACCATTTGGCGAGTCCCTCCAGGTCTGTTCAGCCATCAGAGAGTTCCAATCACGTGACTTGGTCGCCTGTTAGCTTTCCGACGGTGTCTTCAATGATTCCTCAAGGATTCAAGCACTCATCTCTTAGCTGCTCAATTCCTGAAGATTTTCTCGACCAGTGGGACATTACATATACCCATGTAAATCGAAGCCATCGCTGGTGCAGGAGTACCAAAGTATCTGTCTTGACTGATGTACTACAGCATCAAGCAACAAGTATTGCATGATTTCTCTGTAGTTCTACCTGATATCATTCCAGAAGATGAGTTGAACTGAAGCAATGACTGATTCTCTTAGGCCTTTCTTCCTCGTCCGAACCTGGACGGATCCATCTCTGGTGCTCATGCCAACATCAGGGCCATTTACCTGTCAAATGCAAAGGCTGTATCGAATTGTACCACCGGAACCTGGACCTAGGGCTTGGTCTAATCTAATCCAATCGTGTTGACCACGCCTCAAGCTTAGACACTTTGAGCGTGGCGTGCTCTTTTTGTGGTCAACTTGGCGGTACGGCCTTGTCTCAAACTTGGACATCTGGAATGTGGCATGGTCCCTCTCCTGCATATATAAAGACCCTACGTCTGTCCTTTCCGTCCTTCATCAGTTCTTCGAAACCCCTCTGCGTATCGCATACACCTCCACACACCCTCGACACTCTCGATGTCATCAGCTACCAGCGGCGCAACATGCCGCTTCCTTTCACTCCACTCACTCTGTCTCCGAAGCCAACAGCATGTGTACTACACCGACTCTCTAGTGGGTTGGATATGCACCACCTCATGTGGACTGCCGGTATTGGACTTCGATGGTGATGCCTCCCACTCGTCGTCGCGGACAGCAGGCGCGATGTCGCGCGCACCAAATACCGTTGTGTGGTGCAATGCATGGTGAAGAAGTATAGTGGTGGGCTCACCTGCACTTTTTGCCATTGTCGCCTTTCAACCTGCCCAGCCACCTTGATCCGGCTCATGACAGGCGCACCAAGGGCGTCTATGCTTTCATCTTCTTCACACAACACGCCTGGTTGACCTTGCTGTGTGTGTTCTCCCGCCGGAGTCAAGTCGTTCATACCGTATTGACGACCTCCATCTAATTCTCATCTAGTTCTCGTTGTGGCTCCACGCTAGGAAAGCAGCTTCATATCCGCGCTCAGGCTCTTTCCTCACGGATAGTAAGCTCTTTCTGGCGTCTGTTCTGTGATGCTCTATACTCATATGTTTTAATAGCGGATCTACGCGCCGTCCAGAAAGCAAAGCCCGTCCGCATTCCAAGCACCGCCCTCACGCCTTTACGAACTCAAGAGCCTGCCCCATAAGGCCTGCTTCAACTGGCAGTTTTCGCTCACGGGTTCATCCCGAACGCACCACCTCCTACCTCGTTCTCACTCACGGGCTCATCCCGAACGTTCTACATCCCACGGCGTTCTCGCTCACGGATTCCCCCTACAGAAACTGTTGGTGGAATCACTGGCGTTTTCAGATGCACTGCTAGACAGCGCATCACCAGCATTCAAGGCGAAAGAGACGACGGCTCAATTTATAATCAGCGTATGTGATAGCTTCGAGATGTCCAGTCTTACCTTCATCCCGAACACGGTACCTTTCGTGGCGTTCTCGCTCCCGAGTTCATCCCGAACTCGTCCTCACCTCATTGGGAAAAAGAGTTTAAACGATCGTCTAAGGCGGAACGCATACTGTTAGTTTCGCAGAGAGGTGGATAGAGGAGTCGCCTAGGAATGCGCGCTTACACTATTCATTAGAATGTGGTGGTTCTGTTGGTCGGCTGATTTTCTTTTGTTTTTTATACATGGGGTGGGATTCTTCTCCTGTCATATGACAATGGAATACCTGATATTTTGGATATATTGTGAGATTTCCACTTTGATGCAGCCTAGTAGCCGAGAATATGAAATCTGAACTCGGTAAAGGTGCACTGCATCCTTGCATGATGAGTGCTCGACAAAGTCATCATCTCAAGAAGAACGCTCGCAGATGTCAATGATTCACAGCTTCGAAGAGAAGAGATATAAATACTTATGAGAAAAAGCGACGTCACTCATGGACCCATAACAACCGCCGACCGGTTTACAGACTTCACTGTGATGAACAAGGACGAGTTTTTTTGCCACTCATTCTGGGCGGAGGCATGGTGCGAATCCATCCATGGAGCTGTCGGTTGCAGTTGAGATCGAGAAGGTCGAGGACTGTCCGGTCGACGGAGAGGCTCAAGGAGGGCGCATGCGGAGTTTCCGGCATTCGGCGAGCCACGTGGGCAATTTACACACATCGCATTTTTGGACGGATTTTCGAGAGCTGATGAAGTCCAACTACAAGGTAGGTCTCCTACCACTCCTCTTTCCTTGACCACACATACAACCCTGTCTCGTTACAGTTCTCGAACCTTTGTGGGACTGTATATCGTCAGGGGAACATCCTATTCACCCCGGATGGCAACTCTGTACTTAGCCCTGTAGGAAATCGGGTATCTGTGTTTGATTTGGTCAAGTGAGTCTATTCGCGATGTGTTCATAAGACAGTCTTGTAATTACTTGTACTAGCAACAAGTCATTCACGTTCCCATTCGAAAACCGGAAGAACATCGCAGCTATCGCGTTGAGTCCCGATGCCAATGTGTTGATTAGTGTAGACGAAGGTGCGTGTAGCGTTCATCGACTACACATGTCCTGTCCTGTCTTCATTTCAATTCTCCCATCGCGTACAGACGGCCGTGCATTGCTTGTCAATTTCCGCAGAGGCGTCGTCCTTCATCACTTCAATTTCCACAAACCTGTCAAGGCCATCAAATTCTCTCCTGATGGCAAGTACATCGCTGCCACACACGACACTCATGTCCAAGTCTGGCGCACCCCCAATCATCTTGTTCGTGAATTTGCCCCTTTCGTATTGCATAGGACGTATACAGGGCATCACGACGAAGTGCTGAGCATCGAGTGGTCACCGGATTCAAAGTTGGTTAATTTTATTTGTGTTTGCTTTTGATATGCTTAGACTGACAAGTGGAACGAAAGATGCTTCATCTCGACGAGTCGAGATATGACTGCACGATTGTTCACCTTGGATCCGGTCGAGGGGTTCCGCCCAAAGACATTTGCAGGTCATAAGGACGCGGTTTTGAACGCCTATTTCTCTACCGACGCAAAAACAGTGTGTAATCATCTCGTCAGCATTGGATTAAATATCTCATATTCCTGCAGATATACACTGTGGCCCGTGATGGCGCTGTGTTCACATGGAAAGCCAAAATTCCTGAGGCTGGTTCATCCGACAGCGACTCAGACTTGGACGAGCCGGTTGCGTCAACTTCGACTGACAATCTCGTAGCTCACACGCGTTGGGGCGTACATAAACGGAACTACTTCAATCAAGCCGGCACGAAAGTGGTCTGCAGCACCTTCCATCGTAGATCCAACCTCCTCATCGTTGGCTTCTCGACGGGCATCTTCGGGCTGTGGGAAATGCCTGCTTTCACAAACGTCCACACCCTCAGTATCTCTCAGGAAAAAATCTCGTCCGTTGCTGTTAACCCTTCCGGCGAATGGCTCGCGTTCGGCGCGCGCAAGCTTGGACAACTGCTCGTGTGGGAGTGGCAGTCAGAGTCGTATATTCTCAAACAGCAAGGTCATTATTTCGACATGAATGCACTCGCGTATTCTCCAGACGGACAATATGTCGCTACGGGAGGTGACGACGGCAAGGTCAAGCTATGGAATACGCACTCTGGATTCTGTGTTATTACCTTTTCGCAGCACACCTCTTCCGTTTCATCCGTTCAATTCGCTGCCCAGGGTCAAGTGTTGTTCTCAGCGTCCCTTGATGGCACTGTCCGCGCCTTTGACCTCGTTCGGTATCGCAATTTCCGTACATTCACGTCACCCTCTCCAGTACAATTTTCGTGTCTCGCAGTCGATCCCAGCGGCGAAGTCGTGGCTGCAGGTTCGACTGACTCCTTCGAGGTCTTCCTATGGTCTGTGCAGACAGGGAAACTCCTCGATGTCCTCGCGGGTCATGAAGGTCCTGTAAGTACATTGGCGTTCTCCCCGACTACGAACGTCTTGGCCAGTGGATCTTGGGACAAGACCGTTCGAGTATGGAACGTATTTGGGCGGTCCCATGCGGTAGAGCCATTCCAGCTTAGCGCTGATGTTCTGTCTCTGGGTTTCCGTCCTGATGGGCAAGAGCTTGTGGTTTCGACGCTCGATGGACAGCTCACCTTCTTCTCCACCAACATCTCCCAACAGACGAACGTCATCGAAGGAAGGAAGGACATTGCTGGCGGGCGCAAAGCCGATGACCGAGTAGCTGCTATCAACAATGCGTCGGGGAAGGCCTTCACCAGTGTGGCGTACAGTGCGGATGGCTTGTGTGTTCTTGCAGGCGGGAACAGCAAATACGTGGTTCTCTATGATGCCCGCGAAGGCGTCCTTATTCGACGATGGCAGATCTCCGACAATCTCTCACTCGATGGGACCGAGGAATTCCTGGACAGCAGACGCGTGACGGAAGCAGGGAATCTAGACCTGATCGATGATAGAGGCGATGAGAGCGATCTTGCGGATCGAATGGATGTGAGTCTGCCTGGGGCCCAGAGAGGCGACATGTCAAAACGGCGGTACAAGCAGGAGGCACGGACCAAGTGCGTTCGCTTCGCGCCGACGGGTCGCGCGTGGGCGGCCGCATCGACCGAAGGGCTGCTCATCTATTCTGTGGATGACGCGATGACCTTTGATCCCTTCGACCTGACGATGGAGTTGACGCCGCAATCCGTGTTGGCGACGTTACAGGAGCGCTCGTACCTAAAAGCGCTCGTGATGGCTTTCCGACTGAACGAAAAGGCTGTCATCCACAGAGTATACGAGGGCGTGCCCTACGATGAAATACGGCTGGTCGCGCGGCAGTTGCCGACGCTATATATCGCCAAACTGCTGAGCGTGGCAGCAGAGCGGCTGGAAAATGGAGTCAGGCTGGAGTGGGGACTGCGTTGGGTCAAGGAGGTGCTTGCCGTGCATGGGCGGTGGATCAGGGAAAGAGGGGTTGAGCTGGCGAGCGTCCTGAGAGAAGTCAAAAGGGCGGTAGGCGAGTTCGAAGACGCGGTTGCGAAGTTGTGAGTGTTGGTTTCGTGTTGGTTTCGTGTTCTCCTTTTGAAGTTGGCTGATTGGGGTCTCCAGGTGTGACGAGAATACGGCGACGCTAGAGTTTTTGATTGACCAATCGAAGGTGAGGGAACAGGCGGACGCGAGGATGGTTGTCGATTGAGGAAACGGAGGGACGCGGGTGCTATGCACCGAGTAGATCTCCAAAAGTATGGTATGTGCTCGGCAAGAATGTAATCCTGAACAACCTATGCGCACGATCTGCAGAGCATTCGATATTCTGCTCACGACACGGGCTCTGGGCACATGACTCCATGTTGTTCTCGATGCGCCGTGTCGGCGACACGAAGTTGCCTCAAAGGTAAGTTGCCGGCGTAGATGCCCGAGCCGCGTGTATGTACGACCAGCGTCTAACAATCGCCTTCCGCATATGGTCTATGGTGCTCCTATGGCATCTGTAGAGCGCAAGGGCCCTCGGCCCATCTTCCTTCCTTGCCCCCGAGTCGCGGCAGGTCGCGGCACTCCCGCGATGGAAGGACCGGGCCCGGCATCTGTCCAGATGAAGATGATCAGACCCGAGCGGACAACTCAAGTAATAAGTAAGTAGAATATCATAGGCTTTCGAATACAACGTCAGCCTTTTTCGGCGCGCGCGACATTGGAACTTCGTCACTTGCGGGGCGCGTTCCTGAGCGTGGGTGTGGGCCGCTGGCGCCGAGCGGCGCTGAGTCGAATATGAGGACGCGTTGTTGATGTGCGTCGCGGTCATGGGTCGGCTCGCGCCATGCACCATGCACTGTTGCCAGTGCGCATCTGTGCGCGGTAGATATCCGACGCTCAATCCCCGCCAGGGCCTGGGTTAAAAAGAGGCCCTGCGCGAGTGCAGACACCGGCTCGTGGGAGTCGCTGAGAATTCTCGAGAACAAAGACGACTTGAACTCGACAGCCGATCGACACCAAGTACTGGGGGCGGCCCGCAAAGACAGAGACAAAAGCACACAGTAGAACAAAAGAAAAGATTAAATTAAACGACACGGACAGGTGGATAGATGCAGGCAGATGAACATATGATGGCGGGGGATATGGGTGTACTGTACGGATGTCGACGTGATGCAGCAGAGACCGAGAGCAGCGTGGAGATGGATGAAGATGAGAATAGTGGTGGAGATGGAGATGGAGATGGAGATGTGTATGTTCATGGGGTGGGATGAGATGGACTAGCAGTAGTAATAGTGACGAATGGGGATAATGATTGTGCGGGGTGACATGGATAGAAATGAGGCAGAAGCGCGACTGGTAGAGAGGCTTAGACAAATGGTAAGCAGCGAGGGAAAGACGAAACCGAACCAAGATGTGGAAGAAAAGGTCGTAAGAGACACCCACTCACTCGAGATACAGAAGTGAAGACAAAAGGACGGAATAAAAGGAAACAGAACCAAGCGACGTGGGAGAAGGAGACCGGGACTGAGCTAGTAGAGGGAGTAGAAGCGAGAGGGACTAGACTAGCTAGCAGATGATATATAACCGGCCAACGACTGACCGGCCAACCGACCGACACGACACACACAACCCCCCATGTGAACCGGACCCGATATGAGGATATGCACCAACTCAAACCCAAACCCAAACCCAAACCCAAACCCAAACTGTCAACCTAGATCTAAACCCAAATCCACGACCGACCGACCAACCAGCCAAATGAGAACGAATGAGAAAGGATCCATTGGAGGCGCAACGGAGTTCACCGCAACCCGACGAGACCGGCTGCACCGAGCCCAAGCGCCGCCCTGCGTCCCAGCGCCCCCGCCCCCGCCGACTGCCCACCGCCACCGTCCGACACGACCTCCGCAAAGCTCGCGCGTCTCTCCCCAGAGCCCCCGATTCCAGTCCACGCGCCCGCACCGGCCCCGCCCGAGCTCGTCGTCGGACGCGACCCCGTCTCTTTCTCCTTCTCCTTCTTCATTGTATGCTGCGCGGGGTCCGAGCCCGTCCGATGGATTTGCACCGGAGGCGGTGGTGGAGGCGACGTGTGCGCCGAGACCGACTGCGCCCTCTGTGCGGCCTCCCCTCCCGCTCCAGCCCCCACCCCCGCACCGCCTTGTCCATTCGCCCACCCGTTCCAAAACACATCATCCCCAAGATCGACCCCCCTCATCCGCTCCAGAACACCATTCACACCTTCCCGGTCACCTTCACCCTCGCGCCACGCGTCGCCGACCGCCCCCTCTCCCGCGCTCCCCGCCGCACTCTTCCCGCCGCTCCCGCTAGCCTCCGACCCGCCGCTCGCACCCGTAACTGCACCCGCACCCGCCCCTTCGCCGTTCCGCATAATCTCGTTCGCGAGCCTGCTCCCGCTCGCCGGCACATAAGAGAAATACGAGTCCTCCCGCGGCACCGGCGGGAAATACCCGTCGCCCTCCCTCGCGCCCTCCTCGCCGCCCTCTCCCTCGCCGCGCGCGGAGCCCCGCCCATGCGCCTGCGCCTGTCCCTGCCCAGGCGCGCCCTGCTCTCCCCGCACGGGCGCGCCCACCGCCGCGTTGATGAACGGGTTCCCGCCCCCGCCGGGGCGGCCCCAGAACGCGCCGGGGCTCATCGTGAGCCCGGGGCTGAACGCCGCGTGCGCGGGCACGAAGCTGAAGCTCGGCATCGACGGCGTGATGGGCGGCAGCCCGTGCGGCGTCATGCTGAGCGCGTGCGCGTGCGCGGCCTGCATCGCGGGCGCGTGGAGCGGCGAGGGGAGTGGCATCGGGAGCAGCGGCACGCGCGAGGGCGAGGGGAGCGCGGGGGAGTGCGGCCCATTGGGCGTGCGTGGGAAGCCGAGGGGGTAGTGCGCGAGTGGGTACGGTGAGCTCGGGGAGAGCGAGTGCGCGGGGGGGAGAGGGAAGCCGTGCACGGGGAGGCGGGAGGGAGATGGGGCCGGGGTGCGCGGGATGCTGCTGCTGCTGCTGCTGCGAATGTGCATGCGGGTGCATCTGATTGTGGGCGTGGTGAGAGCGCGCAAATGGATGGGCGATCGCGTGCCGTGGCGTGGATGGCGCCTGGGGTTGAGTCTGCGGTGCGGGCTGCGACCGCGCCTGATGCAGCTCGAGCGGCGAGCGCGCATGTACGCGCGTTTTCTCTGACACAGGCCGGGTGAGGGTCTGGGTCAGCGGCAACGGCGGCGGCCTGTGAGGGTGATGTTGCCGCAACTCAGACTGCTGAAGCTGTTGACTTTGTTGCTGTTGCCTCTGTTGTTGTTGTTGTTGTTGTTGCTGCTGCTGATGCTGCTGATGGAATGCCGACTGCGCTTGCACCCAGCTATCCTCACCGCTCCCCGTCCTATTCGGTGACACGGGCAACTGCTGCTGCTGCTGCTGATGTAGCTGCGCGTTCGCAGGCGACGACAAGCCATCTCCCGCGCCCTGCCCGTGGTCGAACTGCCCTTTCACTAGGCCCTGCGCGAACGCCTCAAACGCAAGCGGCGAGCCCGGCCCCGGCCCGGGTCCGGACGGCAGCGGCAGCGGCGACGTCGCGGTCGCGGAGGCAGGCGAGGGTGGGCCCCGCGCATACGCCTGTGCGAGGGGCGACGCGAACGAGAGAGGCATGGACATCGGCACGGGCACCGCCAGTCGCTGGGCGTTGAGCCCGAACGACGCGACGGTTGCGGTCGTGGGCTGCGTTGACGGGGAGTACTTGTCGAAGTGCACCTTGAGCGGTCGCCCGTTGTACTCGTACCTAGTATCAGAATGACCGCGACAGTGTAACGATGTACCCAGACAGAGTCAAAGCACGACAAAAACGAGCAACGATAATCAGCTTGCCATCCCGTGAGACTGAATCATGTGAAGGGTCCAATGAGGAACAGCCCGACGCGCGACGCACCCGTTGAACATCTGTACCGCACGCTCAGCGTCCGTGTCCGTCGCGAACACGACGGTGCCGAATCCGCGCGAACGGCCGTCCTGCCCGAGCGCAACGTCGGCACGAAGGATGGTGCCCGCCTGCCTAAAGAGGTCTTTTAAGTCTTGCCATTGGCAGTGGAAGGGAAGCTGTAGACAATGAGCAGGTAAGGCGATCAGCGACAGAAGCAGAGGAGGATGATAGAGGGGAGGACGAAGGCAGCAGGACGCATATACCCATGAAAAGTAAAGAAGAAACGAGAGGAAGTTAAATTAGCGGGGCCTGAATGTGGGGAAGCAACCGGCAATAGGCGAACATATAAAATAAATCATAGAGAAAGAGCAGCTCGAAGGAGCAAAAAGCGAGGCAAAAAAAAAAACAGACCCACATTTCCGACGAACAGATTGCGGCTCACTGCCCCTCCAATTCCTCCCAACGCAAAGCCTCCCATCCCCATACCCATACCTATCACCATACCCGACCCTGTCCCAGGCCTCTCAAGATACGCCGACCCGTAATCCGCACCACCATAGTCCATCCCATAATCGTATTCGTACTCGTACTCCCCCGCCCGCCCGACAGGCGACAGACTCTGCTGCTGCTGCTGAGAAGAGGCCTGCTGAGACTGGGGCTGTGACTGTGACTGTGGCTGAGATGGGGGCTGCGAAGACGTCTGCGGAGGCGGCGGCCCGCCTCCGAACCTAAACGTCGCGCTCGCAGGCGTCTGGTACCCCGAGGACCCCTGCGCGCTCCCAAGGGGCGCGCCATACCCCGGCAAGGCTTCCAGCCACACCAAATCCATTCCCGAACCCGTTCCCGGACCCCATCCCTGCGATCCCGTGCATCGCCCCCGCGACGCCGGCCGCGGCGTTGCTGTTGGCCATGATGCTGCCGAGGCCGGCGTTCGCGAGCGTGGCAGCGGCAGCGGCAGCGGAGCCTGTGAAGCCGGAGCCGGGCGGGTTGTCGAGATCGGGCGGCAGGCGGTCGAGGCGGACCTCGAGCACGCGGGTCTGCCACGAGTAGCCATTGAACATGTCGACGGCGCGTCCTGCATCCTCGGCGGTCGCAAGCAGGACGGTGCCGTACCCGCGGGAGCGCTAGAGACGAACGAGGGGAGAAGTGTTCAATGTTAATTGATGGCGGTGAAAAGAGAGCGGGAAAAAAAGGAAATGTTGGAGCGGGCATGAATGAGAAAGGAAATAGAAGCGGTAGAAATAGAAAGATCAAGGGTTTTAGCAAGAGTTTCGTCACGACGGTGCGGATCAGCGCAGAAAGAATGAAAGAAGCCGAAACAAGATAGACAAGCGTGTTTCGTTATAGACAGTAAATGAACATAGGGCGGTTTGCCCCGAAAAAGCGTCGATATACTTCTGAATTCAAATACAAGATACAAACTATGAGACATAAGACACCAACTCACATTGTCAGGCCCGAGCGACACGTCCGCACGGAGGACAGTCCCGGCTTTGCGGAAGAGGTCCTTCAGGTCTTGCCAGCGGACGCGGTAAGGAAGCTAGTTTGCCGCAAAACAAGAGGAAAGATCATCAGCTTCAAAGAGTTTACGGCAAATTCGTGTCGGTGGAAGAGAGCAGGAATTAAATAGCTGAGGCAGCAAAGGAATAGCAGTGTTTAAAACGCAGCAAGCCACGGCGGACGGAGTAGAGGGGAAAAATCAAACAATGAGGCGGCAAAAGGACACGAAAGGCAGCGCTCATAAGGTTCTCGACATCTGCCTCCGTCAATTAATTCTCTAAAGCGTCAAGAACGAAGGACGCAGTATCACCTACAAGAACACCAGCTACGTGACATCGATGGAGAGGTGGCGCGAGAATGGGCGAAGTGGAAGCCGAGGGGGGAGCGCCACCGGCATCGGAGCAGATTCCGACGCGTGTAAAACACAGAAGCTAACCCAAAATCCGAGCCCCAAACCCACGCGCACGAGATCCACGAAGCGCACGAAGCGAAAGAAGAAGAAGAATAATAAAAAGCGGGGGAGACAAAGGACTCACGTTTCCGACGAAAAGCTGGGTGCGCGTGTCCTTGAGAGGGACGGGGCGGCCGTCGGGGGACGGGCGCGCGGACGTGGCCATCTGTATGACGGCGTCGATCTCGTCGCTTGTCGGCGGATGAAGGTGCGCGTGGCCCTGAGACTGCGGTTGGGAGTGGGGGCTCGGGCTCGGCGGGGACACCGGCGGGCGGGGAGAGGGCCGCGCGGAGGGCACTGCGGAGGGCGGAGCTGTGGGCAGGCCAGAGGCCGAACTCGCCGTGGAGGTGGTGACGGCGGGGTCAGCGGGAGGTGGCGGGCGGTGGAGGAGGAGGGAAGGAGGGGAAAGGACGGCAGGGTAGAGGCTCGACATTGTGGATGAAGGATGACGAGTAGGATGGATTGCTAGTAGGGTGGATTGTAGAGGCGGGCTAGAGTGGGCGGGAGGCGCGCAGCCAGGCTGGCTGACTGTTGTGGGAAATCCGAGGGACAAAGAGGTCCGGGGGGTGTGCGGGGGACGGGAGAGCGTAGAGCGAGAGAGAAGGAGGGAGGGAAGGAGGAGACGGGGGAGGGAGAGGGAGAGGGAGGGGGAGAGGTGTGTGAGGGTGTCGGAGGGAGGGATGCTCCACGGACGACGGGCCAGAAAAAACGGGGTCTGTTCGGAATCTTCGTCTGCTAGCTCAGTCGACCTGGCAGACGTCATCGTCTCACATCCACGCTTATGTCACCCCTTCTCCACCCGTCCCCCTCGTCTATCCACCACCGCGACCGCCCTCCACCCTCACCATCGCAGCCCCGTCCGGGTCGCCCGCAACACCACCGCTCTTCGTTCGGCCAACGGCAGAGTGTCTTCGATTCCGTCCTGTCCGCCGTGTTCCGTTCCGTATCTCCGCCCGCGACACGTCTCAGCATCCCCGCGTCAGGATGCACATTGATCCCATCCCATCGCCCGCGTCATCACCATAACAAGGCATCTTACCAACGGCCCATAAGCGCGCGTCTCCTTTCGCACCGAGTCATCGCACCGCTTCCTTTCCGCTCCACCACCCCACCTGGCCCTCTATCCTCTCACTAAACCTACTAGAGGCCTTCTCGGTCCACGCTCTCCCATTCCCAATGTCAACTCTAAATACGACATGCACATGCACGCGCAAACAGCCCATCCCCATCTCCATCGTGCGCAACGACGACGACACCGCATCTCACGCCCGCGCTTTCGAGACTCGAGCGCCCTGCACCGCTTCCCACATCACCCTATCATTATAAGCTTCCCTCCATACATACACACGAACATCATCGGAGGTTCGAAATTAACCCATCCCATCTCCAGGCTCTGGGCCCCTGGGTCCCATGCGCGCACATGCGCCGAATCATGCTGGCGCAACGGTGCGCACCCAGTGCGGCCGCGACTGGGTAACTTCGTGAACGTCGGCATGCGGCCCTTCTGCCCGAGGCGAGTCACGGCGCTCGCGGGTCACGTCACTCACCCGTTGCGGTGCGATGATAAGTTTCGCACTATTACGAGACTTTGACGCCGTCGCTTGTACTGCAATCGCGCTGTGCGGCCTCTGCTGCAACCGCGGTTGATCAAGACTGGCGAGCGATGGTTTTCGATTTCCTGTCAGGGCCGTCACCATTCCCGTGGAAGCTCGCGCTCCGAGCTAGACTTCCGCCTTGGGTACTGAGCAGGCCTCGCAGCCGCTCACTCACCTTGATTTTCCACGCTCGGTCTGCGCACTGCCTGGTATCCAACGATCGGGACCATCGGCACACAAATTCTGAACGCCTCATCTCTCAGACTTGATGCATGATGCCCTGCCTTCATCATCCTCCCAGGCCTCTGATGCTACAAGCCGAGCTCACGCTCACGCAGCACGCTTCCGCAAAGCACGTCGATCTGGATCGTTGCGCGCCATCGGTCTTCACGGCAAGCTCCCTGCTTTCGGCGCGCGTGCATGCAGAGACAGATGGAAGGTAACTACCGCACCACCGTGTGGTGCGCCACGCGCGGGAACACTGCGCGCAGCTTGCATACTAGACGTAGGGCTGCCTCTGCGCCGCGCACGGGGGATCCATGGAACTCAGTTGTATATATAACACAACATACGTACGTAGGGAATCCGCCATTGGTTCCGGTCGTGCATCCGTCTCTGCCGCTCGGAAGCGTCGCTAGCCCGCCACAGGGCGCACGGCTTCGATAGCTTTGGCATCGCCTGCGACCCGCGCGGGTTTCGATCTGGTTGAGCAGCAGCCTTGAGCTTCGCCTTGCGCTCTCTTTCGTTCATCGCGTGTCTCGCTTCTGGTGTCTGTGTACGTCGAGCACGACAGGACCGTGGGCTTTGTTAGGCCTGACTGCTTTTTATGCTTAGAGGCGAGCATGCGACGTCTTTCGCGCTGCGCGTGGCTTGCCTATGTGATACTACGCGGACCGTGTTCAGCGTTTAGACGAGGCGAGGTGGCGGCGACGGCGATGTCTTCGTCGGGTGTGCGCAGTCTACGTGCCTTCCACTTGTGTACACTGTTGACCTCGTAGAGTCGCTCGCTGAGGGTCCCGACGGCGTAGCGGCCTTCGGATGGCCGAACCTCGCACTGCATGCCACTTGAATATAATCTCTCGTTGCAGTGAGCCGAAACACCGCTGCTTCTTATCTGGGTGTGACTTGCCGTCGTTGACCGCAGCCTACAAGTCATCTGTACCAGGCCCTGAGAACCAAACTCCGAAACTGAACGCAGATCATGTATTGCATCATCGTACAAAACAAGACAGGGCAGCGAAATGCGCCCGAAAATTCCCACCCCACAGTAAAATAAAAAAAGAAACACGATCGTCAAGCCATGTATGGAGGCGCAAAGCGAACGCTGGTCCATACCAGCGGCGCCTGCACCAGCACTCCTACGAAGGCATGGACTGTGGCTGTCCCCCTGCCCGACCTCGTTGAATGAGGTTGCACCCCGCCACCCTGTTCTGTCGTTGGGCTCCGCGCGGGTAGCCGCGCGCTCGTCGCAGTCGGTCTGGCCCGTCCTCGAAAGCGGTCTGCGGCGCGCCGCAGCGCGCGCACCTCCGATCGCTTCTCGTAGGTCCTGTATCTGTCCTGTCAAAAGCCGGGGGGGCGCGTGCGTCGGGATGAACTTGTGAGCGGGTCCGCCGTGCGGGCGGTGGGTGGGTACACATGCTGGTGGCTTCGGGAAGGGGGGCGGATCTGGCCAGTCGAAACCACGGTCCACCGCATGCATTATCCTCTCGCACCTCTAATGAGCGCCCTTGCCACATGCGATACCCGCCTCATCCGATTTCCCTTTCGGCGCATCCAGCGAGCCTCCTTACACACTCCACCGATGGCTTCGCTTTCGGCCTTGTGGCTTTATGTTCGGCAGGACTCAGTTGGTCGGTTTGGGCGACGAAGGTGGATTCTGTCGCCAGCTCTCAGTCATCGACCAAGCCGCTGAGTCGGGTGCCGTCCCACCACACGCCGGCGTCGAGATACCGTGCCGGTTCTTCGAAAGTCGGTGCCAAGAGGGTAGATGGCCGCGCACGCCCAGCGCGTACACATGCTGTTTGCTCCGGTGTGCGGGTTGTACTCCAGACGGTGAACAGGCGGCCTCCTGCGCTGGAAGGCCCGTCACTTCGCATTGCGACTTGACCACGCCCGTCATTCCCGCCCAGCACGAGCGGTGTTGCCGGTTGAATCTACGACGGAGGCGAGCGAAACGGGATGGGAGCGGGGAGGCGGGCTCGGCCGACAGGGCCTTCAGGGCCGCGGTTCTCAGAAACTCCTTCAACGCCACTCGGGCTCGACGGGCACCTCAACGGCGCCATGACGATACTGCAACGGCAAGATGAAGGACGTCAGTTAGGTGTGCAAGGGAGGGAGGGAGAGGGAAGGGCGCGACGTACAGGCTATGCGCCTTGGATACACATACTGTTGGCTTCGGAGCGTTCGTATTTGGAGCGGGGGGAGGCAGCGCGCTCGAGCGCTGCCGGTAGTAGACGACGCTATCATCGCGTGAGTGAGTTCGAGGAGCGTTTGTGTGTGTGAGTGAGAGCAGATGCAAGTCTGAGAGAGCAGGAGATGTTGGGTCTGTTGAGCTGACGGTGGAGGCCCTTTTATAGGCTCAAGAGGGCCCATGCCACGCTCCAAGCGTCCAATGGTCCAAGCCTCGGAGAGGCCTGGCCATAGGGCCACCGGGCCAATGCGACCACACAAAGCTGAGACAGAGGCCGCGTCACCGAGGTGGGCATATTGTGGCTGGAGCGTCGATTGACCATCGGGTAGACCGTCTGGCTACTTGTTCACGGCACGCAGTTCTAGCCTGCCAAAGCCGACGCGCAATTGACGTCAATCGCGCCGCTTTCGTCGAGGGAGTCGATGGCCATCGCCTCGACAGAATGGGCAAAATGCTTTAAAAATGCATGATGGGCGATGGAGCTCTGCGCACAACACTGGCGTCGACAGTGTCAAATAAGGGTGCGGCGACGGATGGTCAATGCACAGACATTATGGCGGTCGTGGCGAGCGATTACTAGGAACACTTCTGGGGCAATGTGAAATGCGGCATGAAGTTTTCAGGCTCCGCGAGCTCCCGAACAAAGCGACAGCTGAGCCCGTGTTGTGCTTTCACAACCATGGCCGTGGGCATAGCACAAGGCTCAGACCAGACCACTACCAGACCGGACGCCGCAAGAGGTGGTTGTCGTTCCCCGCCATGGTGAGGCTATACGTGACACGTCACGCATGATCACTGCCATGAAGACGGCGTTTCTTCCTTTCGGCTCCGACAATTGACACATCATTCTTTCCAACGACAACACAAACGGCCTCCTTGCTCTACGAGGGCTACTGGACGTCTATCACGGTAGTCTGTAGAGCCTATCAGAAACTGTGGCGAGCTGGTTGAACTCGATTCTCTACTCTCACCCTTCATGTCGTCAAAGGACGTTGACCAACCTTATTCTGATGCCTTTCCGAGAATTTGACCTCGGAAATGGCACTGAGAAAGGATGCATCTGTAAAGGGTATGAATCCGCTGTGACCACCCTAAAGGAGGGGTCCTGAGACCCGCGTCGAGAGGATGCGTACACCGCTTTCACGAAATTGGGTGTTTCATCTGACCTTGTGAATGTCTACACATGATGACAATGATTCGCCTGAATTCACTGCCGAAGTGATTGCGTCCGTGTTCTATGGACGCCGTTCCCTGTTCGTTGCTGAAGTACGCTCACTGCGATGGGCATCGACTCTTCATATCTCATTTGCTACTCGGTTGCACACTTGCAATGGGGCTCAAGAGTTGCGACGCCGACCTCGCCTGTATGCCAGATCGCTGAAGACGAATGATCACACCGTATCCATGTCACAGACTGAATTTGATGCATGATAAAGCTACCATGCACAAGTATAAAGTTCCCCACCCCACGGCAATCACAGCAAATCCCATCGCTTTGTCGCGACCACGAGTGTCTAAAGATTGAAAAAATGGCAAAAAATCAAGCACCCACCCGAATACTCCATCCACGCATGTCCATTATGGACCGCAATCTCCCACTTCTCCATATAGGTACCGCGGCAGGGGGAAAGGATCGAACATCCCCGCGCGCGCGCGTACTCGTTATGCCTACGCAAGGTATCAAATATTCCGAAGAGCCATGGAACAGGATGGGTGTGCATCCGCATGAACCGCAGACTTGAATGTGGGTTTCCCCGTCATGGTATAAAGCGGGATAGTGCTGAGAGAGTCAAATGTAAGAAAAGAAAAGTTATCACATGAATTGAGAAGCGTACAGAGAGGAGCATACGCCTATGGCGAGATGCCACTTCAATATCCTCATTTCCATGTTCGTCTCCAAGCCACTGCTGCCTAAGATGTCAGATGCCCATAGTAGTCGTTCATAGGTTCGCTATGTGGGTGGCTGGAGCGCTGGGCCGCGTCCAGGCGCCCTTGGTGCGCCGGGCTGGGATGGGGTGGGTGGCGAGCTCAGATGCGGGCGCGCGTGTGCCCTGTTCTGGTTCGCAATTTTGAGCCGCATCACGTCCTGGGCAGGAACGAGGACGTGCACTATGTGCATGTCCTCTGGTTCGCGTGTGGCATTGTAGGGTAGCGGCGACGGCGCGGGCGGCAGGAGCGGGTCCAAGACTATCCCGAATTGAGGTTGGCAGTACTCGTACCCGTACTCGCGATCTTTGTCCTCGTCGACCGGGACACTGTATGCGGGTGGCGGGCTTCGTGTGTCGGTGAAAGAGGTGGCATGCCACATAACCACGTCTTGTTCGATGGCAATGCGTTGATACGCAAGTGTCGATGATGAGATATCCTTGCCATATTCAATGTCCATAGGATCGTCTGACCACTGATGCCACACATTGCAGTTAAACCACATGTTAAGCAACATAAATGGAGCATGGTCAGACATACCTGCGACGCGTAGGTTGAGGTCGCTTCGTTTCCAGAATAGTATGAAGTTGACGTCATTGCAAGTGAGACGCAGGGGGTAACTTGGATGCTTAGAGCTGGGGGGTAAGTGTAAGGTGATGGTCAACAGGAAGAATACGGGGCGACGTACGGCTCCGAAGCTATAGTGGCGGACAGTGCGCGGAGGCAGCCTTTCCACGTGACGGTGACGCCTTGCTGCCCTCTTGCGGAGTCAACATATGCTGGCTCTGTTCGAAGAAGCTGGAACGGGACTCGAGCCGGCGTGCCCATAGTCGTGATCCAATGGTTCGTTTAGCTTCTGGTCACTCGGGGGAATGAGGGAAACCCGACATCGTTCCGTAAGTGAGACACGGGGGTTGATCCATATACACAGAGCTGAGCATATGGAATGATGACCAAGGGCCAGACTACGGCGCCGCGGCGGGTCCTCCACCCACTAGAGAGCGTGGGGTGGCTTGTATTGGCGGAGCGCCGGAGCGTCATAGTCTCGGCCATGGATTGTAGATCCGCGATTCTAACATGTCATGATAAAATCAGAATAAGTAATCCATAAGAAAGCGAAAAAAACGCACGCTATCCCCGAGAGCGGTCGCATAGGCTGCCAAGTACCAGCCTCCCCATCAGGCCACGATGCCGCTAGACGTAACAGACGTTGAGTGCCCATACCGTAGCGACAGATCCTATTATGCAGATCGTTAAAAATCATATCGGAAAAAATGATGAGACGCGCACCTGCTGCCAGTGAACTGTCGAACGCAGAACGTGCGCTCTGCGTGGATGCTGCCGTAGCAGCCGATGAGGAATGGATATGCATCGACGCGTATGGCGAGTCGACGCGAGTGTACACATGCTGTTGGCTTCGGGGAGCTGCAGATTTGGGCGTGGGCGAGCGACGCATTGCGCCGCAACAAGAAACCGTCATAGTCAAGAGAGTCTACAAAAATGTGGAAGAGAAGTGGTGATAGAGGTAGAGCTGGAAGGGTTGTTGGTGAGGTCAAGGGAGTGAAAGGCGGGCTATTTATACGAGGAGAGGGTGGCCTATGCGGCGGCAAGCTTTTGTGTGGACAAAGCGCGTGGCTGGTCAAAGAGCTCAAGGTCAAGTGGTCCAACTGTCAATGTGGCGTCGCCACGGCCATATAGAAGCAACAAGCATGAAACCCAGACATGTTCTGGATAGGATGATTCGTCGCATCATTGTGGATGCTTGAATACAAACGGACCACATTTTTTAGCAGAACGTCGACCAATGCTGCTGACGACGTGTCATACTGTGTTGCGTCCCTCGCGTGATGAGAAAAGATCGTCTATGACTCTTGATATTGAGGCCCAAGCGCTCCCAAGCATTGGAGAAGAAGGTTGGTTTTCGGGCCAACCCTGTCCAACCCGGGCCTTTGCGAACCGAGAGACTGGCTCAAGGCGTGACGGGGTCTGCGCGTACGCATGACGCATGACTTTGCGTGTCTTTTTCCAAGCCCTCTTCGATGACTCCCAGTCATGAATCCAAAGTGTCAACCGTTCTATGTACAGGCCTGTACCTCTGTCGTGCCTTCCCGTGCAGCAAAAATATCATGGCCCATTCGACCACTTTCCACTCGACGCTCTATCACGACTCACATGCAGGCTCCGAAATAGTGTTGTTCAAGCTCGACGTCACTAAGTAAGTCTCTTATACGCATCCACATCGCGAATAGCTCAACCGAAATGTATCTGATCGTCCTTCTCGAGGCTTCCACATAGCGCTATTCTATGCTTATGCTCAACAACGCCTTGATCATGCCTTCCTGCCGAGCGTCATCTATCACGGACCCTCCCGATCCCGAGGAGGCTTGGCCAGTAGGTGAGAACGTGAAGGATCTCCGTAGATTGGAGTGCCGTACGAGGGAGAAAGCCGTTGTGAAGATAGAGGAGAACCCAAAGGTCGCACTCGCGAAACCGTGGACCCCTTGTGTGCGCCGCTCTCCTGTCGGACCGACGGTCTTGACCCGCAAAAACGCACGGAGATCCGCACATGCATATCCTATCCCCGACAACGAATCTTCAACTCGGCTGTGGCTCGGCCCCTCCTCCAACCATGAGGACTGTCTCGACTTCGTGTACACAAAAGCAGGCGAGGCCACGGATTCGCCGCTCAAGTTCAGCTGTGGTTGGCGCCCGATCAGCTCTCGTTGTGGGACCAACTCTTCTCGAATGTCTAGTGGCTTTCGCATCGGGGTCAGATGTGCCTTGCAGAGAAGTTCATTCTTCGTTGGTGCATGCATGCAAGTGGAATGTGCGCTTTGCTGTTCCATGCGTGTCTTGCACGATGTCTTTCGACTTTCTTCGACTGAAACTGAAGACGGACCACTGTCGTGCTTTGCTCACCGACGGTGATCTTGATAACCTATCATTACTATAAGACGCAATACTTGTTTCTGAAGTGTCTTTCTGGCGCAGAAGGCGTCGTGACGCATGAATACCAGGTGTAGATCTGCAAATCGAGTGGCATTAGAATTCATAAAAAGCTCAGAATCGTGGTGAAAACTGCATTTAAACGCAACGATCTTAAATACTTCAGCCCAACAGGTATCACCGCGAACGTGAATGGCTCAAAATCTGAACACACACGAAGATATATAATTCATTCATTTGCAAGTACCCCCCACCCGGAAAAAAAAGGAAAAAATGAAGTGCTAATCAATTCCACCTGCTCTACTTCGTCACCACACCGGTCCTAACCGGCTATCCGATAACAGTGCGCTAACAGCGTCGAGTTGTCCTGGTCTGGTCCAAGGCCGATGAGGGTCGGCTAGGTTACTCGCCTTCGGATACGCTGTTCCCCGACCAGATGATGGCAGGTAACAGACGGTGTCGTCTGTGGACGGCGCGCAGGGACAAGTGTCAGGTTAGGCAACAAGGCGCGAGGGCAAGGGAGGAGACGCACTATGTGTAAAGCTCTGGGGATCACGTGTGTCCCCGCAGAGTACACATGCTGTTGGCTTCGGTGCAGGGTATACTTTGGGTGCTCAGAGGCACGCCAGTGCGCGGCAGCATAGAGGAGTCGAGCATGAGGAGTTTTGGTTCAATGCGAGGGCGTGATCGTGGTTGAGTGCGTGGAATGGAAGAGCGTAAGTGGAGAGAGGCCGCCTTTTATACGTGCAGGAACAAAGGGTCCAAGTGGTCGCCTGGGTGTGGCAGCTGGGCACCACAGGTTTCAAGCTTTGTCCCTCAAGCCAAGAAAGCCGTGTCATGCCACGCAGCAAGGCTTCCACCCCGCGTAAGTGAACAAAAAGTGGGCCATAGCGGTGGTGAGACGTTATCACAAAGCAGATCCTAGAGATGTATTTAGTCGAGCGCTCCAAGCCATTGATGGTTGAGTAAGATAGACGGTTTTCTTGTCGAAGATATCAGATAGCTCGGTACAGTTCCGATCCACTTCGCAACTCGACGTCGAAGGACTTCAAAGGTGAAATACTGGTGGAATGCGATGAAGATGAGAGAGCCCGTCGAAGTCGAGTCCGGCCGGCTGGCACGGGCCGAGCCGAGGGAAATTCTTCCTGAACCGAACAATGCGGCAGTGGCGGTCGAGCAGTCTCTTCACCTGCCCAGCACAGCTGCGAGGGCCATCGATCAAGACTCGGCCGAACACGACGATCTCCAATCCTGACAGATCTTGTGCGCCGCCGCGTCTGTGCACTTGGATCTCTGCCTTCCGTTTCTGCTCTGGACTGTTCCAACATGACGCATCCTCTCTGTCAACTTGTCATTTGCCGCATCACCCATCCTCTCGATGCGGCATGGGCGAGATCGCGTGCTTCTACTCAATCTCTGCCAGCAGCTAGCGCACCGGCACTGGCGGTGGACGCCATGCAGGCGTCACGCACCGACATCCCTTCATGGCTCGAAATGTACTGCAAGCGCGGCTGAAAGCTGGTACATCCGAGGCAGAGTGACTGGCAATGAAGCTGCACCGTCGATGTTCTTGAAGCTTGATGGGTCGGAGGTCGATCGAGGGTCGGGTGACTGATGGGCAGCTCCAGTCGAACACCCTGCATGCTACGAGCGGAGGATTGAGTTCCTGCTCGGCTATCGGAAGTCCCTTTGTTCGGGTCATTGGACTGTGGGTAAGATCGAGCTTGTGGTGCGATGGGTTCCGCTGCTGTGAAATGTGAAGGCTCTTTGCCATCACCAGCTGTTGTGATATGTTCTCGAGGACTGGGATAGGCTAGTGAGTTTCTTGTCTGTTCTATGCGGGATTTACGTTGTACTGAGCCTCGAGACTTAAGGCTGTGAACATTCCGTGAAAATTGTTGTTGTTAAAGGCCGAAAAGGCCGAGAAGCAGCGGCCCTGACTGCGTTACGGAGCATCGTGGTGCGCAGAAGCCCCGGTGATCACACTTCTGTAGCTGATCTGCCGAACGATGAGAGGGCGAGAGCTTACTGAGTCCATACTGAGCTCGTGAGCTTGCGGCAGGTGTTTCAGGGACCTTTCTGTCTAGACTTGTCTGTGCCAGAGATCCGGCCGCGATCTGGCGTCCGGACGGGCATGCATCCTCCGCCACTACGATTCTGGTTTGGAATCTTTCTGGTGCGGGTGCTGCTCGTTTGCGGGCCAGGACCACGGTCTGTGGCATGGAAGGCGTCCCCGTCTGATTTGGGCGCGAAGAGCCTGGCCGCACAAGCGATCCACGCCGTTCCCGGTACCGTCGAACCGCGCCCGCTCACTTTCAACCTCATAACATGTGTATTTAACTCTTCCCGCCACAGCATGTTGATTCGCGATTGGCTTCCCCTGCACTCATATTAAACTTCCTTTCCTTCGCTCTTGCTTAGCCCACCGCCTGTTCTCTTTTTATATACCGCACACCGCCCTTCTCTTTTTATACCGCCTGCCGCTAAACCTCTCCCTTCTGCGGTCCACATGATGCTTCTGAACAGCCTTCTCGCCTCAACCGCCGTCGAGCGCGACGCCCACGCGTGGTCGTCGGAGATGCCATCGACCGTCTACCCATCTCACTGCGCCTCTCCCACCTCAACCTGGGCTTCTTGTCCTACTCTTCTATCCGCTAGCTCGGCTGCGCCCTCCCCGTTGTCTCACACCTCCGACACCGACACCCCCGTCTCAGATAATCCCTCTGATCTGATAAGCTTGCATTCAAACACCACATCCACGTCGTCTCCTTCCCCGCCCGTTTCTCGTTCTTCTCATAAATCGAAGCATGGGCTTCTCAACTCAACAAAGAGCTACGCGACCCGTGCGGCTAAGCACGCCTCTGCGGCTCGACTTGATTCCAAGCTCACACTTGGACTGGCGGGTAGGGAGCAACAAAGACCAGATCCTAACGCATATAGCGACAATGCGAACGAGTACGAGGTCCAGCGGGTCGCATATGCGGCAGGCGTGCCCCGCGAAATGCTCAGCGTCTTCCGCGCGGACCCGTTTGAAACAAAGCTCTGTGTTTTCGGCCCCGATGCGGTGTTTGAAACTGTAGATGACCAGGTAAGAAATATTTCACCGCCGTTGGTAAGTGCATATATGCGCTCCAGTACTGATGGCAGCGTCCCCCTTCAGTCTACAGGCGACGAGGTCGTTCCCTTACGCAGGAAACGTGTCCGCTCGTCCCCCCGCGCTAGCACTCAAGCTCAACGCAAGCGCCGTGCCGTTCAGGTATACCAGCAACAGCTTTTGAGCTCGGCATTTCTCTCGACGCAGCCGATGGTGCACTTCCAGCACGAGCTCAAGCTAGACTTGGATGACGTGCCGGGGCTGTTCCCATTCACTTCTGAGAACAAGGTGTGCCCAGCCCGAGCAGAGCAAAAGGACAAGCAATGTGAAGATGACAACGCTGGTAGACGCAATCGGCGCAGCCAGGAGAATAGACGGGCTCCGCCACCGCTATTCACGCCCGTCCATCAGTTCCTGCGACACACGCCCAAATCTCAGGACGATCACGTGGTACAGGCTACTGGTCACTCACAGGAGATACTCCCACCGACTGATGTAGATCATCAATATAATTCCTCACAGATTCCTGTCGCACACTCCGAGGACCACGTATTTTCCGCACAAACCCTATATGCGCCACCATTTAATCTTTCCGAACTTCCGTATCTCCCGCCTTCGAGGTTCGGCTCACCGCTGAGCGCTTGGACGCAGACTGCACCATCTTCTCCGTTGTCGATTGCTCGCTTACAGAATAACAGCTTCAGCAGTATTAGCAGCATGGATAGTGCCCCTTGTCCTACTCCGCTCGGCGTGTCCTACAATCCGAGCGTTGTCGAGAACATTGCTCAACCGTTCTATGCGCCGATGTTCGCTTCCGAGCTGGGGCAAGATTATCTGTGCTCTGGCATCCATGGGTGTCACTTCGGTGGATCGGTAGATAACTTCGCTGCCCCGTATTTGCTGCATCAAGGCGGTGACTCGGCGCCAACCTACGAGCCTGCGATATATGCACCTACCCCCCGACCCGCACTTACTAGCTTCATCGCGCATTATATCGCAATGCAGGTCCCTGACATCGATGCCTCCCATGTTCCTGGCTTCAGCAACGTACCCATTCCCACAGGGTTTGTTGAAGTTTCCGGCCCCTCTGGCCATTCGCCCTCTGCCTGCACGCGCCCAAGAGAGCCAGAATCTATCCCAAAGCTCGAGCCGCAAACTCCAGGTCCAATCGGATCCCCGTCGGGAGAGCCACTTTATCCGTGCTCTTTGTGTCCTCGCAAATTTCGCCAGGCCCAGGGCCTCGCGCTACACATACAGTCTCATGGGCAGCACGGAGAAACGGGAGAGCGAAGGGAGGAGATGGAAAAGAGTGTGGACTCGGCCAATCAGTTGAGAGGGACGGAGATGAGGGATGTGGAACGGAGGATGCCATCTTTTGGGCTTGAGGACGTGAGTGGATGGACTATGAATGCTGGTCGCAGTACGGAAGTTGAAGAACGTCTCCAGGGGGACTGGAGAGCTCACAGTCAAGGGGGCTCGGATCGAAAGCCACTTGTACCGATGTCGAACATGCGGACAGGCTTGGAGCAAGATCCGCATGCCACGCGACAAGTCGATGAGCTCAGGTTCGGGCTCGGCGTTGAATCGCATGAGGGCGGATCGGGGCTTAATTATGCGCGATTCGAAGGAGCTGCGGATCGGCGGCTTGAAGAGCGGTCTGTGGGATATGCGGGACCATTGTCGCACTCGCTCTATCATGATCCGGCTCATCATGGCTATCATGCACCGAACGGTCACGGTGCTGGGAACGGATATTATGGACAGTCTGCACAGGCAGTGAGCATCCTTTCTTCTTCTCGCGCATCCCCCCCTTTTTCTGCTCCGCTGAAAGACATTTTGTCATCCTGCTGCAGCAGAACATACCCGCTCATGTCGAAGGCTTCTTCGACGCTCAGTCTCAGGCATCCGCCCTCTTTCCCACTACGGAGCCGGTCATGGATTGCGTTAACGGAGAGCCCACAAGGTTGCCTGGGTGTTCTCTTTTCCTTGCGCCCCTGGAAGCATTGGGAGGACTCGAGACATTGCCGTTTGTGCAGAGCCCCGGCTGGATGCAAATGATGACCATGTGAGCAGGGACTATGCTCGGGGGGCGCAGGCTGGTCTTTCGCTTCTTTTGATTCTCGTTTTTTTTTCGGGCGCCGACAGATCACCAGCGAGCGACGTGTAATGATTTCCGGTTTTTTTTGTGTAATATGACATCTTAGGAGCTCATTAGAACGGTCGTCGATGGGACGACAGATCCATCCGTAGTAATCGGCATCATAACACCAGGCATCTATCGCATACATGACTCGAGTTCCGCCCTTTTCCTGTCTTTTTATTTTCTTTTGTAGGCGCTTTTAGTTGTGTATTTGTATATCATTCAATTTGTCGGTATGTCATACGGTTGTCCATAGCATCGTCCCTGCACAAGTCTTCCGACAGAGCAAACGGCTGCATCACGATCAAGATACAACAAATTCCCGTTGTCGGGTTTTTCAATTACTTTTCAACTAAGCCAAGTTCTCGACCTGGCATCAACAAAGTCGAGCCGGTGTAGGCTCGTGGTTGGAGGAGACGGGATCGAGGAGTCGCTGTCGGGACGGCGCGGGTGTGGATGCTCAGATCCCTGGGGCGTGGGTTTCGCCGCTCGAGAGCCACGTCGACGACGACGACGACGAGGGAGCGCGCCGCGCCGCGACGCGACTCGGAGTTTGAAAACAGTCGCGCTCGCTCAATAGTGCCGTCCTGGCCACGCAAATAACTTACGAGACACGGAAAGGAAGACCAGGAGGAGAACATCTTAGCTTGCACGCGAAGTGAATATGACTAGATACATCGTGACGATCCAGCAAGCAAGCAGGCCGGCCGGGAGGTAGAAGTCCTCACTAGGACAGTACTAGTGCACCAGCCCCGCACGGCAGGGCAGCAAGCCTTCACCGACTCGCAACGGACGACAAGAAGCAGACGCGGCGGCAAACATGGTGCATATACGTATGTTATAGAGAGACGGCTAGATACTGGAGTTCAACTCGACGAGACGAGGCGAGACGAAGGAGGGAGTGGGGGTGCTGGAGGCGGAGTACGTACGGGCCATTCGTAGCTACTATTGCTACTACTACGACGAGGAGGACGACGAGGCGGTGGCAGCGGGCAGGTTCGCGCCGGTGCTGCTCTTGCGCGTGCGCACGACCTTGTTCCGCAGCGCGCGCTCCTTCAGCTCGTTCTCCCTGCGCTCGAGCTCGTCGCGGTCAATTTCCCGTCCCTGCGCGTCCACGCCCACACGGAAGCACACGAGATGAACGCGAATGCAAAAAACAAACAAACGGACAGATAGAGAAACAGAAGAGAAACAGAGGCGCGATCAGCTCACACGCGCCCGAGGACACAGGTCAAGTGGAGCGCGACGCACGCACCTCGTCCCGCCCCTGGCCCTCGCGCTCGGCCTTCTCGCCCTCGCGCTCCCGCTCCTTTTCGCGCTCGGCCTGCCCCTTGATCCTCAGCTCGCCTTTCGCCGTCGCCGCCGCCGCCACCGTGGCCCCCGAGCCGGAGCCGTTCGCGCCAGGCAGACCAACTTCCGGCATGGCTGTTTTGTCCTTTTCCTTTTCCTTGCCTTTATCCTGATCCCGACCCGCGTCCCCATCCTTTTCCTTTTCCTTTTCCTTTTCTTTGTCCGTTTCTTTTTCTTTTTCCTTGTCGGCGGCGTTGTCTTTCTCCGCCTCCTTTCCCTCGCGCTTCCCACGCTCAGCATCAACAGACCCTTTCCTCGGCCCCCGGCTCCGGCTCTTACTCCTGCTCCCGCTGCGACTCCCGCTCCTGCTCGCGCTGCGCATCCGCACGTCCCTATCCTTCTCCTTCTCGCGATCCTTGCCATCATCCCTATCTTTGTCCCGCGCCCGCTCTCGCTCCCTCTCGCGCTCCCTCTCCAACGCCTTCCTCATCTTCCGCTCTCGCTCCCGCCTTCCCCCGCGCTCCCGCCGGCGCGGCACCGAAGGCGGCAGCGGCGGGAGATGCGGCGGCGGCGAGCGCGAGCGCGACACCGAGCGCCGGCGCCGCCTCCGCGCGGCAGGCGGGCTCGCACTGCGCCCTCCTCCGCCTCGTCGCGCGCGCGGGCTCGGGCTGCGGCCGCCGCGCCGCACGGGGCTCCTGGAGCGGGAGCGGCTGCGACTGCTCCGGCGGCTGCTGCGGCTGCTCGCGGGGCTGAGGCGGCGCCGGCGCGGTGGGGGCTGCGGCTGTCGCGCCCGCGCGCGGCGGCGGGGTGGGGAGAAGGAACGGGAGCGGGAGCGGGCGCGGCGCCGTGGGGGAGGGGAGCGGCGCGAGCCGCGGGCGTAGGGCGAGCGGGAGCGGTCGTGCGCGCGATGGCGGTCGCGGTCGCGGGAACGGGAGCGGTGCATGTGAGGCGGGGTGGAGCGGGAGCGGTCGCGCGAGCGTTTGCGGAGGTGGGGAGGGGGAGAGCGGGTGCGATCGCGGGAGCGGGAGCGTTTGCGGGCGGGGGCGGCGGTGGGCGGCGGGGCGCGGCGGAGGGGCGGGGAGAGAGGGGGAGCGTGCGCGGCGGGGGGGAGGCGAGCGGGAGCGGGAGGAGCGGGTCGGGGAGGGGCTGCGGGTGCGGGAGCGGGAGCGTCGGCGGGTCGGGGTGCGGGAGCGGGAGCGTGAGCGGGGGTGTGGACGCTGTTGGGAGTCGGGTCAGTAAGATCGATCGTAGAGAAATGGCTAGATTTCATGCGTACTCCGCCACGGTTTCCCCAGCCGTTGTCTCTTCCCCTCCCGCCACCGCCACCGCCACCACGATCGTCATCAAAACCGCCGCCTCTTCCTCTCCTGCCGCCGCCCCGACCCCGACCTCGGCCATTCCGACCGTCCCTTTCGCGCTCTCTGATCTCATCGAGGCGCACCCTGCGATCGCGCTCCTCGAGGGCACGTGTGTCGCCCTCGCGAGCACGGCGAAACTCTTCCTTCTTTTCCTCGACAAAGGTCTTTGGTATGCCTGCGGGGGACTCTTGGGCCTCGAGGAGGAGGGCCCAGAGGGCGGACATGAAGGCGGGGGTCGAGGCGGTGAGGAAGCCGGTCAGATTTATTTGCATTTTTTTAGGGTCGGGCGTCTAGAGGCAACGAGGTCGGCTCTGGGAACCAAGAGGCGAAAAACACGTGGAGGAGGGGGAGGGGACGCACCGGCTGGGACTCGTCTTCGAGGAGACCCATTGCGTACTCGACGACGACCTCGTCCTCGAAGCCGACGAGCTCGACGACCTTTTTGGCGACCCACGGGCGGATGACCTCGATGTTGACCTTGCGCATGTCGACCTTGGGTGGCGGGGGAGAGACACGTGAGCGACTGCACAGGGGAGACGGGGACGGGGTGCATCAGTACCTTTTTGTCAAACTCGGGGGGAAACTTGATGGACTTGAGGAGCTTGAGCTCCTTGTCTGAGAACCTGCGGTCCTGGTCTGCAGACGTGCCCTTGAAGAAGCCTGTTGAGATGAACGGGTGGATCAGTGGGGGGGACAGGAGCACGCGGCGTGGGAGGGAGTTCTGACCTGCATCCGCCATGGTTGGTTATCGAGGCCGGGATGTGTTGTGGAGGAGAGAGCGTGGATGGCCTGTTGTGTCGCGGGCGTGGGAACATCGCGTGACGGAGAGCGCCCGTTTATCGCGTGGCCACGACGCCGGGGCGCGAGTCACAGGCTGTGTCACACGCGACCACGCGCTCCCTGACCGCACGTACGTGATCGCCTTCCCGCTCCCGATTTCCAGTATGCCTCCTCCCTTCCCCCCTCCTCTCCCATCCTCCCATGGCCCCCTCCTCCACAGAGCCCCCGCCCCTCCACTATACCCGCTTCAATCCCCTCGCGCAGGCCGCCACCGCCTCCTCCTCCACCCTCTCCGCCGCTCCGTCCCCGACCAGCACCGGCGGCGCGGATGATAAGGCCCCCGGGTTCTCACACAGCTCCCTCGGCCTGTTACTCATCTTCCTCGGCTGCTTCGCCGCGCTCCTCGTCGCCTGCGTCGTCGGGCACCGCATCTACATCCGCCGGCATGGCCTCCAAAACCCCGCCCCGCCGCAGACCTCGCCCGCGCGCCGGCCGCGGCGGGCGAGAGAGCGGCCGCGCATGTGGGACGTGTGGCTGTTGGGCGATCGCCGCTCTGCGAACGGGCGCGCCAGCGGCACAGACGGCGGCGATAGCGCGAGTTGGACAGACATCATGGTGCGCGACCGTCTCCCTCCCTCCTGCTCTGCTCGAATCGCCCCGCCACGAGATCCTGACTCGCGCGGAACCTTTTTTTTTCACGTTTGGCGCCCCCGGCGATTCATTGATCTGAAATCAACGCGCGACCTCGAACTTCTCTTCCTGCACGTCACTTTATTGCCCCTCCGCCCGATCCGGCACCGCCGTATTATAGCCCGTCGCCGCCTACCTCCACACCTCCACCTCGACTCCGCCGGCCGCCTCGCCGTCGCCATCGCGGACGCGGACGCGCCCCCGATCGCGCTCGCCGTCTGTGCCGGTGCGCGCACGGACCCGCGACGCCCCGCCGTCTGTGCCGTATGCCATGGAACACCACATCATGATGTCCCAGGCCTGGTTCCGCGGCGTCTACCCCCTCGAGCCAGAGTACCCGCCCCCCTCCCGCCCCCGCCCACGACCCCAGCCGCAGCCCTCGCTCCGTCCACAGCCCTCGTCCTCGAACGCGCCCCTTCCCAGCCCCCTCCCGAGCCCGCCCCACCCAAGATGCGCGTCGCGGTCCTCATCGCCATGCCCTCGCCGTCCCGCTCCACTCATTTCACCTCCACTCGATCTCATTCCCCTCTCGACGACCGGCGCCCCCCACGCGAAGCCCCGAACCACGCGGACCCACAATCGCACGCTCACCCTGGGGACGCCCTCGATCGGGCCCCGGACCAGAAGCACCCCCAGAAGCGCGCTCGGAGCCAGAAGCAGCGCGACATCGGACCTGGGGCCGTGGACGATACCGGCGCCGGCACCGACACGGACACGGACACCGCCGACGCGTCCGCCAGCGCCTCTAGCTCTGGCTCTGGCTCTGGGTCGGCCGATGCCGGACCGCATCACGGCGTGGAGGAGGAGCGGCGGGGCGCGCGCTCGCTAGGCGCGGACGGCGCGTACGTGTTCGGCGTCGTCGATCTCCCGTGGGAGCCTGGTGGCGTGCCTTGAGTCTGGCGCCCGGCCAACCAGCGAGTTGCTGCCTCTGCCTCTGCCTCTGCCTCTTTTCTCTCCTTCTTCTCTCACACTCACACGCGCCCTCGCAGCCTCGCAGCCTCTCAGCGGACGCACGTGTCAGCGGCATCGCGCGCCCGACGCCTCCGACGCCGCCGCTGCCTTCTCACACGGTTCCCTGCCTACCCGATTCCGTGCCCCCGTCCTCGCCTCCCGCTCGACCCGCTCTCCCGCGCTCCGCGCGTCTATCTTGCATCGCCGCGCCCTGTCTTTCCACACGTCCCGCCACGCGCCCCGTCTTGTCCAATCTTGTCTTGTCCTGCCCCTTCCGCTCGCTCGCTTCGCTCCCCGCAGCGCGTCCTTGGTTCCGTGCCCGAACGCGTCATCTATATTTTTTTTGTTGACCCACAGCCATAGCCGCATGCCGTACTTGTTCGGGAGCGCCTCTGAGCTCGCGTATATACGCATACACTCACGCATACACTCACGCATACGCACGCACGCACGCACGCACGCACGCACGCACGCACGCACGCACGCACGCACATACCACACATGTGCATGTCATTCCTGTGTTCGTGCCGTGCGCGGGGGCGGCACGTTCGCGGTGCTGATTGACTAGCCTGCCTGCCTGCCTGCCTGCCGACTTCCTCACGCCGACTTCCTCACGCCATGCGCCGCGGGTCGCTCCTCGCGCCCTGCTGTCCCCAAAGGCGACTTTCGGGCGACTCGGGGAGAGGGAGGGCGCCCCACCTACAGGCGTCTGCTTTTTAGTGATGGAGACGACGAGGCAGGGCGTGATCGTGATCATGGCGCGCGGGGTCGGCCGGGGTTCTGATGCTTTACTCTTGAAAGTCATGGAGTCGCGGCGGGCGGGATCTGCGCTCTGGGCCTGGGGTTGTGGGGTTATGGAGCTGGGGATGTGGGTTTGTGGGGTGCGGGAGAGCTGGAGGGAGAGCTAGATGGAGAGGGGGAGGCGGGGACAGGCGGAGGATAGACACGAGCTGGCGTTCGATGATCCGGTACGACCGATGCGTCGCATCGCGCGTCGCACCGCGCGCCGCCGTCCGTCCGTCCGTCCGCCCGCCCGTCCGTACCGGCCTAGTGATGGTCGACTCTGCGCGCACGCAGGCACGGTGCAGGTATGCATACATCCGCACACAGACCTCTGAACGATTTTTTTGTTATTTTCTTGATGTTGTTTTTGATGTTGCTATCGCCGTCGCCGTCGCCGTCGTCGTCGCTGATCCTCCCGCGCTCGTGTCACAGGGGGGCAGCAAGGCGCCCGAGCTGCAGCGCGTGGCCGGCTGTGGCTTGTTTGTGTGTACTCTATAATCACCTTCTTTTTGACTTCCCCTCCCCCTCCTCCCCCTCTCCATTCTTGCTTCTTGTTTGCTTTCTTTTTGCATCTCCCCTCCTTGCTCCGATCTGACTCTGACGTGTTTTTTGTGCTGTGTGCTGTGCTGTGTAATGGTGTGTTAAGTTGTGGGTTGTGGGTGTTGTGTTGTGTGTGTGGGATGCCGAAGTGCTCGATTGCATACCTGGCCCGGTCCTGACTCCTGTAGAAGAAGCGCTTACTTACTTACTTACTGTACGGAAACCCGCCGCGCGCTGTGCTGTGCTGCGCTGTGTTGTGCTTTATATAAAGATATATATTCTGGTGTATTGCTCGTTCGTGTGTCTTGCAGTGGATGCGAAAGAGCGGGTGTTCGTTCGACGATCAATCGCGAATCGCCCGCGCGCGGTCGATTCGCTGAGGGATTGAGACCTCGTCCGACGGGGGTGCCGTCGCTGGCGATTGTGAGAGAGCAGGGATAGCGATACCATTCGACGGCGCACACATAATAAATACAGTACAAGCACCCAGCAAAACCTCCCATCCCATCCCATCCCATCCCATCCCATAACGCATACCATACCATACCTACCGGCCCACAGCTCACGCGCCTCACGCCTACAACCCCGCCCCGACGAGCGCGCGCGCCGCCTCCCGCCCGCCCTTGACGCAGTCCCCGACGCTCACGCCGCCCACGCCCGCGCCGACGACGCGCAGGCGGCCGCCCCACGGCGCTTGCTGCAGCGCGGCGCGCAGGTCTGCCATGCGCTCGAGGTGGCCGACGGCGTACGTCGGGATGCAGCGCGCGTGCGTGTGGTGGTGCGCGTGCACCGGGGGCGGGAGCGAGGCGCCGCTGGGGGACGCGGACGCGGACACAGGCGGGGAAGGGGACGGGGAGGGGGTGGCCGAGGGGTGGCCGAGCTGGCGCGCGATGGCGGCGAGGACGGAGGAGAGCGCGAGGCGCGGGGAGGAGGGATGGAAGGCGGAGGGCGGGTACGGCCCGCCGAGCATGGCGGTGAGCTTCACGAAGGGGGGCGCGCCTGCGGTTCCGGCGGCGGGGCCCCCGGTGGGCGCGTCCTGCTCTGCGAGGCTCGCGGTGTCGAAGACGACGCCGAGGAGCCCTGGCTCGGCGGCGTCGGCGGGGTCAATGCCGACGTCGACGTCCAGGCGCTTCTCCGTGCTATCGCCAGAGGAGGCGGCGGCGGCGGAAGGGGTTGTGTACCCGTGCGCGGGGCGCGGGACGAGGTAGCCGAAGCCGGGCGGGTGGAGGGGCGCGGTGAGGCGGGCGGTGGCGAAGACGAGGGTGAAGACGTGCATGGTGGAGGAGGGATTCGCGTGCAGGTGCGGGAGGGGCGCGGAGGGCGGGAGGGCGGGGGCGAGTGCGGGGAGCGGGAGGGCGGAGATGACGTGCGTGGCGGCGAGGGGGACGTCGGTGTCTGCGGTGCGGATCTGCAGCGCGCGTGTTAGCCCCAGGAGCAGAAGCAAGAGTAGGAGAAGGAGCGGGAGCGCACCTCGAGCGTCTGGCCGTCCTCGGTGGGGCGCAGCGAGATGACCTCGGCGCCGTGGCGGAGCTCGACGCGCGGGTTGCTCTCGAGCGCGGCGACGAGGGCGTGCACGAGCTGCTCCAGGCCGTCCTTGAACGAAATCACGGCCGCCTCGTCGACGCGGCGCACGAACGCGGGATCCACACTGAGCTCCCACGCCTCCTCCCGCTCGCGCGCCTCCCTCTCCCGGCGGCGCTCCTTGGCAGTCCACCACGCGCGCCAGCCGAGCTCGCCGAGGAGGACGCTCCCGTTGCCGCGGGCCTCTGCGTCCCACAGGGCGGGGAAGGCTGCGCGTACGCTGAGGACGCGGGAGTCGGCGCCGTACACGCCGTGGCAGAAGGCGCTGCCGAGGACGCGGGCAAAGGCGGGGCCGAAGCGGCGCGTGAGGAAGGCGTCGAGGGACTCGTCGGTGGCGCCTGTGGGGCGGTTCGCGGGGCGGAAGGGCTCGAGGAGGAGGGCGGGGAGGATGATGCGGGAGAGCGGGGAGGTGAGGAGGGACCAGAGGGAGGAGGGGAGGGCGAGGAGGCCCGGGGTGGGCGGGACGTGGAGGAAGCGGGCGCGGGCGGCGGGGGAGGAGCGCGGGGTGGTGATCGTCTGCGATTCGAGGTGGAGGAGGTGGATCTGCGGACGGCGGACGGCGTGAGAGGCGGCGAGCGTGGTGGTGATAGCGGCTCGAGACTCACGAGCTCCAGCACGGACTTGGTGTTCGCGCGGACGGTGCGCGGGCCCGCCTCGAGGAGGATGCTTGCGCTGTTCCCGTCGTCGTCGTGCACGTCGACGCGCTCGCTGCGAACCCAGCCGCCCATGCGAGAGTCTTTTTCGAGGAGGGTGATGCGCACGGTGGGGTCGAGGCGGGCGAGGTGGAAGGCGGCGCTGAGGCCGGTGAGGCCGCCGCCGAGGATGACGACGTGTGGGGTAGAGGCCATGGGCGTAGCGGCTACGGCGGTTGTGTCTTCGTCAGGAGGCGGTGGCTGGCGGTGGGAGAAACGCGGCGGAGCGGGCGCGGCGACGCCGTGCGCTTGGGGTCGGTCGAGGACATGTCTCGGCCTTCGCGGGGTCGGCCTCGCACGCGCAAAAATGGGGGGAAATGCGGGGATGCTGTTCGCGTGCGCGCAGGCTGTCTGCGAGGACGATGCTGGCCGGGAGCGAGGGCGGGACGGAGGAGAGGGGACGGGGGTGCGGAGGACGGCGCGGCGAACCGAACCAGTCCGGAAAGCGAACAAGACGGACACGCTCCACGTAGCACCTAGTTCCTCCCTTTCTCCCCTCCTCTCCCTCCTCTTCCTTTCCTCCTCCTCTGCCTCCTCCCCTTCTCCGCACAACCACCCAAACCACCTACGCAGCACAATGGCACGCGGCAGAAAAATCATCAACGGCGAGTCCGCCGACAAGCCGACCACATCCGCAGAGCCCGCCGAGCCCAAACTCAGCCCGCCACGCGCGTCCCTCCCCGCCCTCGCCATCTCCGCCGCAGCCCAGGACGTCGACCGCGACGAGGTCAAAGTCAACAACTCGAACCTCTCCGAGCTCAAGAATGCGTGCGACGATGCCCTCAAGCGCGTGCGTCCCTTTTGCTTCCACTTCCTTTCTTTCTCTCTCATCCGACGCTCCGTGTCGCGTGCCGTGGCATGCGCTGTCTGTCCCGTCGTGTGTGTGTGCGTGTCGTGGCGAGCAGTTCCTCTCCCGCCCCGACCTCTTCAAGCAGATCCACCTCCACACCGACGTCCGCCTCGCCCTCGGCTGGGCCGGCGTCTTCGTCGCCGCCGGCACCGCCTTCTACGGCTGGAAAGTCGACTTTGAGCAGTCCAAGCCCGTCATGTGGGTCGGCCTCGTCCTGTACGTTCTCCCCCCTCCCTTGTGCCGCGTGCGCGCATGCTCATTGCTTGGGCTCTGTGCCTCTCGCCGTCGCTCGTGTGCAGCTACGTCCTCCTGACGCTCCTCCAAACGCTCTATGCCTATTTCATCGAGGGCGACATCGTCTTCGTCGGCAAACGGAAGACATTCGACAAGCGCGTACGTCTCCTCTCCATCACCCGTCAACTCCCCTCCACCCCCCAACTCCGCTCCGCTCTCTACCCCACCCCATTCGCCGTCCGCCGTCCGCCGCACTCCAGCTGATCGCCCCTTTCCCGCCCGTCCGCAGATCGTCACGGAGCGGATAACCCTCTCCGCGCGCACGCTCCCCTCCACGCCCGAAAAGGCGCCGCACTACGCCCTCTCCGTCGCCTACCTCCGCTCCTCGGGCGCCGGCAAGTCGCTGCTCGCCAAGGGCCGCGCGGACGCCGCGCGCGGGTACGACGCCTTCTTCGACGATGCGGGCGTGCTTGACCAGGTGCGCTTCGAGGGCTGGCTCAGCGAGCTCGTCGGCCGCGTCATGGAGGGCGGCGCGGAGTGATTGCGCCCCGGAGTGACGAGGCTGCGGAAGCGCGAGGAGGGGAGGGGTGCGTGTCTTTGTGCGTCGCTTTTTCTTGGATATTGGCGGGAGAGGGTGCGTTGTCGTTATCGTTGTCGTCGTCGTTGGTGAGCTTTTTGGTTAGTCGCGTTGAGCGTAGTCGGTGCGTCCCGTCCTCGTCCTCGTCCCCGTCCATGACGTGCCCTCCTGACGCGCGCGCTCTCGCCCCCCCTCGGCGTCTCAGTGTCCAAAGTCCGTCGTAGTCCCCGCCCGGTCGCTAGTCCCACCCGTCCCTACCCCTATCCCCGTCCTTATCCCTATCCCTATCCATATCGCTATCCCTCCCCGTTCTATCCGTCCCAGTTGTCGATTTGTGTCCTCCCCCGTGCACGTCGCGGATCGGGGTGGTCCCGCCGCTCGCCCGCCGCCTGCGCGCCGTGTAGCTGTAAGTACATTACATACGTATACCACTAGGCTTGTCGAAATTTTCCATATTTCTTGTCTCCCTTTTCTGTTTTGGTTCTGCGTGTGTATGTGCGTGTGCGTGAGTGCGTCGCGCGCGTTCCTTTAGTGGTTGGTGGTTGGAGCGGGCGCTCGTCTTGGTGAGGCGCGTCACCTGCGGCCGTACGTTGATTTCTTTGCAAGGTCTTCTTGAGGTGGTTCACGAGCGTGTGACGGGATATCGACGTGTGCCATGGGGCATAGACATCTCGCAGCTTTAGTTAAAAGCCGTGGGAATTTCGGCTTTTCGCAGCTTTGAACGTGTCGTTCCCGGCGACGCGATGTGCTCAGGTCCTCAGGAAAGACAGCCACTACATAGTCATACTGGTCAGCACTCGACGTTACTGTGACTAGAGCCGGATCGACGCTGTGGGCTCTCGCTTGAACGTCGCGGATTCTTCTTCTTCACGGCGCTGGTTCTTGAGCTTGGGCTTGGGCTTGGGCCCTGCAGGGCGCGCGTCATCGACACACCTTCGTCATGCCTCTCTCGCTCCCTCCCATACAGGCGTCGGAAGAAAACGGCGGTCAACGGTTCATCCTGCGCAATGCCGACCCGAACAGCGGCGATGATCCTGATCTCGTCGTCACCGCTTTGGAACTGCTACACGAGGGCCGCAGGAAAGAAGTCTACCGAGGCACATTGGCGGAACCCATCGAGGACGCGCCGTACGTCGCGTGCAAGGTGGCGTATGGCCTGAATGCGATGAAGAAGCTCCGGCATGAGGCAGCGCTGTACCAGGGCAGGCTCAAGCCTCTCCAGGACGCCTGGGTGCCCATATGCTACGGATACTTCGTCGGCGACACCGATGAAGGACTCACTGGGTGTCTCGTTCTTGACTACTGCGGCGAGGCTCTCGATACGAGGTTCTCGTGCCTGGGATACAATTCCAGGTATGTTTACTTCTTTCGATTTGTACACTGTTAATTTCACGTCGTTTGAAGGGTCCAAGTCATCAGTGCGTTCGTAGAGATTCACAACGCGGGTGTCTGTCACAACGACGTTTCGGAGAGGAATGTTCTCAACTGTGATGGCATTCCCTTGGCGATCGATTTTGAAGATGCGACGGAAGAGGAGTGTGAGCGCAAGATGGACGTTGTTGTCAACGCTATCGAGCCACATCCGGCCAAGTTTGGGTGCAAAGAACTGTTCGAGCTGGCTGTCGACCTTGGTTTGTGGAAGCCAGGTCAGTCAGTGCAGACGATGATTGAGTAGAAAAGTTTATCGCTGACGAGGTGTGCTAGCCCGCGTGCTCTATGGTGGCAAATATCGATCGACAAGGCTCCTTGATGATCCGCACAAACTTGCTGCGACTGCTCCGGAAGAATGGTCTGAGGGACGAGCGTTTGATGAAGCGTGTAAAGTCATCGCAGAGCATTATAAGATTTATTATCCTTCTCGCTACAAAAAGTGGCTAGCTGAACGAAGTGCGTCCTCTTATCCGCACACTTTGTTTGTAATGCATGCTTCTGACGTTGAGGAAACAAATAGAGGCAGATGAAGGTGGTGGTGCGTCTGAGATTGCGGCAGCTGGGCATCATTCTGTGGAGACGGGCGAGAAATAGTCTGTGAATGAGGGGAGCCGTTGAGTGGCTCGTAGCCGTGCCCTTCCTCGATCCTCCGCCACAGACTCGCGCTCAACGAAGTCCGTCTCCTCTGTCCCGGCCTGGTCCTAAAGGAACTAGTCAGCCTGAATAGAACCCGGCATTTTGAACGCAAGCGCGCGGGCCCCAGTAGGTTGCGTTCATTCGCTCCAGAAGTCGTCGCGTCGTCGCGCGCGTCTGGATGTCGCTGGCACCTTTGGAGTGCATGCCCTTGATCGACTTTGGTGTGGCTATTTTACGGGCTACTTTCATCATCCAATCGTGACTTTTGCTTGCAACAAGCCCGGTGTCCTGACCGACTTGACGTTCTCCTGAATTTCCATCTTATCTGAGGAGACGGATGAATTGGCACGAGCCATCTCGCAGGGTTGCGCCGTAAGAAAGCGTGAGAATCGAGCTTCGAACGGCTTTTTGACGTCACTTCTCCAGCTTGCTTTGTGGCCTCCACAGTGCCGGCCATCAAGCTTGCAGGCGTTGCCTCGCGCTGCAACGCTGCACATCACCATGCCTATCTCGCTCCCTCCCATACAAGCAGTGGAAGAAAATAACAATCAACGGTTCATTCTTCGCAACGACGACCCGAACAGCGGCTCCGACCCCGATCTCGTCATTACTGCGTTAGAGTTGCTACACGAGGGCCACAGAAAAGAGGTATATCGTGGGACATTAGCGGAACCCATCGAGGACGCGCCGTACGTCGTGTGCAAGGTGGCGTATGGCCTAAATGCGATGAAGAAGCTCCGGCATGAGGCAGCGCTGTACCGGGGCAGGCTCAAACCTCTCCAGGACGCCTGGGTGCCCATATGCTACGGGTACTTCGTCGGCGAGACCGATGAAAGGCTCACTGGCTGTCTCGTGCTTGACTACTGCGGTTAGCCTCTCGATATCAGGTTCTCATACCTAGAACACAAGTTCAAGTACGTCTGTTTCCTCCGAGCAGTCCACTATGAACGTCACGTCATCTTGAAGGGTCCAGGTCATCAGCGCGTTCGTGGAGATCCACAATGCAGGCGTCTCGCACAACGATGTCTCGGAGAGGAACGTCCTCAACTGCAATGGCATTCCGCTGGTGATCGACTTTGAGGATGCTACAGAAGAGGAGTGCGAGCGCAAGATGGACGTCGTCGTGAACAACATCAGGCCGCACCCGGCCAAGTTTGGATGTAAAGAACTCTTCGAACTGACCAAAGAACTCGAGTTGTGGAAGCCAGGGCAGTGCGGACAATGGTGCATGCAGAAAGTTATTGGTGACTGTGTTTGTTAGCATTTGTTCTTTATGGTGGCAGGTATCGATCGATAAAGCTCCTCGAGGATCCACACAAGCTCGCTGCGACTGCTCCGGAGGAATGGTGTTCGGTGCGTGCGTTGAGTGAAGCGTATAAGGTTATCGCGAAGCATTATGAGGCGTATTATCCTGCTCGGTACAAAAGATGGCTGGCTGAAAGGAGTGCGTTCTCTGATCCGCGATGCCTTGACTTCTGACATCGAGGGGCTCAAGAAAAGCTGATCCAGGTCAAGAGTGGGTTGCGATTGCAGCGGCCCGGAATCATTAATTCAAGACGAAAGAGAAAGCAACTTCAAGTGAGGGTAATTATCGAGTGGTTCGGTACGTGTCTGGCTCTCCCCTCGAATTCCTGTCCATTGCTCATGCTCAAGACAGCGTATTTTGTCAGCGAAATGCGATATCTTATTTGATTCTGGACTGGTAATTCGGAAGCAAAGCATCGGTTAGCATGGATTGAGCTGGAAGCAAAGAGAAGTATGCACCCTTTTCTCGCATAAGTGTGAAGAGGGTGACTTGATTGAGCCTCAAGGCTCAAATCGTAGTCGGTTCGTCCGATCACCATCTTATTGCCACGTGCCGACCTAACATTCTGTCCTCGTCCCTCTTCCCCTCAATGTCTCAGCGCAAAGCCATTAGGCTGTTGAAATTGCATGCTTCATACTGGCTGCTTGTCATGCCGTGTTGCGCACCTCCGTTGGGTCGCTGCGTCATTAGCTGCGCTGGCGTCGGTGTCGTGATCAACCTCAGCGGGCGATGGCGGTGTTTAGCGGTTTCTTTTTGGTTGAGTGCGCACAGCTGTCGATTCCTTCTATGCCGAGATGTTGACCCCATATTTAGCAGGACACAATGAGGATCCAAGATCTCAGAAGGCACCATGTGCAACATATGACACGCTGGGTTGTGTCATTGCGATGGCAATGGCAATGGCGATGATTGACACCGCCCTCCGTTTTGACGACATTGACCTGACATGAATTGCCAAAGCTCAGGGTGACAGTCTACACCACAGAGATCGTGCGGGCGCACAAGGCTCGGAAACATACTCATCAACATGTACACAGACCTGCCGTTTCACTGGGTCAAAGGTGTGTGTCCTGAATCGTTACTCCTTGGGGCATCATCACCTGTGGGCGCTGAAAAACGTTGACGCCGATTTTCTTCCAAGGAGGCTCGTTCGAGAGTCAGCAGCGCCGCCGATTGCACTATTTTTGCAGAACTATATTCGCTCGTCACGCCTCGCGATGTGGCCAAGTGGCGCGAAGCGGCTTTAGTACTGAGGCAGTAGCAGGTAATTGTAGTCGTAGATATGCCTAGCTAGCGAGCTCAAGGCCACGAGGGTCGCGCGTCCGGCGAAGACTAGGTGGAAATGTTGCTCCGCCTACGCGCGCATCGATGGATCGCAAGGAGCTGCAGGCTTTTGGTAGGCTACGATCATTGAAATGAATTTTCTGTGGGCTTCGCGCACGCGTCGGAGCAGGCAGGCAGTCGGCTGTGCGCACTAATTTTTGACATAGGCTCACGTCGTATAATCGCGTCTTGTTCGTCGGTGTTTTTGTTGGGAATGTTGAGCGTCACTAACGTCGTCGTCTGTCCACACTAGTTTGCGATACCATGCTTTTCCTGCTGGTGGAGCGCATTTGTGCCTGACATCCGGGACTGCCACCCTGCGTACCACACAAGGTGTGTGCACCTGTTAGCAGCGCATCTGTTCGAGACAGACTCCGCTTTCAGCGATCTCATCCCTATCTCAGAAGTCAAAACGACGTGCCAGATATAAATACGACTGCCGAAACTCAAACCACCAAGCCTCATACCGCCCATCCGCCCATCCGCCCATCCCATCTTTCACACTCGCATCGTGTTCGTGTAATGTTGCACCTCAACCTGAACGCGTGAGTCTCTTTAGCTCTAGCCCCGATGGGTAGCCTTGCCCTTGAACCCTTGTTCATTTTCACGTTCCAGTCGTGCACGGTTTACTCACCACGCCCCTCATGCAGAATTTGGATTGAGCGATGCCGGCGCAGGGCATCCCAACTCCCGGCCCCGTTCTGACGCCCGCAGGGCGACCGAGCCGACCCACTCAGGATCCCACGCCAGTGGGGATAAGCTGGAAGCCCATGAGCACCGAGACAAAGTGACGGACTCTGGAACCTAGAACTGGTCATTATGCAAGATCAATATACTGGTAGGGCGCACATATGAATGCAAGCAGATGCGAGCTCGAGTAGGGTCGACAGAATTGGTCAAATTGGTGGCTATAATGTCATGAACTTTTCAATCTCGGTTCTCGTTCCAGTATGGAAGGTGGCCAGTATAGTCTGGTTGATGTGAACTGGCCTCTTCATACGCTTCGAGACTGCCACTGTCTTCTCGGTCCTATCATGTATATTCCACTGCTTCTGACGATGAGACACAGCATTACTTTGGCTGATTTCTTGAGAGCTATCATTCATCTCGCACCAAGGAAGCGGGGAAATGCATTCATCTGCATCATCCATTCCGATCTCGGTTCTTCAATGGTTATACGGAATTTCACGTACTATTACTGCACGTTGGTAGGGTTCCTTTTGCTCACCGACACATACGAAACACTTGTATTCGCCAGATCTCCTATCTGTTACTCTAAAAACAGTTGTTCAGATCCCCACTGAGGTCTGCCATCGTGAGGCAAGGAATACAAAGGTAGCGAGACAATTTCACGTGGCCGGATGGCAGCGGTAAAGGAAGTGCGGGCTACGGAATACATTGCAAATCTCCTTCAGTCAGACTCGACCTCGAGTAGAAAGCGAACTGCAGCATCATAATCAGAAGGACTACAGAGACTGTGAGTCATCGAAGAACATACATCTGGCATATTCCAGGCTCTTTGTGGTCCTTGATTTCCGGGGTCCACCAATCCGAACATTCTTCAGGGTCAGGGAGGGTCACAGGGTATTTAATGATTTTCATCGCCAAAAGCAGCCAGCAGATGACGGCGAATAGAGTGGGTCCGTCCGTACAACCATAGGGACGAGAAAGATACAAAGTATCTTCCACTCGCAGGCCAAATGTGGTCGTAGATAAAGAGGAAAGGATAGAATGGGCGTTGCTATGCATAACGGACTGTGCCCAAATCTACATATAAAATGTAAACACATCCATGCGTGGATGACAAGCGTCAAACTACGCACCTGCATTAAAATCCTATCGGCTTTGGAGTTAATCGCTACTTTTTGGAGTGGCCAGTTGAATTTGATTGCTCGAGGTATACCATCTGGATATTGGTTCTGGACTCGAGATAGTGGATTAACTGAAAGGCCAATAACACCGTGGGTTTTGACCTCAACCGTGGCGACCGTATAGATTGTGTCTTGGTCAATGCCGTGCACTACACCGTCAGGAACGACAGCCCCATAGCCATGACCCGAATGTTTCGCAGAACCAGCAGACACGCTGGGAAATTCCTCGTCATGAATATCACGAATCCCTGAGTGCAGTATCGCATGTACGATCGCCAAGGCTGGGCGAAGTAGAGTCCCCATGACATAGTCCTCACTATCATGCTCGGAATAAATTCTGTGTGGAAGGCCATGTGAAGTGTGCCATGGAAACACTCGAGTGGCAAATTCCCTATGAGTGGGCCCCTCCCAGTTGATGGGAATGCTACGAAGCAGAGAGGCCACAGAATGATAAAGAGGATCGACAAGCTCGCCGATGTAGATGATTTTGGATAGTCTTGACTCAATCCTAAATTCATAGTTCGCAGGTGGGCGGGTAGTTTGAAGCCTCCCAACCTCATATATCGCTGGCGGGTCTGGTAGCTGGGCCCATACAAGATCGAACAGATTTTGGATTCTCTGTTCGTCAGGTCTCGTATACGGATGAAGTGGCCGGCGCAAGGCGATCATCACCTTCCGGGAGGCCTCTGCTGCCGCGGACTTTTCTGCAAGAGGTGACCCATCTGCACTCCCAGGAAGATGAATCTCAGGGTTAGATCCAATTGCAGGTGGCCTGTCATGGACCCGTGATTGGTTAGGGGGCGTTGTGGGAAGAATGAATGGAGCGATAGGAGGCGTGCGGAGTGAAGACAACTTTTCTGTCGTTTCCTTGGCCAAGAGAATATCCTGCTCATCCCCGCTTTGGGTGCTTTGAAGACTCTTTTGGTCTCTCCCTTTGACCATGTTCGGCCAACCTGTTCAATGTAGAGGAGTTGGACGTAGATGGTGGGTCAAAGCAGAGGGGATGCAATTGCAGAATCTGCAGATTGTTCCACGAAGATGGCAGCATGCATCCCATGAGGATCCCCTACAGATGATCGTCGATTGATGGATATGAGGGACATCGGGCGTTCGGACAGAACACACGCAGAGGAGCACGTCTGAGCTATAGTGTAAGCTACAGCGAAAGAGAGAGAAGGCAAGGAGAAATGTGGTATATTTAGGCAGCAGGGGCTTGAGTTTACTCTTTCAACGGCGGCAGCGTTGGCCCTTCAATTGAACCTCTTAAGATCTTACAGCCTAGCCTCTATTAGGCTCGGACACAGCCGACTTCTAATTTCGCTGCTTTGTAAGCTCCTCCAAGGCCGACGGAGTCTACGTCGGAGCAGAGGAGTTGGACATTATCGGCTGTGTCCGAGCATATACCTCGGCGCTCTCGGACACTTTCGCCTCCATAACGAATACCTATCTGTGGCCCACCAACAACTTTGTCGCCGAGTCCTTTTCCTTCACAACGTAGTCTGTTTGAATTGGTAACCTTATAGCACACGCCCATCATGCCTGTCACAATTCCACCCATACAGGCAGAAAATGGCGATCAACGGTTCATCCTTCGTAACGACAATCCGAACTCGGGCGATGATCCTGATCTGGTCATCACCAAGCTGGAATTGTTACATGAGGGCCGCAGGAAAGAGGTCTATCGTGGTACATTATCCAAACCTATCGAGGACGCGCCGTATGTCGCGTGCAAGGTGGCGTATGGCCTGAATGCGATGAAGAAGCTCCGGCATGAGGCAGCGCTGTACCAGGGCAGGCTTAAGCCTCTCCAGGACGCCTGGGTGCCCATATGCTACGGATACTTCGTCGGCGACACCGATGAAGGGCTCACTGGCTGTCTCATTCTTGACTACTGCGGCGAGCCCGTCAATACGAGGTTCTCGTGCCTGGGATACAATTTCAGGTATGTTTACTTCTTTCGATTTGTACACTGTTAATTTCACGTCGTTTGAAGGGTCCAAGTCATCAGTGCGTTCGTAGAGATTCACAATGCGGGTGTCTGTCACAACGACGTTTCGGAGAGGAATGTTCTCAACTGTGATGGCATTCCCTTGGTGATCGATTTTGAAGATGCGACGGAAGAGGAGTGTGGGCGCAAGGTGGATGTTGTTGTCAACACTATCGAGCCACATCCGGCCAAGTTTGGGTGCAAAGAACTGTTCGACTTGACTGTCGACCTTGGTTTGTGGAAGCCAGGTCAGTGCAGACGATGATTGAGTAGAAAAGTTTATCGCTGACGAGGTGTGCTAGCCCTTGTGCTCTATGGTGGCGAATATCAATCGACAAGGCTCCTTGATGATCCGCACAAACTTGCTGCGACTGCTCCGGAAGAATGGTCTGAGGGACGAGCGTTTGATGAAGCGTGTAAAGTCATCGCAGAGCATTATAAGATCTATTATCCTTCTCGCTACAAAAAGTGGCTAGCTGAAAGAAGTGCGTCCTCTCGTCCGCATGCTTTGTTTGAAATGCACGCTGCTGACGGCGAGGAAACCAGAAGAGGCAGATGAAGGCGGTGGTGTATCTGAGGTTGCGGCAGTCGGGCACTCTGAAACAGGCAAGAAATCAATGTCGAGTGAGGGGAGCCGTTGAGTGGCTAGTCGTATCTGTAGTTCGTCCTCTTCCTTGATCTTTGTGGCAGTTTCTCCTCTGTCAATGGGTCGTCCGCAAAGACAGCTCTCAGCTCCCAGTCCCATCCTGGTCCCAACCATGTAAGCAAGGAATCAATTAATCTGAATAGAACCTGGCATTTTGAACACAAGTGCGCGGGCCCCGGTGAGTTGTGCTCACCCCAATAGTTGTCGGAACGTCGCACGCGTCCGTCGGGTCGCTGGCACCTTGAGAGTGCGCGCTCTTGCTTGAATTTGGTAGTCGGTCATCGGTGTGCAGAAGTCTCGTCAGGAACTTGTTGGCAGTTGGTGACTTTTTGGCCTACTTTTACTTTTCCGATGGACATATGACAAGAGCTTCAGTCTTTCTTTTTGACCTACCCTAAGCTTTTCCGGTTGACCAGTTGACCAGTTGAATTTCCGTTTTGTGTGCTGAGACCAGTGACTTGGCATAATTTCCCGCAGGGTTGCGCACGTTTAGTGCAGGATGCCGTGAGATTTGAGCGCCTTGAGCTTTGAACGGCTTTGTGACGTAACATCTCCAGCTCGCTTCTTAGCCTCCACACTGCTGGCCATCAAGCTTGCAGGCGTTGCCTCGCGCTGCAACGCTGCACCTCACCATGCCTATCTCGCTCCCTCACATACAGGCATTAGAAGAAAATAGCAATCAACGGTTCATTCTTCGCAGCGACGACCCAAACAGCGGCTCCGACCCCGATCTCGTCATTACTGCGTTAGAGTTGCTACACGAGGGCCACAGAAAAGAGGTATATCGTGGGACATTAGCGGAACCCATCGAGGACGCGCCGTACGTCGTGTGCAAGGTGGCGTATGGCCTAAATGCGATGAAGAAGCTCCGGCATGAGGCAGCGCTGTACCGGGGCAGGCTCAAACCTCTCCAGGACGCCTGGGTGCCCATATGCTACGGGTACTTCGTCGGCGAGACCGATGAAAGGCTCACTGGCTGTCTCGTGCTTGACTACTGCGGTGAGCCTCTCGATATCAGGTTCTCATACCTAGAACACAAGTTCAAGTACGTCTGTTTCCTCCGAGCAGTCCACTATGAACGTCACGTCATCTTGAAGGGTCCAGGTCATCAGCGCGTTCGTGGAGATCCACAATGCAGGCGTCTCGCACAACGATGTCTCGGAGAGGAACGTCCTCAACTGCAATGGCATTCCGCTGGTGATCGACTTTGAGGATGCTACAGAAGAGGAGTGCGAGCGCAAGATGGACGTCGTCGTGAACAACATCAGGCCGCACCCGGCCAAGTTTGGATGTAAAGAACTCTTCGAACTGACCAAAGAACTCGAGTTGTGGAAGCCAGGGCAGTGCGGACAATGGTGCATGCAGAAAGTTATTGGTGACTGTGTTTGTTAGCATTTGTTCTTTATGGTGGCAGGTATCGATCGATAAAGCTCCTCGAGGATCCACACAAGCTCGCTGCGACTGCTCCGGAGGAATGGTGTTCGGTGCGTGCGTTGAGTGAAGCGTATAAGGTTATCGCGAAGCATTATGAGGAGTATTATCCTGCTCGCTACAAGAAGTGGTTGGCTGAAAGGAGTGCGTTCTCTAGTCCACGATACCTTGGCTTCTGACATCGAGGGACTAAAGAAAAATCGATGCAGGCCAAGAATGGTCTGCAATTGCAGCAGACTGGAATCATTCTATCGAGACAGACAACATGGCAACTTCAAGTGAGGAGAACTGTTGAGTGGTTCCTCTTTGTAGTACGTGCCTTTTCCGGATTCTCTGCCAAAGACTCGCACTCAGAGATGTCGTCTCTTCAGTCCTGGCCTGGTCCTAAGCATGTAAGCAGGATATCAGTTAGCCTGAATAGAAGCCAACATCTTGAATGCATGAAGAGGACGCATGCCGTTTGGTTCTTGGACAAATGTGCAGGCCCGGTGGGTTGTGTCTAATCGAATGATTGCACACGTCCATGGGGTCGCTAGCCTCTTCGAAGTGCGGGCCCTTGCTTGACCTCGTAGTTGGTGATTTTGTTTTGATTTAGTACTTCCAGGTCAACGGATGACCCGGCGGCATATCCCGCATGATGCCGTGCACGTGGAAATTCAACAAGTTTTGACGTAATCTCTCCACGCTTCCTCCATAGCGCCGACTATTCAACTGCAGGACTCGCCTCACTTCGCATCACCGTGCCTTGTCATGCCAGTATCGCTTCCCCCCATACAGGCATTGGAAGAAAATACCAACCAACGGTTCACCCTTCGCAACGACAACCCGAACAGCGGTGATGATCCTGATCTCGTCATTACTGCGTTGGTCCGTTGGAGTTGCTACACGAGGGCCGCAGGAAAGAGGTTTATTGTGGGACATTAGCGGAACCCATCGAGGATGCGCCGTATGTCGCATGCAAGGTGGCGTATGGCCAGAATGCAATGAAGAAACTCAGACACGAGGCAGCGCTATACCAAGGCAGGCTCAAGCCTCTCCAGGACGCCTGGGTGCCCATATGCTACGGGTACTTCGTCGGCGAGACCGATGAAAGGCTCACTGGCTGTCTCGTTCTTGACTACTGTGGCGAGTCTGTCAATACTAGGTTCCCGTGCCTAGAACATGATTCCAAGTAAATTTATTTCCTTTCCGGCTGTACACCTTCGACCTCACGTCGTATAAAGGGTCCAGGTCATCAGTGCTTTCGTGGAAATCCACAATTCCGGCGTCTCCCACAATGTTTCGGAGAGGAATGTCCTCGACCGCAACGACATTCCCTTGGTGATCGATTTTGAAGATGCCACAGAAGAGGAGTGCGAGCGCAAGATGGACATTGTCGTGAACAATATCCGGCCGCATCCCCACAAGTTTGGATGTAGAAAACTCTTCGAGTTGACCAACGAACTCGAGTTATGGAAGCCAGGTCAGTGGAGACGACATTGAGTAAAGAACTTTGTTGTTGACTTGATGTGTTAGCATTCGTGCTCTATGGTTGCGGGTATCGATCAATAAGGCTTCTCGAGGATCCGCACAAACTTGCTGCGACTGCTCCGGAAGAATGGTCTTCGGCGCGTGCGTTGAGTGAAGCGTTCGAGGTTATCGCAGAGCACTACAAGAGATATTATCCTGCTCGGTACAAGAGATGGCTGGCTGAAAGGAGTGCGTTCTCCGATTCGCGATGCCTTGGCTTCTGACATCGAGGGGCTCAAGAAAAGTTGATACAGGTCAAGAGTGGGTTGCAATTGCAGCAGCCGGGAATCATTCTGTCGAGAAAGATGAGAAAGCAACTCCAAGTGAGGGGAATCATTGAGTGGTTCGGTACGTGCTAGGTTCTCTCCTCGAATTTCTTCGACTGCTCATGTTAAGACAGCATATTTTGTCACCGAAATGCGACATTTTCTTTGGTCCTGGCCAAGTGATTCGAAAGCAAAGGATTAGTTAGCATGAATTGAGCTGGCATCTGGAAACAAGGAGAAGCATGCCACTCTCTCAGATAAGATTGAGGAGGGTGATTTGATTGGGCCTCAATTGTAGTTGGTTCGTCCCATCACCATCTTATCGCCACGCGCCAACCTAGCATTGTGTCCTCGTCCCTCTTCCCCTCAATGTCTCAGCGCAAAGTCCATCATGGTTCCTTCGCCCACTTTGTTAGTTCCATCCCGTCCTGTCATATGTGTAGCTGTATGTGCCACACACATATCACTAGGCTGTTGGAATTACATATTTCATACTGGCTGCTTGTCATGCCGCGTCGCGCGCCTCCGTTGGGTCGCTGCGTCGTTAGCTGCGCTAGCGTCGGAGTGCCTCCGTGATCAACCTCGGCAGTCGGTGGCCGGTGGTTTTTATGGCAGTTTTCTTTTTTGGTTGAGTGCACACAGCTGTCGACTCTTTCTGTGCCGAGATGTTGACGAGTGACCCATATTCAGCAGGACACAATGAGGATTCAGGATCTCAGAAGGCACCATCTGCAACATACGACACCCTGGATGTGTCATTGCGATGATACCAATTGACACCGCCCTCCGTTATGACCATATTGACCTGACGTGAATTGCCAAAGCTCAGGGTGACAGTCTACACCACGGAAATCGTGCGGGCGCACAAGGCTCGGAAGTATGCTCATCAACATGTACACAGACCTGCTATTTCACTGTACCAAAGGTGTGTGTCCTGAATCATTACTCCTTGGGGCATCATTACCCGTGGGCGCTGACGGACGTTGACGCCGACTTTCTTTCAAGGAGGCTCGTTCAGAGTCAGCAGCGCCGCCGATCGCACTATTTTTGCAGAACTATATTCGCTTGTCATGCCTCGCGATGTGGCTAAGTGGCGCGAAGCGGCTTTACTGAGGTAGTAGCAGGTGGGTGTAGTTGTAGGAAGGCCTAGCTGGCCGGCTCAAGGCCACGAGGGTCGTGCGTCCGGCAGCATGGCACGATGTACGGCGAAGACTAGGAGGAAAGATCGCTCCGGTCACCCGCGCGTCGATGGGTGGCAAGGAGATGCAGGCTCTTGGTGGGGCTACGATCGTCGAGATGAATTCTCCGTGGGCCTTGCGCGGGCGTCGGAACGGGCAGGCAGGCGGCTGTGCACACTAATATGTTACACAGGCCCGCATCGTGCAATCGCGTCTCATTCGTCCAGGTTTTGGCTCAAAGTGTTGAGTATCACTAACATAGCCGTTTGTCCACCCCGATCTGCGATCTCGTGCTTTTCCTACTGGTGGGGTGCTCATGTGCCTGGCATACGAAGGTCATTATACGTACCATTCAAGGTGCGTGCGCTTGTATGCGACGCATCTGTTCAAGCGCTACTTCCGCTCTCGTCTCTATATTAGAGGCCCAACAGACGTACTAGAAATGCAAACACACATCTCTGCAAAGGTTCAAATCGCTAGCCTCGTATCACCCATTTGCCCACTCCACCATTCACCGCACCATGTCCAAGTGATGTCGCGCCTCAGCCTGAACGGGTGAGTCACTTTAGCTCGAGTAATTTTTGGCTCCAAACTTGTGATGCGCGGTTACTGACCCTATTGCTCGTGCAGAATTCGGATGGAGCGGCGCCAGTGCAAGGCGTCCCAGTTCCCCGTCCCGATGCCCGCAGGGCGGCCGAGTCGCCCCACTCAAGGCCCCGCGCCTGTGAAGACGAGTGGGAAGCCCACGCAGATGAAGTGAGAGCTTTCTGCTCTAGGACCTACTCGAGAAGCGTTGTGATCATGCAGAATTGATATGTTGGTGTGAAGCATGCTGTATAGTGTCAGGGACTTTCTGATTATGATGTCTACGTATGAACCGAAAGATGCATGTACTGTAGAAAATTATGCTAAGCCGTGACCCCATAGCTTCCAGGCGTAGAGTAGAGTCTATGTTTACCGTCTACATCCACTTGCCATGATCGAAAGCCGAAACGTGCGCCACACTGTTGGGTTGCACTCGGATTTGGTTTTGACCAACTGTTTAAATCGAACAATCATCATCTCAGTGACGGGAAACCTGTATACTCCCCTTCAATGCCTGTAACACTTCCTCCTATCTAGCCAAAAATGGGCAACCAGCGGTCCGTCCTTTGTAATGCCAACCCAAATGTCAGGGACGATCCTGATATAGTGATCACCGAGTTGCTTTTGCTACGAGAGGGCTGTCGAAAAGAAGTGTATCGCGGTACGTTGTCAGACCCTGTCGAGGGCAAGCCCTTCGTGGTGTGCAAGGTCGCGTACGGTCAAAACGCCATGGCGGTTCTCAAACGCGAAGCAGAGCCTTACCAAGACAAACTCAAGCAACTTCAAGGCGTCAGGGTGCCAACGTGTTTTGGTTACTTCATTGGGGATACGGATGAAGGTCTTATTACTGGCTGCCTCGCCCTCGACTACTGCGGCGAGCCTGTCGAAACTTGCTTTGAAGACCTGGATCTGGAACTCAGGTAAAGCTTTTTACTTCCCTCTAGCGCCGCGGAACGCTATACGTTTTGATATTTTTCCGAGGATCGACGGAATCAATGCATTCGTGGATCTACATGATGCTGGCATCTCCCACAATGACGTCTCCGAGAGAAAAGTCCTCAACTGCCTTGGGTCTCCTATCATTGTCGACTTCGAGGATGCCACGGAAAAAGAATGCGAGCGCAAGATGAAGGTCGAGATAAATGCAATCGAACCTCATCCGTATAACTTTGGGTGTAAGGAACTTCACAGACTATGTAACGAGCTCAATCTGTGGAAGCCATGTGAGTGCGCCCTCTACGTTCAGTTGAACGCTATTGCCCACCAACAATCCCTGATAGCTTCGGTCATCTACGGTCGCGGCTATCAATCCGTGAAACTTTTAGCAGACTCGCATAGACTTGCTGCCACTGCGCCGAAGAATTGGAGTCCGGAGCGTGCATTAAAAGAGGCCTATCAGGTGATCGCAGAGCATACCAAGGAATATTGCCCAGAAAACTATTTTGAATGGCTAGCCACACAGAGCACGTCGCCTTGCCTTGAGATACTTACCCTTCTAATACCGATGATTTCAGGAAGCAACGGCGTCCCACCCGAATTTTTGCCATCTAAGATCTTCGACCCAAAGGCCTCAAATGACAATTCTTCGGAGCCATCGGAAGAAAGTGATCGCCCTGAAGACTCTTCAGTAAAGGGAGCTGCCCAGTTGATTGTATTCGTATGAACGCGGCTGTGTTGACTGCTCACGGCAATGTATACCTGGTTGTGTCGTCTATTTAGATACCAAAATGATTGATCTTTTGCGATTCCTGTTATTTAGTGCTTACGATAAACCCGCAAGAGAGCGGCCACAGAGATCAGACGGCCGGGCATTGCATGTCGTTGTGTTCACAATGGGAAGGCAAAGCAACTATCACGAGTTAGCCTAAAGGTGTTATGTTTGAGAGCATTACACTGTGTTGGTGGTGTTAAATCATAAACTCAGATGTGACAAGGAAGATAGAAACTCACTCTAGATATGTGAAATTCTTTTTTGGTCCAGTGTCATTGAGTGACTGCTGCCAGTATTTCTACCCACTCGTTTACCCACATATACCGCGAGAAAACTAAATAAAGCCATCTAAACCATATCATCTGAGATTTATGCTGCCGCAACGCGCGGGCGGCGGTCAGATAGTCCTTAGCTCCCGCGACAAAAACGGGAATATCAGAGGAGGGGTATCCAAAGTAAGAGACTGCGTGGGCGAAGGCGATGTCTAGCTTTGCGAGGAGGGGCGCGACTACGCCAAAATATTTGGCGAGTGTGGGAAGTGAGATGAGGGCATAGGCTTTTGGAGGGTCCGGGACCGTGGAAAGCAGGTGAGCTACGCCATGGAAAAGAGACCTGTGATTTGGATGATAAGATATGCCTCGATGGTCGAACGTCAGGATCTGGACGTCAGACGGGATGAAATTACGCCCAATAAGCCCAATTCATGGATCAGAGTGGAGGCACGCACAGTCGAGATCCGATGTTTCATGACGTAGGGCCTTACAACGTCTGCTATGAGATTTGCGTCCCACGTTGTAGTAAAATTGTCCTTCAATCCTCTGCGGACAAACATGTCAGCGTCACAGCCTTGAATTCACTCATCCCGTTTCTTCGCCGACACCATCAACAAATGGTGGACATACTCTTTATCTAAAACCCACCGCCTTCCCTCTGCAATACCCAACGCGTCGAGGCTGCGTACAAGCTCTCCCTTTCTGATGTCCCCGAGCCCATCTGCATCGCCAGTAGAGAGACACAAAGAATACAGCGCCCCGGCGCTACTATCACCCCTCAGCTGGGAGGCTAGAGATACAGTAGTGGGTCCGAAGAAGAATGCCTCGTCGTCTGGGTGCGCAGTTAGCAACAAGATTCGTGCCGATCGTAACGATGTTGGTTTCTCCTCTCCAGAGTCCCCAACGTCTAAGAATATGTTGTTAGCGTTCCACGGAGTGAGCAGTACGGCGGTCAGTACCGAGACGAGTACAAGGAAAATGGGAATCCGATTCGTGGGCATCACGGAGAATAACGATGCTAGAGTTCTGTGAAATCGGGAGGGAGAGTAGCTGAAGGGGCCCGGCGCCTGATTTGTCAGCACATTCCGACGCGTTCGCGTCGTACAACAGCGTACAACCTGCCCTTGTACCAGCTTGTACCGTACCTCAGCGTTGCCAGCTGTTCAAAGGCGCTCAGTTGCTCGGGCACTTGGTCTCTATTGCATTAACATCTACATCCAGAGCTCCCTGGCTCTTGCCATCCCTGTCCGCGCAATGCCTGCCTAAGGTGCAGAAAAAGAGAGACCTTCGGTCTTCGTATGCTGTCGTGTCTGCAGTTTTTGATCAGTGAGATATCATCAAGGTATTATGCCGATACACAATCCCATGCATGTGCCGTCTGCTGAACTACGCGTATCGCATTCGCTTGCAAATAGGAACGTTAAGAACATTCAACCCAACTGCAATCCATAAACTTGCGCAGACTGCCATTCACGGCCTCGCCAAATGACACTGCGGGCGCGTGCCTTCATCGACTTTCGTGGTTGATGGTCGAAAAGGTACACACATTGGTTAATACATACGCCGAATGGACTGTGCAAGAGCGATGAGCGTGATTCAAATGACACCGCCCTTCATTTGTAGGTCGGGAATGGAATGTATTGAACTTGACAGTGTGGGTATGGTGCAGGCCCACAAGACTGAGATAAATCTTCGACAACATGTATGCAGGCTTACTAGTGGCACATATACTAAAGGTGCATGTCCTGTGTTATTCCTCCTTAGGGCATCATTCGTTGTGGGCGCCGATGACTGTTGACGCCGAATTTCTCTTTAGGAGGCTCGTTTAAAGCCGGCAACGCCGCCGATCCCACTATTTGTGCAGGACCTTACTCGCTCGTCATGCCTTGCGCCGTGGCTATTTGCTGCGCCGTGGCAGCAGCAGGTGATGGTACTGGTGAGTAGGTCGAGTTGGCCGAGTTGATACCATGCATGAGGCGCGTCACTACCGTGTGTCCGGCAGCTCGATAATTAGGCAGGAAGGTCGCTCCGGTCCCGCGTTGATGGGCTAGGAGCTGCAGGCTTTTGGTGTCGAGATGAATTCTGCGTGGGCCTTGCACGAGAGCCGGAGCTAGCAGGCTGGCGGCCGTGTGCGTTAATTCTTGACACAGGCCCGCATCGTAACGCATCTTATTTGTCCATGTTTTGGATCAGAGATTGCCATCGTCGTCTACACACCTGGACAACGCCCTGCTTTTCCTTTTCTTGGGGCGCGTCTATACCTGACATATACACGCCAACCGACCAAGCCACCGAGCATTGTCATACTCATCCGGCCACCGACCGCCCGCGCACCGAGCGATGCCGAGCCTCGATCTAGACTCGTAAGTTTATTCAGCTCCAGCCCCCATGGTAGCTCTACGCTTGACGGCCCTTTTGCTTCAAAATTGCGCCGCATGACAACTGACCTTGTGTGGATATCATATGGAGTGGCGCTGGTGCAAGGCGTCCCAGAGTCCTCGTCCGGACGCTCGCAGGGAGAGAAGCCCACAGGCAAAGGAAGCGTCGTTATGGATTGGTACGCTGGTATGGCGCGAGCACGGATGTGATATCCGGTAAAAATTCGAGGAAATTGGAGTGTATAATGCAGTCTTCAATCTTGCTCTGATGCATAGATGCTCAGTTCAGCATGGCAAATGAGCGTAGATGTAATCCAACATGATGCTCTCACCTCTACGCTTTCGCTCCAAGCTGTCGTGGTCCAACCTGGTTGTCTATTCTGACTTATAACGACAAGCTTTACATCACCGAACCTCGTTATGCCTGTCCTGATTCCACCCATATACTAGGCAGAAAATCACGAGGGCCGCCAGAAAGAGGTCTATCGTGGTACATTACCTGAACCCATCAAGGGCGTCGCGCCGTATGACGCATGGAAGGTGGCGTGCGGTCAAAGCGCCATGAGGAAACTCAGACACGAGGCAGAGTTATACCAAGAAGCTCTTCAAGATGCTTGGGTGCTCGTATGCTACGAAATTCGTCGGTGGCACCGATGAGGGACTCACTGACTATCTCGTTCTTGACGACTGCAGTGAGCCTATCAAATTCAGGACATTGTGCCTGGGACACGATTTGAAGTATGTCTGTTCCTTTCGAGCAGTGCACTGTTAGATGGCTCTGACATCGTTCGAAGGCTTTGAATCATCAGTGCTTTCGTAGAAATACACAAGGCTGGTGTCTCCCACAATCACGTTTCCGAGAGGAATGTCCTCGATTGCAACGGCCTTCCAGCGGTTATTCGAAGATGCCAATGAGCGGAAGAGCGGGCGCAAAACGGATGTCACTGTAAGCAGTCTTGAGCCGCATCCCTATGAGTTCAGATGCGAGGAATTGTTCGAGATTTGCACAGATTTCAAACTGTGGAAGCCATCTCAGTGGACATGAATCTGGACGCAAAACATGGCTGACCAGTCTACTATCCTTTCACCAGTATCGACCGGCGGGTTTTCGTCTTTTGCGGTGCTATTAGGTTCCCACTTGTCCTTGAAAAATCACACAGTCAAAACACGACCCAATGAACAGATTGACATATAGAAAGGTTTCATCAAATCAATGTACCAAGAAACAAGGTTGGCAATCGGCATTTGGGTGGGGAGAGACCCGGGAAGAGTGGGTTTTCCTACCGATTTGTAAGCAATATCAGCACATTCCCGATGCGCGACCCCGTGGCGCGTTCGCGTCGTACGACCCTCGTACCACATCTCGGCATCATCGGCAGTACAAAAGGCAGTACGATCGCTGGGAGTCGTTAGGGCGCGACGACCATCTAAGGAACCCTTCACTGTTCCCCTCACCTTACTCGTCCGCCGAATGTCCTCAAAATCTCGGTCTACATTCGCCTCTAAGGTGACAAAAAAGCGGGATCCTATCACTAAATGGGTCCTTCGTGCTGTCTTCGTATGCGTCGTGTCTGCGCTTTTTAGCTGGCTCGACGCCATCAAGGTACGCGGTCATATAATATGATTCATGTGCCGTTCACTAAACTGTGCGTATCGCGTTTGTTTACCAAAAGGACCGTTGGTATGTCTTCGATCCAACTGCGATCCACGAACTTGCGCAGGCAGCCATTGCGGCCTCCCCGAACAATACTGCGGGCATGATATCCCACATCGTTTCAAACCTCACCGCTACCTACCCGTCGACGCAGATCGCGCTCAACGCGGACACGTCCGAATGGATGTTCAACAACGCCGGCGGCGCGATGGGCGCGATGTACGTCATCCACGCGAGCATCACCGAGTACCTGATCATCTTTGGCACGCCGCTCGGGACGGAGGGGCACTCGGGGCTGCACACCGCGGACGACTACTTCAACATTCTAGTCGGCGAGCAGTGGGCGTTCCAGCCAGGTGCTCTGGAGATGGAGAGGTATCCTGCTGGGAGCGTGCATCTCATGCCAAGAGGTGTTGCAAAGCAGTATAAAATGCATGAGGGGTGCTGGGCCATGGAATATGCCCGAGGTGCGTTTCGATATCCCCATGTCTCGTTCTCGTGTGGTTCCAGCTTACCGCTCTCGCAGGCTGGATCCCACTAATGCTTCCGTTCGGGTTTGCGGACGGGTTGACGTCGACGCTCGACATCCCTACACTGTGGAAGACGACCCGGGTGACCGCTCGAGAGATGATTAGAAACCTGCTCATAGGCAAGATATAGCTCTCCTCATAGGCTATGAGCAGTTATACGACCAATATGAATGCCTTGATAGCTTTTCATAATTTATGGTTCTTCGATGCTCAACAAACCTTAGATCGTACATTGCGAAATCGTCTCCTAAAAATCGTGGGTCGCAAGTTGAGAAACTACATCGGCTTGCAGAGCAGATGGTTGAACAAGGTTGAACAGTTGAGCATGTCTGCTGAACAATGCAACCTATCGGTGAGCTGTGATACTTATGAGTCAGAGCAGAAGCAAGCGAGAAGAGTGAAATCAAGCTGGCAAGTAGTCGATAAATATACTAGTAATGTACACGGCAATATACATCAAAACAATCCCTCCCAAAAACAACAATCACTTGGCACTGACGCTCGAGAACTGAAAGACGAAGTGATCAGCCGAAAGTAACGAATGTAGATTGACCAACCAGCATACCTTCGTCACGGACTTCGTGCCCTCAGAGATGGCGTGCTTCGACAGCTCACCAGGGAGAATCAACCGCACTGCTGTCTGGATTTCTCGTGAGGAGATCGTGGATTTTTTGGAGTACGCAGCAAGTTCTATGAAGAGACAATTAGATTCGTCCGAAGCGAAGTGTGAACCTGACAACTCACTAGATGCTTCTGTTGCAATTCGTTCAAAGATGTCGTTGACAAAGCTGTTAAGGATAGCCATCGCCTTGTTGGAGATACCAGTGTCTGGGTGGACCTGCTTAAGGACTGTGCAAGTAAAGGTCAGGACATGGCCGATTTCTAAAGTCGAATACACATACCCTTGTAGATGTATGACGAGTACGTCTCCTTGCGGGTCTTGCGCCGCTTCTTCTTCTCCTCGCCCTCAGCTCCAGTCTTTGCGGTCTTCTTTGTTGCCTTTGAGCCCTCAGTAGTTTTTGCCGGCGCCTTGGACGCGGTGGAAGCAGGGGCCTTGCCGGCAGTGGAAGCGGGTTTGGGTGCCATTGATGAGTGAAAGGGCGGAGGTGGTTATGAGGGTGGGGAGAGTTGGCGAGAGTGAACGGAAGAGGCAAGAAGGACGGGGTTTAGGAGCAAACACGATTCGGAGAGGAAGCGCGCTATATACGTTGGGCGCCGGCTTTGTGTGTGTTTGGTCGCCGACGCGTCGACGCGTCGCGTTGATTACCAAACCTTATTTTGTTTAACGCCGCTCGTGACTTTCACGATCGCGTTGTATAAAGCTATCTCCCTTTCCTCTCCACACTGGTTTCAATTCTTCCTCCTCACGTCCTCTATCCTTGCCCCACCGCTTCATCACCGTAACCAGTCCTCACTTCCACGCACAAATTCCACCATGTCTGGCAAAGTTAGCGGCAAATCAAAGTCTGGCAAGGCCTCCACAGAGGGCTCCAAATCCCAATCGCGCTCTGCAAAGGCTGGCCTTCAGTTCCCTGTTGGTCGTGTCCATCGTCTGTTGAAGCGAGGCAACTACGCTCAGCGTGTCGGCGCTGGTGCACCTGGTGCGTGTCTTTCTTTATCCAAGCGAAATGATGTTGATCCAAATTATAGTATACCTTGCTGCCGTCCTCGAATACCTTGCCGCTGAAATCCTCGAGCTCGCCGGCAATGCTGCTCGCGATAACAAAAAGCAGCGTATCGTGCCACGACACCTGCAACTCGCCATCCGTAACGATGAGGAGTAAGTTCACGTATTTTGACATTCCACACATTCATTAACGTACGCCTTGTAGGTTGAACAAGCTTCTTGGCGACGTCGTTATTTCACAGGGCGGTGTTGTACCATTTATCAACCCTGAGGTACGCTCCGTTTTGTTATTATTTAGCGGCAAATGCTTATTTTCTATCAGCTTCTCCCCAGCAAAACGCAGAAGGGCAAGAAAGAGAGCCAGGAGGTTTGAGATTCAGGATTTATTGCTGTTTTCTATTGTATTGTCTGTACTATTGGCGTCATAACATTATTCACATCTTACCCTTCTACTAGTCTCCCCCTTGGGTGATTCTGACTTGCCCATTTTAATGATGCAAAAGTCATCTCGTGCTATACCGCCGATGTGAAACGCTAATCGAAGGTCTGTCATGACCATGACACTCACAACTTCCACACCGATATCACCAAGAAACCATCTCGATCATATAATTCGAGACAGTTTTATATTATCCACTAGGACCGATCCTAGTCCGCTTGGACATGAGCAGAAGGGACGAAGTATCGTGGACCAACTCGCCCTTCCGATTCCGACGCCAGCATTCGAGGTATATCAGCGGTAGCTGTCCAATCGGCCAGTCGAGGGGACTCAACGACATCATGTGAAGCGTCGAAGTAGAAGCGGTCAAGTGACCACAGCGTACATTAGACAAAGATTTTATTTAACATTGAACGTTTGAACAAAGATCAAGTAGTTTGTCGCAGTTTTGTGTTTTGTGGCATCTTTCCAAACAGCTGGCCTGCTTCCCCATGTCGGAGATTTCGGGAAACCCCGTGAATCGAAGCGGAGACCCAAGATCGCGTATAGAGTCGAGAGCAAAGTTTCGGTTTCTTCAACCACAACAGCTCCAAGGCCGCGAGGCTCACACCGTACAGGACGTCTTGCACGTCTCTTTCGTGAGCGGGCTAAGGTCTGAGTCCATCTCTATCGGCTCTAGCAGAGCCTAGCCTTGACAGGCTGCTCGACATACCAGAAATACGCCCTCTATCCATTACCCGAAGAACTTGTCCATGTGTGCCTGTCAGGTAACATGTATAGGGAGGCGGGATAGAGCGGCTTGGTACGTGTCGATTGGAATGGGTGTATCGTCTTCCTCTACGCCATTGTCATCCGTTCGCCTCTGCCATCGCGCCGAGTCACCTTGTTTGGCACAGAGTTCACACTCAAAGCTGCTTTCGCAGTTCGGGTAGCTCTGCTATGTTCCTTGACACCTCTGTAAATAGCGTTAACGCTGGCAGAGTTGTTGAGGAAAGGTGTATGATGCATTGGTAAGAGACATTGGCTGATTGGTCGGCCAACCATCCTTCAGTTCACTTCGCGGCTCATGACCTTGTTCTCACCTTGAGGTGGGGGCATCATGAAACTCGATTCAGACTACTCTCGGGCTGTTGTGTTCGATGAAATTTTTTCCTTCCTCACTCTTCGCGAGTGTTCATATCTTTGTGTTCCTGGATTCTTATATTTGTATCTCGATGATGAATACCTTCCATCGATTATGTGTATGAATCAGATCTCCATTACAGTCAGACGAAAGAATGATCATATCAAGCATGTGTTCGTAGTCGTAGGCAGGAATAAAGGAAAGGTTGGAATAGCGCCAGTCTATTTACCTGTCACTGTCAACATCGTATGAGGTCGTGAAGCTAACAAACATCGAGCAAAATCTAACGTCTCAAGAGCCACATACTCCAGGCGACTAGGACAACTGGGACAACTGAAACCATCTCGCCCAGACCCGCGTACTGTGGGGCGACGCGCACTCTCACGAACGCGCCCGCGGCAAAGAGAACCGCGACCGTATTATACACGAACGCCCATGCGAAGTTGACCATGATTCTGTGTACCGCGCCCTGGGAGATGCTGAAGATAGTCTGAAGGCTGCGCGCGAGGTCAGCGGTATCAGAGTCGAGAATGACGACGTCTGCAGCGCTCAGGGCAATGTCTGTCCCGGAGCTGAGGGACACGCCAATGTCGGCCTGTGCGAGCGCCAGACTGTCGTTCGTCCCGTCGCCGACAAACATCACAGCGCCATTCTTAGCCCTACCCTTGACCGCAGATGCAGTCTGCAGAGCCCGTACGCGCTCCTGTTTGGCCTGCGGCCGACACTCCCCGATAGCGTGATCAGGATCGACACCGAGCTTCTCGGCGAGGGCGCTGACGACACTCTGCTCATCGCCGCTGACAATATATACATCAGCTTTGCGCTGCTTGAGGAGCTGAATAGCAGTACGGGCGCTTGGGCGGACGGTATCTGCAAGGCCAAACGTGGCGACGAGACTCTGCCCCGCGGTCACGGCGAATAAAGTGAGTGCCTTCCTTTGCAAATCCTGGATAGACGGATCCTCTGTGATCTTGAGCCAGGTCGGGTTCCCGCCCCGGACCAGCAATTGTCCGTGCTGCGCCTCGATACCTTCCCCGGGTATCTCCTTCATATCAGTGAGTTGCACTTCCGAAACGTCTGGGTATGTGACTCGTAGGTATTCTGCCACTGCTTGCGCAACGGGATGGCGACTGCTTGAAACGAGTCCGAGGATCATGCTGATGGACGCGTCCGGTAGAATATGGACCTGCACTGCGGAAAGGTTTCCTGTCGTCAACGTTCCCGTTTTGTCAAACACGACTACCTGTGCGTTCTTGCCATACTGCACTGCTTTGACAGACTGATGTGTATCAGCCGAGGGACTTGAAAAGCAAAAGGAGCCTCCTTACCTTGAATAACACGCCTTCCTTGGCAGAGACAGCAGCAGAAATTACCACTACCATGGGCACACAGAGGACCAAAGCACACGGACAAGAAATAACAAGCACGGAGATAGAGTAGCGAAGTGCCGCAATTCCTGCAGTGCTAGAATCCTGGCTTCGGACGCGTATCCCGACCGCGATCCAGACACAAAAGACGACCACCGCTATTGCTAAAATCACAGGGGCGAGATACGATGCCACGCGGTCAGCCAAATCCTGGACGGGAAGGCGCGAGTCCTGAACCTCGAGCAGGAGTCTCCCGATGTCGGACACCGTATTGTCCGAGGGCACTCGCTCGACTCCCATTTCTAAGACGCCAGACTGATTCAAGGTTCCTGCCGTCAGCTTACACCCTTCGCTCTTCTGCGCAGGCATGCTCTCGCCCGTGATAGAAGACTCGTTGACTTGGCTGGTACCACGCAACACAACACCATCTGTTGGAATTAGCGTGTCTGGCAAGACTCTCAGGACGTCATCTTTGTGAACTAGCTCCGCAGAGATCGTCACGATGGAGCCATCTGAATCCACGAGGTCTACCGTCTCGGCTTGCAGCGCCCTGATATCGTCGAGGGAGGATGTAGCCCGTCGCCGCGCATACGCAGAGATGAGGCGGCCGAAGATGATTAGGGTGATGAGTAAGGTTGGAGTCTCGAAGAATGGCTCAGAAAATGGTTTTCCAGCAACCTGCATTAAGAAGGCGACAGCCGAGAATATGTAGGCTATAGAGGAGCTGAGGACGACTAATAGGTCCATGTCTATGAGCCGTTGGTAGAAAAGGGAGCGCAATGCGGAAGAATATAAGGGGGCTGCTATGAACGACTGAATCAGAGTTGCGAGAGCGAGGGAACACCCGCCGTAGACGTTGGGTCTTGCTGGAAGTGGCGCCCACGCGAATACAAGGACAGGGATGCACAAGGAAGCCGATGCCAGGGTGCGACGGAGAAGCGCGATAAGTTCCTCTGCTGCCTGGTCACTAGCCTTTGGTTTCGGAGTAGGCAGGAAGCTCGCTTCCCAAGGCGCAAACGCTGCTAAAACTGAGCGAGGCTGGATGACAGCGGCGTCGTACTCGACTTCGAGGATATTCATGGTCTGCTGACGTCTCATAGCCATCACTGTCACGCTAGGACGTAGGTTAGTCTTCTCCCAAGACACGTCCTTGTCGGGAACAATGACGCGCATGGTCTTGCAATTGCCTTCGACCCTAACCTCCTGGAGGACAGCGCAGGTGAAGCCTGTAAGTTCCGACGCGCGTTTTGCGACGTTTTCAGGAAGAACCACGCCCTCCTTGTACATCAGCGTCGCCTGGTCGGTGAACGAGTTCACCTTTACGTTTGTCACGGAGGGGAGCGTGAGGAGAGCTTTAGTGAGTTTCGAGGCGCATGATGGGCAGTCCATGCCGTGAACTGACAGGACGAGGTTGCGAGTTTCGGATCCACCTCGCTCAAGAACAGTCTCATCGACTGACGACGAGCCTTCAGCTCTCGTAAAAGTACGGATGGCACTCTTCTCCACAGCTGCGCTGGGAGATTCTTTCTTGGCGTGATGATGATGCCCAGCACGAGGAGCCTTGTGACTCCAGTCGATAAGACAGCAGCAAGCGGCTTCAAAGAACCGACCAAAAGTATCTCCCATCCCACATTGCGTGTGAGCGTTGTGGTGAGAAGGCCTGACTTTGGCGTGTGAATGTCCTGTGGACTCCTTTTCACATGCATTGCGATGGATAATGCGACGGCGAATTGTCGGCTTCGAGCAGCCGTCGTCTTCACAGCACTTTCTCTCATCAGTGACTGGTGGAGAAACCGTGTCATCCATGCTCCTCCAGTTACGGCTCCCATACAACTCACTTTGTAGCGCAGCGTCAGGTTTCGCGCAGCAGCTTTCAGAAGCGGAAGATGGACTAGATACTCCAGTACAGCATTTGTCCTTGCAATCATCTTCAAGCGCCGAACCGTGATCCGAGCAGCACGTCTTGTCTTTGGGTGGTGTTCCGCAATCCGAGCAACATTCATCCTTGATTGCTGGTGCACAATCCGAACAGCATTCATCTTCTTCAGTCTCAGCTCCACAGTCAGAGCAGCATTCTTCATCTCCAGCATCTTCAGTGCAGCAGGGTCCTATGAGAGATAAGATAAGATAAGAGGCCGCCCTTGCTCGGTGTTGAATGGCGTCCATACCTGCAATTGCCCTGTCGCTGTTAGACGTGCAACAGCTGGTCTCACGACCTCGCGACCTCTGGCAGCCTCCCGCTCCGTCAGGAATGCACTCGCCTACAATTATCTCGATTTCTTGAGCGCCAAGTCCTTCGTTAGCGCAGCAATCCTCATGGCACGAATCCTGGCTAGAAATCCCTGTAGCAAGCTGAGGGCCCTCTGAGATATTCGAATCGTCTTCAGGAGAGTCCTTCAGCGGCATAATGAAGGTGGTGGGGAGAGGAAACGCGTGCAGACAGCGCCGTGAGAGTCGAAGGAGATCCGAGAGGCTGCATGAACTCAGCGACTCGTCGACGACCATTCTCGGTCAAGGCATCCACGGTTTACGTCATCTGCTCACGTCCTTGAAGCCAAATTGCAACAGCTTTCGAACATTTCATGATCTTCAAACACGATTGTCGCCAAGTTTCAAGCAAGTGTCACCTTCAACTCGTCAAGCTCTAGCAAACTTGCTTCTCACTGTCTGAGAGCTCTTTCCTTGCAAGCCGCAGCGCGTCATCGGCCCCACAGTGCAATCGGCGATGCTCTCCCTTCGCATAGATCGAGGACCTAGCTGTTACCTGTTTTTCTGACTTTTGATCACCTCTTGCCTTCGCTAAGCCTTCACGTGGAGTGAAACGATCGTCCAACGTATGCTGTGCCCACTTGTTACTCGACAATCTATACTGACTCTCTTGCAGATCAAATGGCCTCATCCTCGTAGCTCTATGTCTAGGTTCCATACCAAGAAGGCCCCTCCCGAATGCGTTTCCACCACGTCAAGCGCGCTACCTGCCCATCTGTCCAGTTTGGTCGAACCATACGTACTTGATACCTTGCGCGACTTCTGTGTTGACTCTTGAAGTCTCAACGAAGCTTTATCCCAACCTCAACTTCAGAAACTACTACAATTTTGCAACACTGTAGCAAAGCTCGTCGAGGCTACCGGTGTACGTGATTTCTATATAGCGCCGTGTTTATCTATTGATAGTCTTGATCAGCGGAAACCGCGTCTTGGAGATCCGCATATTCATATCTGTCCCATCCCTGACTCAATTTGGCTGTGGCCTGGCATCTCTTCTAGATATGGGTTCTGTCTCGACTTTGTGCATACGGAATCAGGCAAGCCCATGAACTCGCTGTTCAAAACTCCAGCTGTGGTCGGTGCCCGATCCGTCCACGCCATGCGTCTCCAATCGCTGGAAATTGGTTTCCACAGAAAAGCTTTGTGCCCTGGGGCGGAGAAATACATTCTGAAGGAGGGCATGTCTAATGTGGGTGGTGTCAACTCATAATACTTCATCCCTCTGCGCTTTCATGGAGCATGGGCATATTCAAGTTGACCTGACTCCAATGTATTTTTGATTTAAGTGTATTTAATACAGCTTGTTGTTCACGGCAGTATACATGACACTCGTTATTCCAAGTGATTTGTGCAAATGTCAGGGTTATAGGTATCAATGGTCGCTTGGCGCCGGCGCCGGCTCAAGCCGAGATTAGATCCGAGAGCCTCCATTTCGACCTCCGCACCTTGTCCCCCTACCGTCATAACAGAGCCGCTCGCGCCTCTCGTCGCCAATTTCGAGACAAATTTCGACACGACAATGGAGGAGGCTGCCGCTTTAGCCGCCGAGTACATCGCCAGTGAGTTCTCCCCGAATAAATTCTCTGTTCTATACTCAAGAGTCGGGCGAACGAGTATGCTGACTCATCGTGCGCCGATGTCATTGCAGGCCTCGATAACCTTCCGACCGAAATACAATTCTTGCTTGCTGAGATCAAGCATAAAGAGACGAGGTCACAGGGTAAATGCCGCGCGTTTGTCCGATTTTACCTGACATCACATACTCACGCGTGCTTTTGGTTCCACGATGACAGAGCTGCAGCAGGACATCCAGCGAGAGACGGCCAAATACATCCGGCACTCCCTGCGCAGCGGCGCGGCGCCCGGGAGCTCGAAGGACGGGCAGATGCCGCAGAAGATCGAGGAGGACTACGCGGAGGTCGACCGGCTCGCGGACGAGAAGCTGCGGCTCGCGCAGCGCATGGTCGCGCTCATCGCGCGGGCGCGGGCGCGCCTCGACCACGACCTGAGCAAGGTGCTCATCCTGCAGGGCGACCTCGACCCGAGCCAGCAGAACACGTTCGTCATGACGGGGCGCAACCCCGTGCAGCAGATCAACGAGAGCCTCCGCCACGCGCTGACGCTCGCGGACGTGCCGCCCGCGGCCCCGGTCGCGCCGACGCCTGCGCCGCCCATGAAACGTGCGTGTTTTCGCCGTGCTGTTTGGCTCTCCCGGCGCGTTGTCGTGCGGATGTTTGGTGTGGGCGGGTGGATGCTGACGCTGTTGCTTGTGGGTAGGCAAACGGGCGGCGGCGGTGGCCCAGGCGGCGTCGATCAAGCTCCCGAGCCCCGCGCCCGTCAGCCTGCAGCTCCCCGTCCAGCGGTCTCGGACCTCGTCGCACCGGCCCTCGCCCGCGCGGGGCCGCCGAGCCGTGTCTTCTGTCGGGCCCGACGAGGACGCGGAGGGGGAGGACGACGTGGAGGACGCCGGCGACGACGGTGAGGACAACGAGGACAAGTCGCTGTACTGCTTCTGTCAGAAGATGTCTTATGGAGAGGTGCGGTGTCCATGCCACCCCCGTTTGTTGATGGATCGAACGGCGTCTGATTATCGTCCTGCTCGCTCGTTTTTTTTAGATGGTCGCATGCGACAACCCGAAATGTCCATACTCATGGGTGAGTGAAACACTGCAGCGTCGCCAGGAAGACGGATGCCTATTTTTATTCTGGTTTCTTTTTCTTCCATCGTTGTGCTCATCATAGGTTCTGCTCCCAGTTCCATCTTCCGTGCGTCAATCTGAAGCCGCCTCTTCCGGACGTATGGTACTGCTCGGAATGCACCGCGAACGGGCACGCGGGGAATTATGGCATCGGCGGGACGGAGCGCTCGCGGAAGAGGAAGCGGTAGCAGTACGTGGACACAAGGCCTTTTCTCTGTGCTGGCCTTTTGCTGTTTTGTCGTGCATCACACGATCTATGTAGTTTAGAGAACGTGCACCGCTTAGTGTATATCAGATGTGGGATAGTGTCAAGAAGAGCTCGGGGGTAGCAGCATATGCATGGGCTGCGTCTTTCCTCAGCTGCAGGCAAGGCTATCCGTGGTGCTTGACCCCCGCCAGAGCGCTCCCGCGGTTGGTCGCGTTTAAACTGCGAGTGCACACGCGCAAGGACCCAACGACTCGGGGAGCGAGATATTGTGAGACGCGCGCACCGTCCGTAGACCGCCCCGACGCCGCCGCGCCTCTAAAGCTCCCAGACGGACAGCGCGGAGAGGCGCATAGTGTACCAGGAGTCGGTCGTCCCGCCGACACAAGTTACCTGCGCGTACGCCTGGGCTGCTAGGATGCGCGTGTGCGGGGCGCAGGGTGCGAGGCGCACCTTGACGCGTGCCGCGACAAGGTGATGCGTGCGCGTGTTCGTGTTCGTAAACGCCAGCGTCCGCGCGCCACCAGTTACGCTCCATTGAGGAGCGATCGCCGCACCTACCCTATCAGCGAGCGCGAGTGACGGGCGACCGACGTCCGCGGAAAGAAAAAGCACGCGAAGGGGTGGCCAATCTTCCGAGCAACCTCCCTGCCGGCGTCGGACACAAGAGACGCGCTGCAGAGCTCGCCTGCGAGGGCGCGGGCGAGAGGTCTGTCGTCGAAGATCATTTCGCAGGGTCCGTGGTCTGGTGATGGGCGGATAGGCGATGATGTACAGGGAGCGGCGGGACACGGTCGTGGGTGGGGACAGCGGTAGCCGCTCGTGGGAGGTCAGGGCGAGATGGAGGACGTGGGTCTGTGGGAGCTCGGGAGCAGGGAGGCCTACCAGGGCCCAACTTACCTTTGTCTGCTCACGGACAGCGCGCGGCGACGGAGAGTCGAGAGCGGGTGCATCACGTGGGCGTGGCTCGAACCGGTCAGGGTCTCAACCGAACGTCGAGGAGCGAACCGGTCGAGGTGGTAGGACGGCTGACGACACTGCGGCGCTGTCTCTCAACTGCACACTCCTAGCACTCTCCTCCTCCTCCACCGGGCACCATGTCGCCCTCGCACCCACCCCGCCCGTCCCTCGCCCTCCTCCTCCTCTCCACCCTCCTCACCCTCCTCCTCCTCGCCCCCCAAACGCACGCCATCAAGTTCGCCCTCCAGGCGTACCGCTACCCGCCCGCCAAGTGCATCTGGAACTCCGCCCACCCCAACGCGCTCGTCATCGTCACCGCGAACGTCGGCCCCGGCCCCGGCCAGCGCGTCGACGTCGAGATCGTAGACTCGAGCCCGCAGAAGAACGTGTACCTGCATAAGAAGGGGATCAGCGGCGAGACGCGCCTCGCTGTTACCGCGCACGCCGAGGGCGAGGTCGGCGTGTGCTTCCGGAATTATCTCGACCACGGTGCGTGCGTGCGTCCTGGGCTTGGGCTTGGGCTTGAGCTTGGGGACGCCGTCGTGTGGGCCCGCACGTCGCTCATCGTGCGCGCATAGATGTGCCGTCCGAGCAGGCCAAGACAAAATCGCGCATCGTCGATCTCGACGTGGACATCGGCGCCGACGCCGTCGACTACAAGTACGTCCGCCTGCGCCGCCCTCCCGTCCCGTCCCGCTCTGTGCTCTGCGCCGCCTGACGCCGCGCCCCCTCCTCTAGCGCCATCGCGAACCAGGAGTCGCTCTCGGGCCTCGAGACAGAGATGCGCAAGCTCGAGGGCCTCGTGAAGGAGATCGTCGACGAGCTCGGGTACCTCAAGAAGCGCGAGGAGCGCTTCCAGAACACCAACAGTGCGTGCCTCTCCCTCCGCCCCTCGCGCGCGTCCTTAACCACCCGCCCGCACGCACGCAGTGTCGACCAACGCGCGCGTCCAGAACTTCGCGTGGTTCTCGCTCTTCGCGCTCCTCGGCCTCGGCGCGTGGCAGATCGTCCACCTGCGCTCGTTCTTCAAGCGGAAGTACCTCATCGACTGACAGACTGGGAACTGACCCCTCGGGGCGTGGGCTCGTGGACTGTTCGTATGCGCACAGGAGGGGGGGGGTTACTATTACACGGCTGGCTGGCCGCTGCGGGCGGTGCTACATGTAGAATGCATGACTCTGTTTGACCGCTGCGTGTTGTGAGTGAGCGAGCTATGTAGGTAAGGTAAGGTACGGCACAAGGTCATTGTAGGTACTCCTCCCCGCGCTCTGCGTCTGCCTCCTCACCGCGCTCGTCCGCGCCGTCTGCGTCCGCGTCGGAATGGGAATCGGCGTTCTCGCAGTCGGAGTCGGAGTCAGGCGCCGCGTCGCCGCGCCAGCGCCGCACGCGGCCGCGCAGGAGGCGCTCGATGTCCTCGAGGGACGCGCATCGGCCGAGCGCGGCGCGGAACTGGGCGAACCACGGGCGGCGCTCGCTGCGCGTGCGTCCGTGTCCGTGTCCGTGTCCGCGTTCGTGTCCACGTCCGAGGTTGCGTCGTGCACATAGGCAAAGATACACACGAGGGCGTTTGATGAGCACGGCGAGTCGGCACGCGAGCAGAAGGGCGCGGGTGGGCGGAAGGAAGGGAGGAAGGGAGGGCGGGGGGGCTGCGACGACTCACCACGCGGCGGCGAGGAAGTGGCGGACGTGCGCGCGCGCGGCGGGGAGCGGCGCGGTGCCGGGGTGCGCGGCGCACAGGGCGAGGTACTCGAGCGCGATGCGGACCGGGTCCGGGGTGCGGTTCGCGAAGAGGCTGTCGGGCGTGTGTGTGTCAGACGCAGACGCGGGGGTGCAGGCGGGGGCGAGGAAGGGTGCGTACCACGGGTTCGCGAGGAGCGCCTCGCCGACCATGATCCCGTCCGCGCCCGTCTTGGCCTTGTTGGCGACGACGTCCGCCCAGGTGCGCACGTTGCCGTTGCTCACGACGGGGATGCGCACGCCGCCGCCTTCCCCTTCTCCTTCCCCTTCCCCTTCCCCATCCTCGCCCCTGCCCTCGGCGCTGGCCCCACTCCACGCGCGCTCGGGCCCGAACTTGAGCGCGCGCACCTGGGCGAGGTCGGCGGCGGCGTGGCGGCGGCGGCGCGCGGAGGGGTAGCGCGCGTGGAGGGTGAGCCAGGCTGCGCCGGCTGCTTCGAGGCGGTGCGCGAGGGCGAGGGTGTGCGACGCGGGGTGGCAGAGGCGGAGCTTGGCGGAGACGGGGACGGGGAGGGCGTGCGCGAGGGCGGAGACTGCGGCGCGGCGCGAGGCAACGTAGAGGATGGGAAGGGTGGATAGGAAGCGAGGGGGGGGCGCACCGATGTTTTCGACGAGGGGCCAGTCGGGCTGCGGGAGGAGGTAGGCGCCGTAGTGCCCCTCGCGGGCGGCTTCTTGTGGGCAGCCGAGATTGAGATCTGCAGGGTCGCCGGCGGGGGCGGGACAGGCGCCGACCCGCTGAGTGCGCAATTAACGCGTCGCGAGGCGACTCGCTCACCGACGGCGTCGCAGTAGCCGAGGAGGGTGCGGGCGGCGCGGACGAGGGTGTCGGGGTCGTTGCCCGCGAGCTGGACGACGACGGGGCGGTCGTGGGGCGCGCCGAGGCCGCGCTGGTGGGCCTCGAGGTAGGGCTGGTCTGCGAGGAGGCGGTCGGGGAGGAGCATCTGGGTGTAGGCGAGGGTGGCGCCGTGTGTGCGGGTGAGGATGCGGAAGGGGAGGTCGCTCTGGTTGACCATCGGGGCTGCGATGAGCGACAGGTCTGGGAGGTGGCTGGCCATCGCGCAGGACGACGAGGACGAGGAGGCGGAGGAGGAGGAGTGCAGGTACGGACAGGCGCTGAGTCATGGGTGCGGAGCCGTGTGTGTGATGACCGCGTGGACGCTCGTTGCGATAAGTTGAAGACGAGTCAAGGCCAGCCGCCTGCAGCTGTATATAGAGCGCCGTCCGTCCACCGCCAGAGCAAGCACTCCATGCCTCGCTTCCAGCTGCCCATCGCGGTCGCTCTAGCGGCCAGTGCGCTCGCCAGTGCCGCCCTCTTCGCCCTCGCAGCGCCAAAAGAGGGCAAGATACAGCTGCCGCTGCACGCAGACGGCGAAGGCGAACAGATATACGAACACGACCCCTTCGACGTCACCGCACCCGAGGACGTCGTCGACGGCGAGCCAATAGACGAGGCCGCTTTCTGGGCCCGGGTACGTCCACCGCACCACCCCCTTACCACCCCGATCCACGCTCACCCCGCCCGCAGACGCGTCTCAGAAAGGCCCTGCTCGCCCTCTTCTTCGTCGCCGCCCTCGCCATCCAGGCCGCCCTCCTCGGCTGGTCCCTCTCCCTCGACGACCGCCAGAACGCTCTCGTCTACGCCCTCCACGCCCTCTTCGCCGCCTACCTCCTCCTCCGCGCCGTCTCCGCCCTCGCCCAGGACACCACCGGCCCGCACACAGAATCCATCGTCCACCTCTCCGCGCTCTCGTCGCTCGCTCTCGCGCTGCTCGGCATCACCGCCCTCCTCCCGACCGAGCACGCCTTTGAATATTCCCACGTCGCCGCCCTCTGGCACACCGTCCTCGCCCTCTACGCCGCCGCCGCCCTCGTCGCCGTCACCACCCCGACCGGCCCCCCGCTGCACTTCCCCGAGGCACAGATCTACTCCGAAAGACCGTCGCGGCCATCACCAACAAGGTCCCCGACAACGTCTGCGGCGTCACCGGTACGTCTGCCCCGCGCTCCCGCTCCTCCGTTCTAAAAATGCTCACGCGCGCGCGCGCGCGTGCACACACAGGCGCCTCCGTCTGGGACACGCTGCTCTTCTCGTACACGACCAAGGTCGTCATGCTCGGCAACACCGCCGAGAGCCTCGACATCGGCGACCTCCCCATCGTGCCAGGCGACATGCGCGCGACCGCGCTCTTCGCCGCCATGCGCGCGACGCTGCGCACCGTGACTCTGCGCGTCGGCACCTGGCGCCCGCGCCCGGGCGCCGGCTGGGAGCTCATCTACCGCCTGGTGCGCCTCAACGCGCGCGCGTTCGCGCTGCAGATGGCGCTCGCGGGGTCGGGCGCGCTGGTGTACTACGCGCCGCCGTTCTTCCTCAGGGAGCTCGTGGCGTATCTGGAGAGCGACCCCGAGCGGGGGCGCCGCGCGTGGGGGTGGTTCTACGCGATCTGCTTGTTCGCGTCGACGGCGGCCGTGCATCTGCGTGAGTGTCTCGCTCTGTTTTTTGGGGGTTCTGCGGTGCTGATCGCGCGCGCGCGCGGGGGGAAGTCACGGGCCAGCTGTGGTCGATCTCGACGACGACGATCCAGGTGCGGCTCAAGGTGCAGCTCAACTCGATCCTCTTCGCAAAGACGCTCGTGCGCAAGGACGTCGCGTCGTCCGCCCCGCCACCGAAGACGCGGGCAAGTCCTCCCCTGAGGACAAGGACGCGGAGAAGAAGGACGACGAGGAGGGCGACTTTTCGAGCAAGGCGCAGATCATGACGCTCATGACGACCGACGTGGACCGCGTGAGCGAGTTTGCGTGGCATCTGTTCACGCTCGTCGGTGCGTGCCCCGCGGCCCCGTCTCCCGCCTCGTCCGCGCGCCTCTCACGTCCTTCCGTGCGTCCACCCGTTCGTTGTCGTTGTGCGGCCCGCAGACTCGCCGATCGAGATCGCGATCGGGACCGTGTTCCTGTACAAGCTGCTCGGCGCGTCGTCCTTCTTCGGGCTCGCGGCGACGTGCGTGTTCCTGCCGCTGAACCACTTCGCGGGTAAGGTCGTCGTCGGCGCGCAGGATAGCTTGATGAAGGCGCGCGACGAGCGCGTGAGCCTCATGAACGAGGTGCGTGCGCGCGGTCCGTCCGCTGTCCGACGCGATGATGTGATCGTTGTGGGGCTTGTAGATACTTGGGGCCATCAGGATGCTCAAGGTGCGTCGCTGTCTCGCCGGCGCGGCGGTGCGGAGCTGATGTTTACGCGCACCGGACTATAGTTCATGGCGTGGGAGCGCAGCTTCGAGGCGCGCGTCCTCAAGATCCGCGAAAAGGAGCTCAAGTACCAGAAGCTCAACTACACCATCGAGGTACGTACACGGCTCTCGCCCCTCTCGCCCTTGCCGCTTCACCATACTGACGCGCCAGCGTGCGCTCGAAGACGCTTTGGAACGCAATTTGGTGGGTCGTGTTTTTTGTTGGGTCGGTAGGTGGGATCGGGCTGATCGTGGTTGTCGTGGGCCGTCGCGAACAGGAACGCGTCGCCCATCGTGGTCACGCTCGTCGCGTTCTACCACTTCGCGGTCGTGCGCGAGCAGGTGCTGACCCCCTCGATCGCGTTCACATCTGTACGTGTCCCCGCACATGCACACACACGCTCACACAAAATATTCATTCTTTCTTTTCATCTCCTTTCATTGCTTTCTTCCAGATTGCAGGCGAGTGGCGGACGGCTTCGTGATGGCCTCGAATCGGGCGATGCTGACCCCCGCGCGGCGTGCAGTGTTCTCCGAGATGAAGTTCGCGCTCAACGCGCTCCCGAGACGCTCATCAACATGCTCCAGGTACCGTCCCCCCACCCGTCCGCCCGTCCGCCTGCCCGTTCCAACCTGATCGTGACCTTGGCCCACAGAGCCTCGTCTCCCTGCGGCGCATCGAGAAATACCTGCACGGCGCGGAGGTCGCGCCCGTCCCGCCGCTCGGCGGCGCGCCGGTGCCCGTCGCGTTCCAGGGCGCGACGGTGACGTGGCCGCAGGACCGCGCGCGCGGGGCCGGGGCGAGCGCGGGGCCCTCGGCGGCGCCGACGCCGCGGAACAAGTTCGTGCTCGTTGGGTTGAACCTCGCGTTCCCGCGGGACCGGCTGTCGCTCGTGTGCGGGAAGCTGGGGAGCGGGAAGACGCTGCTGCTGCTCGGTGAGTGCGCTCGGAGCGTGTGTGCCGGAGCGTGTGTTGATCGGTGGTCGTGTGTGTGCAGCGCTGCTGGGCGAGGCGGATTTGTTGACGGGGCAGGTGTCGTGCCCGCGGACGCCGCCGGACGCGATCGCCGCGTTCGCGAAGGAGTCTCCGACGGACGAGGAGTGGGTCGTGGAGGGCGTGTGCGCGTATGTCCCGCAGGTGCGTGTGTGCGCGCGCGAACGCGGCGTCCGACGCTGGCTCACATTTTTCTTTTTGTGCGGTGGAAGACTGCTTGGCTCCGGAACGCGTCTATCAAAGGTGAGCAAAGGCAGTGACTTTCCGCAGGGCGTTGATGGGATCGAATCGTCGCGCGGGACGGCGCCGCAGACAACATTTTGTTCAATTTGCCGCTGGATGAGCGGCGCTATCAAAAGACACTTGAGGTGAGCGGGCGGCTCCGGTGGCCTGATCTGTCGGAATGCGCGGCGATATGGCGATGCTTAACCGCGGTGCTTGGCAGGTGTGCGCGCTGCTGAATGATCTGAATATACTGGAGGACGGAGACGAGTCGGAGATCGGGGAGCGCGGGGTACGTGCACGGCTTTGATCCCCGAGACGGCGGCCGGTTTGTTGATACCGTTTTTCCGGTCTGCAGGTGAACTTGTCTGGAGGACAGAAGGCGCGAGGTGCGCTCGTTTCGCGTCGGGCGGGTGCTGACCCGCGCTAACTGACGATTTACAGTGTCGCTCGCGCGCGCGGTGTACTCCCGCGCGTCGATCTTGCTTTTGGACGACGTCCTTTCTGCCGGTGAGCGCCCCCGCGGCTCCTATTTTCCCCATATCGCATCAGATGCTGAGCGCTCGCGCAGTCGACGCGCACACGGCACACCATCTTTATTACGAGTGCCTCAAGGGCGACCTGATGCGCGGGCGGACCGTCGTGCTCGTGTCGCACCACGTGCAGCTGTGCACGCCCGGCGCGGACTACGTCGTCGCGCTCGACAACGGGCGCGTGCTCTTCCAGGGCGCGCGCGAGGCGTTCCAGGCGTCGGACGTCCTGTCTGGGCTCGTGCAGTCCGGAGCCGCGGACGCGGATGCGGAGCAAGATGCGGAGCCAGAGACGATCGAGGCGGACCTGAAGGTCCTCGACGAGGAGGCGCGCGCGCACGCGCACGCGGCGGACGCATCGGGCGGCGAGCCGGCGTCGGAGACGAGCTCGACGGCCGTCACGTCTGTGAGCGCCGAGGCCAAGGCGGACCGGAAGGCGCCGCGGAAGCTCGTCGAGGAGGAGAAGCGCGCGGTGGGCAGGATCGAGCGGAGCGTGTGGGACCTGTACATCCGAGCGTCGGGCGGCGCGGTGTACTGGGTCGTGTTCGCGCTCGTGCTGCTGTTGGCTGCGGCGGGCCCGGTCGCGGAGAACGGGTGGCTGTCGGTCTGGTCTGGGGCGTCTGAGGCGTCTGAGCGCGAGCCGAGGACTCCAATGTTTTACATCGTCGTGTATGCTTCGGTGGGTGCTTGGTCTTGCTATTTTTGGCGTCTTGTGATGCTGATTTGTTTGTGAAGATTACCGCCGCTGGTGAGCTCGTCGGCCCTCTGTGTTGTGCTTGGCGGATACTCACCGCGTCACTGCAGGCCTTGTCATCACTACGCTTCGTTGGTTCATCCTTTGTGAGCGATCATTCCGAGCTCTCGTCTCTTCTCCATATTGATTGAACGGCCAGATCGCGGATCGATCCATGCTTCGACTGTGCTGTACAAAAGTATTTATGGTTTGTCTCACGGCGTGTTGCTGTTCCGCTGACGGCATGCGCGACAGGGCTTTTGGAGACCGTGCTGTTCGCGAACATCCGTTTCCACGACACCGTCTCCCGCGGGCGTCTGTTGAACAGGTTCGGAAAGGACTTTGAAGGTGCGGGTGGATGCGCGTGTCGCGAGTGTCGGCGCGTTTGCTGAGGCGTATGTATTTCTCTATGGCAGGTATCGACAGCAGCCTGTCGGACAACTTTGGCCGCAGTATCATGTTTGGGCTGTCCGCGTTCACGACGCTCGTGACCATCAGCATCGTCGGCGGCCTGCCGTTCTTCATCTCCGCGGTGCTGCTCGGGTCCCTGTATTACAGAGGTGCGTCCCCCCGATGTACATGTCCCACATTTTTCGACGACCGTGCTCATCGACGGCTTGGATTCAGCTGCCAAGGTAGAGTCACACATATTGATGGCCGGACGACGAGCGCTGACTGCGTTTTTGTGCGACGAAATAGGTGTACGGCCAGACGTCGCGGGACATGCGCAGATTGGGTGCGTCGGCTTGTTGATGCGCGGCGCTGGGTTCGATGACTGACGTGTTGCCGTCGGACAGACTCGGTCACGAGGTCGCCTCTATACTCCATTTATGGCGAGACCATCGCGGGCGTCACGATCCTTCGCGCGTTCGGCGCGTCTTCCAAGTTCCTCCGCGACATGCTCCGATGCGTGGACACGGTACGCCGGCTGCTGCGTTGACGTTGCTTGGTTTGCATGGATACTGATTTTATGTTTTTGGGAAGAACACCAATCCGTATTACTGGATGTGGGGAGGTGAGTTAATTCGTTTATCTTTGATTGGAGCGTCTCTGATTCTATTTTGTTGGCAGTCAACCGCTGGCTCTCTGTCCGGTTCAATCTCCTGTCGAGTGCCATCGTCGGCGTGACCGCCGTGGTGGCCATCCTTACGCCGAGCATAGACGCGGCTCTGGCTGGCTTCATCCTGGCGTTCGCTTCTACCATTACGAATGACGTACGTGCTGCATCTCTGCACGTCGAGATACCGAGACTGATTGATGCTCTTGCAGATTCTCTTTTTGGTCCGACGGTTCGTCAGTTTGGAGCAGTCGATGGTGAGCTCTCACGCCGTCGGTGCCGTGTTGGCCACTGATGACCGCCGCTTGGCCTCAGGTGGCGCTCGAACGAGTAAAGGAGTATTCTGAGCTGAAGCGCGAGCCACCCGAGTTCATCGAGCCCCGCCCGCCCGCTTCGTGGCCTTCCAAGGGAGAAATCGACTGCGAAGGGCTCGTCATCAGATACGCGGTGAGCGTCGTCATCACCGACAAGCGGCGGCTCGCGCGACTCACTCTGCACACAGCCCGACCTGCCGAACGTGTTGCACAACCTCAACTTTTCCATCCGTCCTGGCGAAAAGGTGGGCGTGGTCGTTCTTTCGTGCGGATGATGTTTTCTCAGGCGGCGTTCGCAGGTCGGCATTCTCGGCCGAACGGGGTCTGGGAAGAGTACGCTTGCGCTGTCCTTCTTCCGCTTTGTCGAGGCCACCGAAGGGTGCATCCGCGTCGACGGGCTCGACATCTCGCAGATCGGCCTCACCGATCTCAGGAGCAAATTGACGATCATCCCTCGTGAGCTTCTTGCTTTGCTTTGAGTTTTGTGGGAAGTTCTCAGCGCGCACGCCAACAGAGGACCCCACCATCTTGAGCGGGACCGTTCGGTCTACGCTCGACGTGTTCAATGAATATCAAGACGCTGAGATCGTAGGCTGTCCGCTATCATCTCCTTCTGAACTGCTCACTCACGGGACTCTCAGTACGAAGCTCTTCGTCGTGTTCATCTGATACCTTCGGAGGAGCACTCAGACGATCCCCAAGACCTCGTCAATGCTAATGTTTTCCGCAGCCTGGATTCTCCGGTATCGGAAGGAGGAGACAATTTCTCCACTGGGTACAATCCAACCAACCGACGACTCCTGCGTTGGTTGATTAACTGACTGAATCCCTATAGAGAAAAGCAGTGCTGTGCATGGCGCGGGCTATCTTAAAACGTTCAAGAGTGCTAGTTATGGACGAGGTGAGATCCACACCCATCACGCGTCAGCATATTGGTGGCTGAAGTAGAATGATCTTGTAGGCGACGGCGAGGTGAGTCTCAATGCGTGTTTTGCTTGGCGCGCATCTGAGTTGGTGATCAGCGTCGACTACGCAACCGACGAGCTCATCAGCAAGACCATACGACAGTGAGTCTCTCCTCTCAAACGTCAGATCCCCGAGTTGACCCGGCCTTGCAGCGAATTCGCGGAAAGCACTATCCTGACCATCGCTCATCGCCTGCGCACGGTCATCGACTACAACCGAGTCAGTCCACCACGCGAGCCGCCTCAATTTTGCACTGACAGCATTTTGCAGGTGATGCTCTTGGAGGATGGTCGCATCGTGGAGTTCGACAGCCCGAGAAACCTGCTCTCGGACCCTTCGTCCAAGTTCTACTCGCTTTGCAAGGCCACAGGCAAGAATGAGTTCGCGGTGCTGAAGAAAATGGCGAGCGCCAAATAGATCAAGCGATGCTGGGGGTGCCACTCTCACCGCTACATATAGAAAGTCGAAATGACTGTGTTCCACATGATCGTGTGCCGCGAGGGCGCAATTGAAGACGGAAGCGGAAGCGTAAGCCGTGATCCGCGTCAAGCAGTGCTGGGTCTTTCAAGATCGTGCCGGGTCTCTCAAGACCTGCTCGCTGGCCTCCTCTGAGGCTTGTAGGAGAAGTGGGCCGGCAAAGCACATCAGGCCCTATGAGCTTTGTGAATCTACTCATCGTAAGCGTCCCGTTGATACTCGCTGCGCCCATTTTCGGAAGCCAGTATCATAGCAGGCAACCAATGTATTCGCCCCGTCAACGGCCCCGTGTGGCTTCGGCTGAATATCTCTTGCGTCGGCTTCCCAAACGAATTCGAGACAGTCGGCTGCGATGGCAATTCCGGCGGCAAAGGCTGTGAGCGGGCGCCTGCGGATATATGGGTCCATCCGAAGACTCATCAGACCGACTCTGAATTATCAAGACACCTGCAGCTGGGGTCAGCTTTCATACAGGTTTGCGTCGGTGCTTTGAATCTTGAGTATGAGCGAGATTTTCCCTGAAAGGATCCGTCGACCATATTGGCTCTTCTTTTCCAGGCACTCTGGGAATGGTCCCGCAGTGTGGTCCTAATACGGAGAACGCGTTGTCAAGTCGGGCTCGTCTGCCACTGTCTTCCACCCATGCTTGTCGAGCGACCGACAGATATCTTCATTGAAATCAGACGACTACAGTACCGACGCAGTTGGTACGGAGCATCAGCCATCAAGCCATCAGGGAACAAGATTTGTTGCGGCCGTGCTCGGTGACCTGCCCATCATCCGTCTGTCCGCTCAACTCTGACGGATATCTGATCGTCTCCGCCGCGCTCGCCGAGACTGGTATGAACAAGGCTGAGAAGTGTTTCGTGTGAATAGTTGGCCCTAAGCATGTTCTTCAGATTCGTCACCTCTTCAGGCTCCGATGTTAGGTGACGATGGATGGGAATCAAGGCTGGCTGGTTGCTGATATATAACACTCACGTCACTTGCTCCCCGATTCCTGCGCTCGACGCGGTTGCAAGTGCCTCGGACATTCTCGCTGCTCTCGCTCTCGACGTGAGTGCTTGATGGCCTCGTTGGATCTATCACTCATGAGTCACTCCAGGTAGAACGTCGAGACTCTGATCTGGACGGAGCCGCCGATATCCCCAAACTTGCAAACGATGCAGCTCGAAGATCTCAGTAGTGGGGTCTTAGGAGGTGATCACATCGGCTCTGTGCTAGACGCTGCTAATCCAACATGAAATAGGCATGCGTATTCATCACCGTCGACGCCGTTCACCACTGGTTGGTGCTGGACAGGCGCTGGGTCAGCCTGATGTCCGAGGCCGTGATGAGCCGTCGAGCTCCAAGTCGAGCTCCAAGCAGGGCTCAAACGCAGATTCTAAATCAAACTCAAATCCAAATCCTAAACAGGGCTCCAATTCCAACTCGGATCCTCTACAGGCTTCGTGTGCTGAACTCCAAGGCTCATGCCCGCATTGTGCCCACGTCCCCAACACGGATCCCAGCATCATGTATTCCTCAGGGTGGGCCGTGAACACCACTGGTAATAACTTGTTTCATACTACGTTCTTGCCTGAAACGTCTGCAATATATATGTTCCGAGGTAAGATCCCCCAACTTTTCCTCTTGCGGTGAAATGTCGACGAACACGAACCGCAGGCACCGGCATCACCGTTTTTGGACGGGTGCTTCCAAACGACCCAGCTGCCGGCATATTCCCTCCAGCAGCGAACTACACTATCGACGGTATGCAATATCCGAGTGCGAACCTTTCCAGCTCCCAGCAACCTATTTGCCAAACCATGTTTACCACGCCGAGCCCTTTGTCCGATGCTGAACACATTCTGGTCATTACGGTAACGAACGCGACGATTCTCAATCCGTTCTCTCTCTCGCTTCTTGCCATCAACGCTACAACGGAGGACCAGTCGAATTTATCATCATCTCCCCCTCCATCGAACCACAGCATGCCAAATCAGAATGGCATGCCAAACCAGAATGGCATGTCAAACCAGAATGGCATGTTTGGTCCGCTGGGAAAGCATTCCAAGAAAATGGGAGATAGTGATAAAACCGTGATCATCGTCGCGGCAGTCCTAGGTTCAATCGTTGTCCTTCTAGTCACTGCGATGCTGCTCTTCTTCTACTTGCGCCAGCGCCGAGCAAGAAAGACGCGCACGTTCAGCGACAAGCTTAGGGATCGTTGGATTGCAGACAGCCCAACGTTTGATACGAGAGGAGGTGGGTCCTCTGTCCATCGAAGACCGGACGAGTCGCTCAACGTCTAACAGCGCCGACGCTGACCAGGACAGACTCGATCATGCGCAACAATCCGAGCCACTTCAGTTTCCCTTTGCCGTATAATCCGAGTTCGGAAACCGCGCACTCTCCTGCGCTGTCTCCTGTTGCGCTCAAGACGCCAATCAAAGGCGATATTTGAAAGGCCCTTACCTCGGTGGGGTATGGGGTCCAGTCATCACGTGTGGGGATATGCATCCCCTTGTTATGGTTAACAGGCAGTCGTGCGTTCCGCAGAGCATGGATGATTTCAGCCCTGGACTAGCTTTGACTTTCCTTGTTATTTCCATTTGCCGGGGTCTGGCGAACCTTTTCGGTTCTGGCGTTCTTCTTGCAGGGGTCGGACGACCTTTCCTTTGCATCTGTCAGCGTTTGCGGCCCCTGCCCCTTGCATGTATGTATACCTCTGATGGACATGTTGTTCTGGGTCGTACCACTCCCTGTGTAATTACAAAGTCATACTATATATTTATGTACCGTTTTGATGTTTGGGCCTACCCCGCCTCAGCTGACGAGGCAGATGGAGGACGGGGCTAGCAATCGAAGATATCTGGCCGAGGTCTGGTCCCAGCTGGTCGACCTATATTTGTAGTGCTCACGCGGATGCGGAACAATTCACGGGACACGATTGGTTACGGCCGGGCACGGAAGGGCTGGTCGTGAAGCGAGAATGTGATAGATCGTGATGAGAGAGGCGCGGCTGGTCGGGGAGGAGACGAGAAAGGTCCTTGATCAGACGGCGCTCACGTCCAAAGTTGCTCATGTCTGCGCAGCCTCATGGGATTTGCCAGCGGCCCTCAGGCTTTTCGGTCTCGTCCCTTGCTATGTTACAGCCCCTCCGCGTTCCGGATTACGCGCCCGCTCGAATCATTCGCATAAAAAGCGGATGACCATGCCATCCTCCCTTCCGCTCCGTTTTTCTCATCACTGCTCGCTTCCAGACCGTTCCTCTCCAGTGCGGTTGACAACAGATCGCAGCCCTGGGAACATTCGCGCCAGCAACCATAAGTTTTCTCTCTCGTTCCCTCCTCCGCCCCAAGCCCCCCTCCTTCGCACTATCACGGGCCTTCTCTACCATGACTCGCATCCTCACCCCCTACTGGTCGAATGGCGTGCAGAAACTGAGACTTGAGCCTCAACGTCCGTACCGTCCTTCTCGTACTGGTGGACACAATTCTGACTCTTTGTCTTCGCAGCCCCTCCGCCGCCCCCGCGGGGTACTCTGCCTCACGCGCAAAACACTGCCGTCCATGCCATTCGCTGCATGGCTCAGCTTCGTTCGAAAGACAAGGATATCGAGAAATATATCTACCTGTCCCAACTCAAGCATGCGGACGAGAACATGTTCTACAGGCTTTGCCTGGCGAACCTGTCTGTACGTTCCTTCGACAGCGATCGAACTTGACACAGGTGCAAATCTTGGAATAGGAATTCACTCCCCTCATCTACACCCCAACCGTCGGAGACGCTTGCTTGCAACATTCTCACATCTTCCGTAGGCCGGAAGGACTGGTGCGGATCTTCCTCTTCTCTCTGTCCTCTGTCGTGTGCTGAGAATCCCACTACAGTATATCTCCATAAAGGATAAGGGCAAGATCGGGCAGTTGCTTCGTAACTGGCCCCGCATCGACGACGCGCGCATCTCGGTCGTGACTGATGGTAAGTCATTGGCTTACTGTCTTACCGAACATCCCGCCAATCAATATATGGCGTTTTCGCAGGGTCTCGCATTCTTGGATTGGGGGACCTTGGCGTCAATGGCATGCCTATCTCCATTGGCAAGCTTTCGTTATATGTCGCGGGCGCTGGGTCAGTTTTCGATCATTGAGACTATCGCTCGTTCGCTGATCCCCCCATTTTAGCATCCGTCCAGCTTCAACCGTCCCGATCTGTCTTGACCTTGGTACTAATAACCAGAAGTTCCTAGATGATCCTCTTTACTTGGGTCTCCGTCACAAGCGCGTGGCGGACGATCTGATGACCGAATTCATGGAGGAATTCATGCACGAGATGTCGGCCGTGTTTCCCAAGCTGCTGGTGCAATTTGAGGTAGGCTCGATCTTTTCGTGCTTCGCCTTACCTTTTTGAATATAAGGTGTCTCATCCATAGGATTTCTCTACTGAGCATGCGTTCCAATATCTGAACGCTTTCCGCCACCGTTATCCGGTGTTCAATGACGATATTCAAGGCACCGGGGCCGTCGTCCTCTCCGGCTTCTTCAACGCAGCCAAATTGTCTTCAGCAGCGTCGGGGCAGCCCCTGAGCAATCATCGCATTCTTTTCTTGGGCGCTGGCTCGGCAGGCGTCGGCGTTGCTATGCAGCTGATGAGCTTCTTCAAGCTGCAGGGCTTGACCGAGGCGGAGGCGAGGAACGCATCTACCTCGTCGATTCGCAGGGTTTGATTTTCGATGCTCGTGGACCTATGGCAGAGCACAAGAAATGTGAGTGCTTCCTCTGGGCTGCTTGGCTTTTGTGCTTGGCACTCACGAGTAGATCGTCGATCTAGATTTCTCTAGGGCTGACTACAGTGGTCCCCCTATGACGAACTTACCGACATCATCGACCATGTCAGGCCGACAGCCTTGGTTGGTCTTTCCACCATCAAGGTCAGTCACATTGTTTTTACTTCTTCTGTGCCCCGCTGACAGGTCCGTTTGCATGTCTGCAGGGAGCCTTCACCCAAGAGGCTGTCGAGATGATGGCCACTTGAACGAACGCCCTATCATTTTCCCCCTCTCTAACCCCGTGCGTCTGTCCGAGTGCGAGTTCCAAGACGCTGTCGAGTGGTCGCGTGGTCGCGTGCTGTTCGCCGGGTTCTCCTTTCCCTGAGATCGAGTACGACGGACGCATGCTCTACCCCGGGCAGGGCAACAACATGTACATCTTCCCCGGTAAGCCTCGCTCCCTACTCGCCTCGTGCGGTCTTACGGCTGTGGGTGCTGACCTTTTCTCGCGACAGGTCTCGGTTTGGGCTCGATTCTGTGCAACACGTCTGCCGTTACGGATAGCATGGTAGAGGCTTCCTCGCTGGGTCTTGCGGACTCGCTTACGGAGGAGGAGAGAGAGCTTGATCTCCTGTACCCCCGTCTGGAGCGGATTCGGGAAATCAGTGCCTTCATTGCCATGCGCGTTATTCGCAAGGCGCAAGCCGAGGTACATGGCGTTCATACCTCTCGTATCTTTCCTCGTGTACTCATCCATTGCTTCCAGGGTGTCGACCGACAGACCGACCTGCGCAAGCTCAGTGACGACGAGCTGTTGCGCCATGTCGTCAGCAAGATGTGGAGTCCTTGAAAGGGCATCCCACATATTCCACTTACCATTACATTTTCTGCGTGCTCCCGACTCTATAGCCCTCATCATAGATATATCAGTGCTCGTTCGATCCACCGCTAATGCTCTAATGCTTTCGCTTTCGCTTGTGTCCAGTCGTGTATTCGTTTTCCGTGGTTGTTCGTAGATGCTATCAGACTCCTTGGGGCTTCCGTGTTCGTAGATATTGACGCAGGGCTCTGTGTCTCCACTGCTTTTAATAGAGGACTTCCTTCGATTTATTATGACCGTGTCTTGGTGGCAAGTGTCTAAAAACAATCACTGGGACGTACGGTCGCAGTTTTGTTCCCAGGGTTAGGATGGTGTTGGGATCCTTGTCAATAGGTGAGTCATTTTGCTGTGTAAGTGCCTCGGAAGTTGCCGAAGCGCGTTTCCTCAACAATCCCAGTGACAGCCAGGAGATCGCACATCGAGTTCCTTTTCAGAGGTAATCCATCTTATCTGACATTCGCGAGCAGGCCACAATGATAACTTTTATGCAGATTTATTGATATGTTTGGCGTGCACCAGACACGCCACTTCCTGCGATCCATTTCTACACAGTCCTCCAAGAGCCGCCTTCGCGTCGTCAGAGCTTGGAATGTCGACAACGCGTGTCGGTTTCATAGCAGCAGTATAAGAAACGCTCCGGAGCCCTTTGAGATACTATTCTTGGGCCGCGATGAGTTCTCCTGCATAGTCTTAGAACAGCTGTACGGGGCAAGAGGTACGTGTCGCCTTCGCTATTCTTGTCTTCCATGGCTCTCGCCCATCTCGGCGTTGTTCAAACGCTCCGTCATCTCGTCGCACAATCATTCTTTACGCGTGCTGGACCTCGACACGCATCGAAAGCTCAACTGTACAGCCGAGCTCGATGCCATCTGCGTGATCTCGCCACGATTTTCCCTGTATCTTGTTGGCGAACAGCATTCGATTTCGCAGCGAAGAGACGCTGACAAAAAAAGAAAGACGTTTGGCAACAGATCTCCATCGCGACGCATCCGGACGCAAAGGCTGTACGCCGAGCGACGCTGCACACTGTCTGTGAGTGGCCAACGCATGTCAACCGTTGTCCTCATAGCAGTCCTTAATCTGTGTTCAGCTCCACTGAAGCTACTCGGTCAGGAACTGGGCCTGTCTGTAAATCATATCCCGGAAGACAAGGCCGACTTCAAGCAGTGGCAGGTACATCCATCTCTCCTGGGGCATGCCTGCGAATTCTCATGAAGCCGTTGGTACCTGTCCGCGAATGAAGCCCCCAGCGCCGTTCAATCGACCTCCCGCCGGCACTTCCAATCACCTGCTCGTTACGGCTTCCTTTGGCCGCATTCTTCCCGATCCGTTTTTGAACCTCTTCGCGCCTTCCCATCGTCTGAATGTTCACCCCTCCCTCCTCCCTGCATACCGCGGAGCAGCGCCCATTCAGCACGTAATCATAAATGGAGAGAAAGAGACCGGCGTGTGTGTCCTCGGGATGGTGGAATTGAGCAAAGGCCTCGACTCAGGCGATATTTGGGGGAAGAAGACGGTGGTCAGTCATACTTCACTCGACCGTTTGGTCGATGGACGATCGTGCTGAATGTGATCTTGTGTGCAGTCGATCCCAGAGGGCTCGTCGTACGGCTCACTGCGCGATACGCTCGCACGTGAAGGTGGTTCTCTATTAGTTTCCGTCCTCCGCGACATGCTCGCCAACAAGGTGAGGGCGAGCCAGAGCTTGTATATCTGGATTTGTGTATAATTTCCCTCATCCTCTCAGGCTTCTTCCATTCCACAAGCAGTCGATCCCGCCCGTCCTCGCGCTAGCATGATCACCAATGATACCGCGCACGTCGACTTTGCCACGCAGACGGCAGACGTCATCGCACGCATCGATCGCGCCATCTCCCACCAGCGCGAGCTCAAAGCCTACATCCCGCGCAACGAACGCTCGATCAAGCTCCAAGACTGCAGCGTCCTCGAGCCGTCCACGCTCCGGCAAGGATTTGTGCTGCCTGAGACGCCTGGGGCGGCGCGGTTCGATGCCGCGACGAAGACGATGCTCGTGCGGTGTGCGGGCGGGACCGTGTTGAGCGTTTCGAAGCTGAAGATGCAGAGTCGTCCGTTGTTGCTCGCGAAGGACTGGTGGAACGGGACGAAAGAGTGGAGAGAAGAGGATGGTAGCATTCTGCTTACACACCTTGAGCTTTGAGCTTCGATCTTTGACTTACCTTGTAGTCCACTCACCCTAACTCCGTTGCAGTAAGAGAGAATATTTGGGTAAACTCGATGCTCCTCATCACTTCCGTACAATAGAGCTTGGCGCAGTACTCTCTATGTCGCTCTGGCGTTACCGTGGATGTATATGAGCTATTCATATTCCAAATGGCACTGTTCTCGTACATACGGCATCTATGATAAATGGCGCACACCTAGATCTCGACACACAACCTCCTCCATGCTAGGATGTCCAATTTCCATTGGCGTTGGCAAGTCTCTGCTTACCCTCTCGGAACACCCTCTCCAGCAACTCGTTGAAACGATCAACCCATTGTAGATGTAACGCATGGCCCGTGCCTTCCCATACCACTAGCTCTGCCTCAGGCATATCTCGTTTCAAGTATCGTGAGTTCATTGGCTTAACGAGGTGATCTTTATCCCCCGTCACAATTAGGACCTTGGGAATGGACGAGGTGATCTTTTGAAGGCGGGCACTGTCCACGTGGTGCAACAAGCCGGCATACATCTGAGAAAGCCCGCCGAGTGGATGCTGTGGGCGTGTCATCAAGATGCGGTGGCGGTATAGCTGTACATGAGAAACGAAGGTCAATCGAAGAATGACCAAGTAGTGATCGAAAGCTTGCGATTCGCTTCTTTTGAAAATACCTACACCTGTCTGAATCTCACGATTGGTTCGACCCTCGGGGTCGTCTTCGGCCTTCTGAGCCAGCCATTCTTGAGGGAAAACCATATCGAGGAGAAGAGGCAATTTCTTCTCCGCATCCGCGATCAGAAACAGTCTAAAGGGAGGACCAATGAGATGTCACTGTTCATCCCCTTCATGATTGGAAAATATGAACGCACCTACCCAACGAGGCAACACCTTTCCACTGGTGAGATGGAATAGGATGTTAGCTCTCGAAGGCAGATCGAGATTTAGCATGCCTGCTTACTGGAGGGAAATTGTACCATGGTAGTCCACCCGGCGTCGTAACGGCAAGCGTAAGTGAGATAATGCGATCGGGGATGCGTGTGGATAGCTCTGAACCATTTGGCGCCGATTCAGTGGGAGGGCAATGTTTCAATACAGTAAACCAGGACACGACCTTGAGCAATCATCCCTCCCAATGAGATTCCTACAACATGTAAGTCGCGTGTCTCGGTCCAGCCGATATAGTCAAGCAATACAATGACATCCTCTGCCATACCGCTCGTGCTGTTTGATAGATGGGATACGCAGTGACACCATGCCTCGCAGTATGTCGTGCATGAAAAGGACGTACGAGTATGGCCCTCGAGGTCGTCCACTGTTCCCGACGCCTCTGTTGTCGAAAACTAGAATTGTGTGGTTCGGTGAGCGCCCAAAATGGTTCACTTGCATGGCCCACGAGAAGGACGTGCTGTTCAATCTGTCCCAAGCCAAACAACTAGTCTCAATATACATCTTGTTCATGCATATCGATAGGACGTACCCCATGATAAATACAACCTTCTCTGGGCCAGAGCCATGCTGCTCAAAGTAGAGCGAATGGCTCTCAAGAGGTTCCTGCTGGTGCCTGATCTTCGTGACAGGGCAAAGGCCCTTTCGAGTGCATGTCGCGGGGTCAAATATCGTGCGTAGCCCTTCCACGGCCTCTTCTTTCACGTCTGGAGTCGTTTCACCTGTTGTAGGCGTCCTGTGGCGCAGTTCAGAGTCTGTCATGGTGGTAGTTTCTGGGTGGAGCTGGTAGTAATCAAATGCTATGTCGGAATGTCCTTCCACGGCCTCGCTTCGGTCCGTTGCTCATCCACCTGATGGCCTCTCCTGACGCACATTCGCATCCCCAACAAACATAAAAGAACCAGCTTAGAATGCGGACCAGCCAGTGTCCTTCTGCAACCCCAGACTCACGATGTCGTTGCAAACCAAGCAAGCGAATTATATTTCTAAGATCGAGGTGAGTACTAGTGAGGGGAAGCTTCCGACTGGTTACCAACGATGCGCTTCGTCCTCCTGATCATCCCGTGCCCCTCCTCACCAGCTCTTTCGTCTGCCCCCACGCTGGCTCTTCGTCCGTGTTGAAACCGCCGATGGACATTTGGGATGGGGAGAAGCGACACTTGAAGGGCACACGGAAGCAGTAGAAGGTGCTCTTGAAGATCTCAAAGAGCGATTTATGGGATGGGACGCAGATGGAATTGAGGACATCTGGCAGCATGCATACCGGGCTCGATTCTATCGCGGTGGCCCTGTTCTCATGGTGCGCTTCATTGTGCTGCATGATCTCCCTCATCCGGTCTGATCTGTCTATGGTAGTCTGCACTGTCTGGTCTGGATATTGCACTCTGGGACATCAAAGGCAAGAAGCTCGGAGTGCCTATCTGGCAGCTGCTTGGTGGCAAAGTGCGCGATCGTGTCAAAGTCTATGGGTGGATCGGCGGGGATAAGCCGAGCGATGTGTATGAGGGAGCGAAGGCTCGCAGAGAGCAAGGCTTCACTGCCGTAAAGATGAATGGGACAGGTGCTGATCCTCCTTTCCCGCTTTTTCTTGCATGTAAGTGAAACTGATTGCTCTGATTGTGCAGAGTCTGTCGCATGGATTGATTCTCCTACTGTACTTACTGATGCGGTCGAGCGCGTTAAGAGCGTGCGCAGCCTGGGCATGGACGTGGGTGTGGACTTCCATGGTCGCCTGCACAAGGGAATGGCCAGGCAACTCGTGAAATTACTAGAACCGCACCAGCCGATGTTCATAGAAGGTGAGATCCGGATTGACGCTCGAGCATTGCCATTTCGTCTGTCTGCGGTCTCATGCCGAAACACCCCCTTTTGTTTTCAGAGCCGCTCCTCCAACCCAGCCAGAGGAAATTGCAGACCTTGCACAGCAAATCTCGACGCCCATTGCTCTGGGTGAGCGACTTTACACTCGCATGGACTTTCGTCCCTATCTGGAGCGCCGTGCTATTGACATCGCGCAACCCGATGTCATTTTTTCTTGCTTCGCTGCGCCACAAGCACCGATTTTCATTCCCCGCACAGGTTTCACACTGTGGAGGCATCAGTGAGCTGCGGCGGATCGCCTCGCTGACGGAAGCATACGATGTTGCACTGGCTCCACACTGTCCTATAGGGCCTATCGCATTAGCCGCCTGCATTCAGGTCGCTCTTCACGCGCCCAACTGTGAGTTTGCTGAACCCACGCATACTTCTAGATCACATGGAGTTGACGCTGATCCGCCACAGTCATTATTCAGGAAATGAGCTGGCAGGTTCGTGACCGGTGCTCTCGTTCTTCGCATCAGCTTATGCAGGTTCCGGAACCAGATACACTACAATCAAGGCGCAGACCTCTCCACTTATCTATCCGACTCGTCCGTGTTCGCCGTCAAAGACGGACATGTTGAGGCTTTGCAGGGTCAGTTAGCATCCATCGTGACCGTTTGGAGTTCGTTCTCGATAACAAAATCTTCAGGTCCCGGATTAGGTATTGAAATTAACGAGGCTCTTGTACGAGAGACATCAGAAAAATACAAGAATGAGAAGGCTTGGAGGAACCAAGTCTGGAGGGGCCCAGATGGAACCCAACGGGAGTGGTAGAGTGCGACTCCATGTCGAAACAAGCTTTGCCATTGTACCTAAAATACTTTTGTTGTGGATTCACCTCTATAGGCATGATCGTTCTATGGCATGGTTCTTCCTCCATCGCCAAAGCGTGTCAGATATCCGCAAGAAGTTGCCAAGGATCAATGAAACGACTCGCAGACAGCCGCCTATGTCTTCAAGGATACAGTGCGGAGAAATGCCCAAATACAATACCTCGGTGTGCATGTTTCGGTCTGGAACTTGACAGATTTGGGGTCGTACACATGTTGGGCATGTAAGTGTCCTGCTTACCTATATCACAAAGAAGACAACTAATGTCCTCGTTGATTGTCATGTGTCCAATTATATACATCTTGGCCACCTCAGGCCTACAAGATCGCGAAAGATCGATCGTTTCGTTCCCGTATCTCCGATTTGGCCTCACCAGAGATAGTCCAGAGATGTAAAGAATATATGGACGACTAAATGCTCTCGGGGTTTGAGAACATCTGTCTTTCAGCAAGCGCAAATATTTGCAATATTTTTCCATTGTGACCTGCTTCCTATCAGTGATGCTTGTGAAGGTCTCTTGACTCTCTGACTCATACACTATCAAGTTGCTACAAGGCCACATGCTTGAGCTAGCGTGTGGGAGCCGCGAAGGTTGGTATCGCGGAGCGTCAAGGCTGTAAATGAAGGTGGGAGGATCGTTTGACTGCGGGTATTGACTCGAAAACCTCTGATTGGTAGGGGATCTTCCAGAACCAATCCAGACGAAAGGCTTGTCGATTGAAGTATGAAGCCTCACTGAAGCTGTTGGTTAGTCAGATCGAGGCTTGTTGGGCGTTGAATCTATTTAGGGCCTTCCTTTATCTGATTCTTGAGCAGGAATGTTCATGAGCTTTCCTCGGATACCGCAGCTGAAAGGTGTGTGCCGATGTGTACCCTTGGTTTCGAGTCCGCGGTGTTCATGTGCCCCGTGCCCCTACAAAGTCTCTAGATGGTATCACATCTTCGGTTTTTGCCTCGACATGCGGAATCGACACATATGAACGGGTATCTAGCACTTGCAATAGCTCGAACTCGTCCACGAGACGGGGTTCTTACTGTCTAGCGGCGCCATTTTTGACAGCCGTCTAGTGTCTTACAATGTCCAAAAGGCGACTTCCTTCCCTCTCTCTATCCGCCAATGATATCCTTCTCACGAGCGAAGTCTGATCTGTTTCCGCCTTACGTTCTCTTCCCCGTATACTTAGTTTCCACAAGCAGCTCGCCAGGATACTCGTATCCGACTAGCTGGCAATCCTTAATCAACGTGGCCAGAGAAACTTTTGACGCTAGGATCTCCAGGCGCATGACCACATTTGGCGTGAAATGGGGGAACAAAATATAGTGCGACGTGCATAGTGTATCTGCTCATGGACACATGTGACTTTGGGATCTATCTCCAGGCCCCCAGCATAGCTTGCTTCACACACATGCTCTTAAGCTTCGGTCAGGCAAGCTGGGAACTTCCCGGCACACAAGAGTCAGGGTGGAAGCCCCGAGCGGCATGGACTGTTGGCGATGAACCTCACGCCCCCGAAGACCTGTATCCGTGGCGTGCTTCTCAATACATTATGAAGGACCGCGATCTTCTCCCTTCTCGCTCTTCTCCCACTCTCCCCCGTGCCCCCACGCTCGTCCACACCCGCCTTCTTTGCGCCTGATGGTCCCCTTCTGGGATGTCCACGTGCAACCATACATTTTTGGTTCCTCCAATTGCCTTCATCGCGTTCTCGCCAAATTCCCGAGCTAATTGGGTCTTTCCAGTGGAAGCCCGCGCGCGGGCGTTGAGTCTGTCACCAGACGCGCACTTATCTGCCCGCTCTTTGACTGGCATGTGAATGAAGTGCACGGGCTCGCCGGTCGAGCCGACTGTCTTCCGTACAGCGGCGTCGAGGGTGTGCATACAATTTATCTAATTATTTCACACTCAAAGATCACCTTTTATTTTGGGGTAGTGTTGCATTGATATCCCGGGCCGGTTCAGGGGTCAACTTTCGGTGAAATGCAACGCGATCAACCTCAGGATGCGTTCTGACAATACGAGTCTGCAATGAAGGCCATTGTCTCGTCCCAGACGGACGCACCCGCCATTGCCTAAAACGTCCAATGACGACAGCCCTTTCTTCGATTCCTTCCGGCGGACATGCACATTGAGACGAGAAACCAAGGAAAGGGGCTTCAGCTTCGATGGAACGGCCCTGCAGCTCCGGATTGTATCGATCGCTTCCAACATGCTAACAGCACAGGTTTAATTGATGGGCTCGCATCTGCTAGGCGATCATTCGGTGGGACCTTGCGTGGAGGGTCGAGCTGTGGGACCGGAACTCGTTGCGGGCATGTGGATCGAAGGCATGGAGCCTGTTCCATGCTGTCCCTTTGCCCCATGCTTCGGATTCTGATCCTCAATCGAGACGGCTCACGAGGCCTCCATCGTTACTCCTTCAGATGAAGCTTCATCTCCAACATCCACTTTGCAACCAACGCCAACGGCCGCAGTTGCTATCCATTTCTTCTTAGAGTGAAAGCCCGCCAGCAATGATCGTATCGTCGTGGGACTATGGGGTTCTTGTAATCCGCTGAACCACACTCGATAGTGGTGCATATTCACGGGATGCCCTGTCCCCCTTGCGATTCGGCAGGCGCTCCGTCTCAGGCTCTTTAAACGACCCGGACGAACTTTACGAACATAAGTAGGTCCCAAGGCGAAAAGCGGTCGACCAGGAAAGTGTGCGGCCTCCATCCGATGGCCACTCCTGACCCGCGAAATCGTAATTCGGACACTTCTTCAGAGTGTAGGGATCGTGGTGTCCCGTCACACGCCTCGCTTTGCGCCTCGCCTTGCTGGATGTTCTCCGTTCGCACGCGCGCGGTGACCTGACCCATGTCGGGCCTAGACTCTCCCGGCCCGTCTGTGCAAACACAGCGCAGTGTGAATCCCGCGCTGTGAAATATGTTTTCCTCTCTCCCGGAAGCTGGTCGCGCTGCCCTGATGTGCGTAGGGTTACGGCGATCGGACCGAACCCCAGATTGGGGTCAGGGTCTGGCCTCTCCCGCTCCTCGTCTAGAGCGTGCACAACGTTGCTTCGCCCACGATGACGATGAGGGCCAGCGCGATCGCAGAGACTGGGGCAGAAGACCGACTATTTTCTTCCTCGTCGAACCCGCTGACCCTTGCGGCTGTCGATCCAGGACAGGTGGCGCACCGCAACTTCAGACATACCGCCTGCCGAGACTAGCACACTTCCTGAAGGTTCATCAGTCTCGGCAGGCCCCGACGACGGCCACCGTCTATCCTCGAGAGCATGTCGGGGATGGCCCCGAGTCGCCGACGCGGCCTGGCTGAACACGTCGCAACAGTGTGCGCGCTATCCGATCGTGATCAGCCGAACAGGGCTTCCACTTCATGCCCACCCGTCGCACTTCTCTCCCATCTCGCACCCTCGGGCCGGTTCATCTACTACAAGCTTGTGAGACGGGCTGCTGATTTACGTGGAGGCAGAGGAACCGTCGACGTCACAGTTGGCCTGATTTGTCTCGGTGAGTAAACGCAGGGCGCACAAACTTGCCGTTCGATTTTCGGCACCTTGGCTCGCGTAGTATTTTTTTGTTTGTTAATTCTGGCAGAGGAGAGAGGCCCTCTGACGCAGAGGTCTTGGGGGCGGGTAATAAAAGTACAGTAAATTGAGCTTCCCACATCCGTGCACGCGCCTACCGGCCCATCCAACCCTGTAAGGACACATAAGCGGCGAATATCGATTAGACGAAGAGAACGGGGCGCGACTTACGCCATCAACGACGAGCAGCTCACCGCAGACGTATTGACTCGCGCTGCTCGCCAAAAATACGATCGGGCCCGCAAAGTCATTTGGCTGTCCCCATCGCCCCGCGGGAATGCGCTCTGATATCTGACGCAGACGGACCGGGTCTGCGAGTAGCTTCTCGTTCCTGTGCACGTTCAAAACCATCCCCGTCAGTGCGCGCTCCCTCACAAGGCGGGGTCATCTGAATCCATGCGTGAATGTGCAAAAGCGAATTTGCGCGCGTCGCGAGAATGGAGAGATAAGATGCGGACGGAACGGCCCGAGGGACTCGCGGAGTTGTAAACAAATGGGACGATTGAGAGTGTGTGTTGGGTCCACGACGGCGGGATGGGATGGCTCGAAAAGGGGGGACAGGGCGAAGTTTTTAGAAAAGTTAGGAGTAGACATACATGTCCGTGGCGATATATCCAGGGCAGATGCCGTTAACCTGCACGTTGTGTTGACTCCATTCGTTGCTGAGCGCCTTGGTGAGTTGTCCGACGGCGCCTTTGGCGGCCGCGTACGCGGGGACGGTCAGCCCACCTTGGAAAGTAAGAAGCGAGGCGAAGTTGATGATCTTCCCGCGCCGAAGGGGGACCATGTGCCGACCGGCTGCTTGCGAGAGCAGCCATACCGATTTTAGGTTCACGTCCAAGACCTGTAGGGTCACAGACGCGCAAATGAGTGAGCAACGAGCGGTTGAAAGTCAAAAGAGGGAGAGAAAACAGCGCGCGCGAGCGGCCGCACGAGACCGATAGGCATCCCGGGCCAGGAGACCAAGATGGAAGGTCGCGTGTCAGAGGGACCATGGGAGTTGCGGACATGGGGATGGATTTGGAGATGAATATGGATAGAACGATGTACATACATCGTCCCAGTCCCTTTCCGAGAAATCAACGCTCGGTGATCTCCGTTGTATACCGGCGCAGTTGACCAGAACGTGGACTTGGCCCCCCATGGCGTCCAAGGCTTTCTGAAAGAGACCCTTTACGGCATTCAGATCGCTCAGGTCGCAGTAAACGTATTCGGCTCGGACACCCATGGCCCGAATGGCGCCGACGGTGTCGAGGTTAGGTTGAGCGCCTTCTGCTGGAGCACGGAGTACAAGACAGACGGAGGCGCCTGCCTCAGCCAGGGCCTTGGCACAAGCGGCCCCGATGCCTCGAGTCGCGGGCAGCCGAGTAGGAAGAACGCGGCACGAGGAGATATAGATTGACAGAGAGAGAGTAACCCACGGTCGGATAACCGGTAAGAAGAATTAAAATGATAGTAATGAGCGCTGGGACGTGGACGTGAAAGGTACAAGGCATACCTCTTGTAGCCCCAGTGATAAGAACGTTCTGGCCAGTGAGATTGAACAGTTGTGGAGCAGAGATTGAAGGTGTAGGATTCATTGCGGGCGCAGTCGGGCAGAGACTCGAGGAGGACGATGTCAATTAATGAGGGAGAGGGCGGGAGGCTTTTATGGAATACCCCAGAAACCCGTAATTTCCCCGGATCGGATGTGCGGGCCGGACAATGGAGAGAGAGCAGAGCACGATGGGTGGCGATGGGTGGCGATGGAGCAGGCAATGCGCGAAAGAGGGGGACGGAGGAGCTGGGAGAGATCAGAAGGAAGGGAAGAGGAGGACGGAGAGTGTGAGGAGATCTCGATCTGGGGACGGAGATTCGGACCGAAGGGAAGGCTCTTTGGACTGTAGCACCAACTCACGAGACCTTCCGCTGCCTCTTTAAAAAGCCCACCTCGCCATGTCTCCTCCTCACTGCCCCAACCATGTCCCCCGTCGCACTCAACTCCCAGCACGCTGCTGTCCTCCACGGCCCCAAAGACCTCCGTTATGAGGAGCGCACTCTCTGGCCTCCACAGTACGGTCAGGCCCAGGTCGCCGTCATGTCTACCGGCCTCTGTGGAAGTGACCGTGCGTACCCCCCTCTCTCGTCCATGTCTCGTCCATGGCCCGCTCACCCTCGTGCCCCTAGTCCACTACTATCTCCACGGCAGAAACGGTGACTTCGCCGTACAAGCACCCCTCGTCCTCGGCCATGAAGCCGCCGGTATCGTCACCGCCGTCGGACCAGGCGTGAAGAACCTCGTCCCCGGCCAACGTGTCGCCATTGAGGCCGGCGTCATGTGCAACAACTGCGACTACTGCACACAAGGCCGATACAACCTCTGCAAGGGCATGCGCTTCGCCAGTAGCGCGAAGACCTTCCCCCACCTCGACGGCACCCTCCAGGAGCGCATGAACCACCCCGCCCACGTCCTCCATCCGTACGTGCGATCCTTCCAGAGGCGCAGACGGAGAAGCTCACCGTACATCACCCCTCTCCGCTTATAGCCTTCCAGACAACGTAACCTTTGAACACGCGGCACTCGCCGAGCCGCTCTCCGTCCTCCTCCACGCTTCGCGACGCGCAGGCCTCGCGGCAGGCCAGACCGTGCTCGTTTACGGCGCCGGCGCGATCGGTCTCCTGGCATGCGCGCTCTCAAAATCGTACGGCGCATCGCGAGTGGTCGCCATCGACATCAACCAGGCGCGACTGTCCTTCGCAAAGGCGCAGGGGTTCGCCCAAGATGTGTTCTGCCTCCCCGCCGGCGCACGGCCCAAGACTCCCGAGGAGGCGCTGAAGCGTGCCAAGGAGAGTGCGGATCTCGTACTCGACAAGTTCGGCGAGGAGGACGGGTTCGATGTTATTTTTGAGTGTACCGGCGCTGAGCCGTGCATCCAGATGGCTATCCACGTCAGTTCCCATTCGTCCTACTCCTCCTACCTTGCTGTGTGCTCATACCTCCCATTTAGACCGCAATCACAGGCGGGAAGGTGATGCTCGTCGGGATGGGCACGCGCAACACCACACTGCCGCTCTCAGCCGCGGCGCTTCGCGAGGTCGACATCCAGGGCTCGTTCCGTTACGCCAACACGTACCCTGCGGCGCTCGCGCTGCTTGGGTCGGGCAAGATGCCCAACATCGGCGCGCTCGTCACGCACCGCCTCCGCCTCTCCGACACCGCTCGTGCGTTCGAGCTCCTCGCGCGCGGCGCAGACGAGCGCGGGCACATGGTGCTCAAGGTCATGCTCGGCCCCACGAGCCCGCCTCACATCTCGCACGCTCCCCACCATCAGCCCCAGCACTCGCATTCACGCTCCCATCCGAAGTAAGCCTGCGTGGACGGATTTGAGTTGTGAGGTTGGTGTCCTTGACGGATGGGGCGACGCGTCATGACGGGATTGGCACGACCGCGACGACGACGACGACGACGACAACGAATGGGACTTGCATCTGTTATTACGAGCTCAGTTTTTTTTTCTGCTGTTCTTTGATGGCGACGTGGTACGACGCGAAGACGTGTGTGGGGCTGTTTGCAATTGTTTATTGGTTTCCTTTCCGCTTCTCCTCGCGCTTTCTCAGCTTCGGCTCTTACCTCTAGCTGCCCCTCCTCCCGCCCTCGTACCCGCACACGTATATCTGTCGAGCCTCTTCCTTACGGACTCCTTTCTTCCTATCGAGGTGTATATTTGCAAGCAAAAGGGCGACGCGTGAGCGTGTTCTTGCGCTACATATCTCCTTCTACACTTTGCCCTACCTTGCGTCACATCTTACTAGTCGGAGCACTCAATCGCGCACGCTGTATCATACCACACATCTCTATCTCCTCATGATCTCTACAAGCACCGCACGACGTCCTCATCACCCCACTTCTTCGTATGCACTAGTCCGAGTTCCTACAGCGTGTCTGGTCTGGGCCCTACACTTGTTTCAATAGCCTTGCAATGCAATTGAATCTCATGCACTTTCACATCCTCACATCTTGTCTTCCTTTCGAGTTGGGTCTCTCTGCTTCACAACGCGCGATCTAGGTCAGTCCCTTGGAATGGCTGGATTTTTTGATAGGTTGGGTGCGCGTGTTTAGTCGCGCGCGGGACACGGTCTGCCCCGTAGGCACCGTCGTGGTCGCGGAGGGTCGCGGTCCGGGAATGGATGCGGGGAGATCGAGCAGGGACGCTGCCAGGGACGTCGACGTCATCAACGCGCTGCCCTGCAGATCTGGGTGGCATTGCGGTTTCGAGCCGGACAGAGGCCCTCTATCTCAGGACTTTATCCGGTCTCTCCCGCACCATCTTTCTGCGGTCGAATTCCATCTTCCACGTTGCGCGCTGCAGCGGTCGATCGCGAGAGCATCCGTGGCGAGTGTGAGAGGCCTAGATTCTCGGATGCTTTCGTCGAAGAGTCCATGTATCGTTAGTACCTCGCGACGCGCTGGAGGATGGCGTGGCTTATTCTTGGAGCTCGTCGAGGGACCCACAGGTTTTGCCGCTGGAAGCGAGCATGTGAGCGGCGGGTGCCCTTCGACGCCGATTCGACGCGCAGAGGCAGAAGGCTATGATGCAATGCCGGCGCGCCTTCGAATTCTCGCACCCGCACAAACGCCAATATCTACAGGTACGTTCCTGCTCGAAATGTCCCAACGCATACCTCTCTCCCTAACCGAGGGGCCAGGATGCCAGATGCGTGCGTGCGTGCGTGCCATATGTACTTGACCTGGTACCTGTTTTCGACACGCTCTTCCTGGGTATGTATGGCAGTGCTCGCACCTGCCACGCGTACAGTAACTACCGAGGGATCCGAGTAGGCGCACGTATCGTCCCACGTTGCGAGGCATATACACCGGACTTTGCCCCGCCGTCGAGTGACTATCGTTCCAGTAAATCTGTCGACGCGTCAGCACGTATGGGATATCAGATCGTGCTAGAACAACGAACAATGAGCAAGTTGCGCTCACACGTATTGATGCACATATGAATACACGTATTCAAGCACTTCTG